>CM055974.1:1775000-2272500 GCA_029531755.1 Holothuria leucospilota | reverse complement strand
TCACCACTTGACTCCTTTCAAGTTTGTTCTCCTAAAGTGCTGCTAGGTTACTAACCTGGCAGGCTGTACAGCATATTCCTTGTTCAGTTACATCTAGCCACGATTTGTGTACCGTGTTGTTTTGTGCACTGTTATATGCAGTTGTGAATTGCTGAGTGCGTGTATTTATAGTGTGACAAAGCTTGTAGCAAAAATATATCATTGAAATCTAATATTTTAGATGAGGGTATTGTACAATTCCAAAAATAAATGTTGTTGAACGTGTGTTGCTTACTGAAATTAAAATCCCCCCAAGTCATCTTTCAATATACTTGTAAAAAACAAGGTCAAATGCAATTGATGAGTAGCATCACCTATCAATGTGGTTGCGAAATTTTATCTCAGCTCGCTCTTACCACAGGTCTTTTAAAAGAAATCATTCAATTTTCCGACTTTTTGGAATCCGGCCCTACACCTTAACCCGCTTCTCTGTCTCACAGAAAAGATATGATAAAGGATAACGGTTGAATGGTATGATAAAGTAGCAATTCCCCGACAACGACCAGCCGAACCGACGAATAGGCTCACCATTAAGAATTAGGGCAGATTCTTCAAGGAAAACCCCCAATTTTGTAACCGGTCTTCAATGGTAACCTCAACGCACCGAAAATTCCACATGACCCATCGTTTTGGCAGCCCTTCAACTTTGTCGGAGCTTTGAGTTACCCCCCCCCCCACCTTCCCGTTGGGGAACATGACTCTTTGTCGGGCAAATCCTTTCACCTCCCGTACTTGTAGACACCAATTTGTAGTTCAAAATGCAATTTCCGAGATCTGGAGTGTCTGGCAAGCCAAATTTTCTGATCTCAGCCCCAACCATGGTGGGGCTGAGGTCGGGTTGCTCCTGGAAGTTTCTGTAAAAGTGCAGATTGCCTTTTAAGGAATCACTCCTTAATGTGAGAAAATTTGTAGCTCTGAGATTTTGCCACTTTTTGCCATATTGATACAGCTTCGAGATCTCTAAAATATGGATTGCGTTTTCGAGTGTCCTCTCTCTATGCCTGAGATCAGTGGCGTCACCAAGGGTGGGGGCAGGGGGAACGTGCTGGAAAACCTTGTGCCCCCCGTGTGCCCCCCAACTGAAATTTGAGATTTTGAAAAAACATAGATCTTCTGTAAGTTCTGTAGTTAGAATATTTGACTACCATGTTTCATATGATTTGATTCTTCTTAGGACAAGAAATGGCAGCAATTTGTATTTTTTTCGAATAACAAAATGGCCCCATCTCATAAAGCAGACAGTGTTCTCTGTGTCGGAGGCTGAGCATCGGTCTTGGTAATCTATCCATAATCCTCGCCGCCTCAATAGGTGTGAGTAAACGCCTTGATAAAGTGTAGCGGAAATGTCTGCCTCGCGGACTCATTACCCAAAACAGCTGAACAGTGAATGGTACGTACAGTACCATGGAACTTGCCTGCCACTTGCGTTGCGAATTGTAATGCAAGCTCAGTGCCAGCAATTTCAAGGAGACTTTTCCGTATTTTCTTCTTCGAAAAAAATAATTCCAATCAATTTTAAAAGAGAAATATATGATACAAAATTCTATGATCACTTTAATCCAGTAAGACTCCAATAACCCAGTTTGTTGATCATGAGAATTTCACGTTAATTGAAAGGTCCACAATCGAACGAATATTTGATCGTTGATTCGGCAATACACATGCACGTTTTTTTCACTTTCATGTAAATTTCTCAATCCATGCATAATTTTTTTTTAAGTTGATAAAAATTCGTTATTTTTTGACAAAAATTTTACTTCAAAAAGGTAGCGTATGTGGCACCAGATTGCATCTAAGGACACCTAATTTTTCAAAAATTTTCAAAGGGGAGAGGACACCCCCTCCCTTAGACCCCTCCCCAGGCCGGCGTTCACACGACATACTGCATACGCCGCTATCTAGTTGTGCCCCCTCATTGAACTGCTGTGCCCCCTTGTGCCCCTCTAGAATGAAAAGTCTGGTGACGCCACTGCCTGAGATTCTCCACTGCGGCCTTCGACCCCTTCCCAACTTATGCATTGGGCCCTCACTCTCAGAAAGTTTAAGAACCACTAGTCTAGAGGATAATTGAATGCTGGGTTAGTAATCTGACTTGTAATTGGACAAAACATGATTTTCGGATTTAAGCGCCAACTTATACATGGGCTATTTATTAATCTCATTTTCTAACTTAAAAAATTCACTTTGAACATGAGCACAGTGAGAGGTCTCTTTGTGAAGTATAGTAGTATACGGAACTCTATCAATCAGATAAGCAAGTGGTTTTTAATGCTAGAGCAGATATAGCAAGGAGGTGTTAGGACCTCTGATACTACGTCATATCTTTGAAGGAGCTGCTCTAAGACCCATGGTCCTCTTCTAAGGACCCCATCTCGCAGTTACTGACCCACATCTCGTGCAAATCGAAATTAAATCAACACAAAGAAAACTAGGCTTTTCTCTTGCGCTACTAGCCTGGTTCGATCATAAGGAATAGGCGACCCTCGGCCGTCTCCTCAGTACGCCCAGCAGTTCCGTCAGTGTACCCTCATCGGCATAGCCGGATTACCCAATACTCGAGGCAACCTGTAGGTTAAGGGTCCCTATATTTTGACTTTTAGGGGTCCCTGAAAAATTTCATAAACGAGTCACCTCTTAAGCTTAGCTTTCACATCTGCTTCTGAGTTTAAACAAAAATCCTTACCCTTTTCCACCAAAATATAGCTCTGCGGCACTTTCCTTGGTTTCTAATGTAGGCTACCGTGTAACTTTACGTGGTAGAAAACTGAGTGATTTTTAAAGTGATAGTATGTACCAAGGAAGCTGCAATGAGACTTGCCTACGTAGCAGGCTGTACGGCATATTCCTTGTTCAGTCATACCCCCAACTGAGGAGCTGAGCAAACAGAATCCGCTCCGCGGGGTACAATGAGACATGTCCTGTGGGTTATGACTCATGGTAAACTTGTCGTAGGGTGAATATTGTATTAATACTGGCACGTGACTATACATGCATGTATTTGAGGTGTACTAGAGGGTTCCTACGTTTTCATATTCGTTGTGTTATTGACAATGTTTTCAATGAACAGGATCTAATCGTGTTATTTTTTAAGGCCTTGCCAGCAAAATACTCAAAAGGCGATCATTATCTGAAGTCAGGTTCCAGAAACCAAGCTGGGGTCAACTGAGAAGGAGGAATGGAGATGGGTGTGATTTTCTGAGGAGTTTTGGATTCCGATCGATGAATTACCGTGCCTTTTTTGTTCATGTTGACATGGACATGATCTTAGGGCAGTGGTTAAGTCACTTGACACTTTAAAATAATTAACAGTGCCATGAACCGATGGAACGCTTTTGAGCACCTTAATTCCATCAGCAAGAAATTTACATCTGATAGTCTTTAATTTCAAAATTTTCCTAGGGGAGGACCCACACTTCTGATCTGTATAAATTTCCGAAATTCTAAAATGAAGAATTTGAATTGTAATTTTTAAGGCACGGACAGTTCCATTTCTGGCAATATGGAACAGACAAGAAGCGTATGGGGTTGGGCAACTTCCCCTCCTTGAGGGTATTTTTCTCACTTTTCTATTACCTATTTCGCTATAAACTCCTAATAATTCCAATTTTTCTGCGCGCTTCGCGCGAATCCATTCTGACTGTTACTTCTCCCATTCTCACTTCCTGGTTCTGTAGGATTTAGCCCCGAAAATCCTCAGGATAGTCAAACCTCTCTCCTCCTTCCTCAAGCCCTCTACATCATCAGTCCGGGAGTGAGTCATAAGGAGTGGGGCTATATTCGCGTCAAACAGTGTTTCATGGCATTTCAACATTTTCCTGGGAAGACCTACAGCCCTCTTTCGGAGATTCTTGCCTTGAATCCTCATTTTTACAAAGTGAGTCATTAACCTCATTGCAAAGACTTTTTGTTCGAAATCGTGGATCCGCACCCAACAGTTACGTGAACATTAAGTGAATTGAATTTTCGCATTCATTCTAGTATCTGAAAGAAAACGATTGAGAAAAAACATGTTAAGTTTTCGTAAGAAACCCATGTGATTTTTCATCAAAATACAACTTATAGTACAAGCAAACAGTAGATCAGAAAGAGTTAAAGACAGACAGTCATCACCCCAAAGTATATTTTTAGTGTATGTATATCAAAATTCTCTGTTGGTGACTGCTCTTTGATTGACATCAAAGTTTAAAAATTTGAAAGATGCAGAGTAGCTCACATTCCACACAAGGCAGAGAGAGTACTTTTATTACATTTTATAGCCTTGTATGCTCACCAGGACATGGCCTTAAGCAATAAAACAGGTTTATTCTTGCACAAGGAAGAGCCTCATAGAGTTATGGGAGGAGCTAGAAGATGCATAGTTGGGAGAATTGGAACTGTCTGGGATCATGAAAATCCCCCTTTAAGAAATGCTCAATCTAGCATGTGGAACAAAGGGACTTCGCTCACTTATACCTGACTTTGCAAATTGCCACAGTAGGTGGCTCACTAACAGGGCCAGATTTATGCTTTCGTAAGCCCAAGGCAATAGTTTTAAGAAACAAGGAGGTATCAGGATTCCCCCACGGGGGCAAGCTCTCAAACGGGGGACCTGAAGTTTCGACAAGCGTCGTTGTCGAGGGTCCTAGAAGGGTACCGTTTATAGGATGAGAACGGTAATATAGGAAAATGTCACTTCCAATGTCTTTTGAAAATCGCATTTACACAGCCTTCAATGTGTTTCAGAAACCTACTCTTACAAAATACACAAGAGTACAGCGACCCAATGCCGGACAGAGGCGAAGGACGGATAGGAGCAATCTGGATGGGAAGGGGATTGAAAGGAGGCCTTTGCACAATATCATCCCATGACAGAACCATTTTGAGAATGTATACGTGTATGCTTGGTAGTGTCTTTCCAACATTTTTAAGTACACAAACAATTGAGAGCGAAAAAAGATGAACCTACGGAATGGTTGAATGCGGTCAAGGATTTCGCGTATCGTGCATACCCGACCACCTCCCCGGTAAAACCTATCGCCTCGGGTCTCCAGCTGTGTAGCAAAAGAACAACTATGCGGCAGTAGGTTACTTGGTAAAGGGATTGGTAAGGTGTACTACGCAGCTGCATGGAAAGAACTCTTGAGTAACCGTTACAGCGTTGACTAAAGCGTTCAAAGAGCCCCTAAAATTTTGAGCTGCTATATTGAAGTATCTGTTCTCCTTGAGAGGATGCTAAAAACAGGTAAACCGTCGAAAAGACTCATCGCCGATAGGGATGGAATTCACTTTAAGAAGGTGGCATTCTGTGAGTCAAATGTGCCGAATATGGGACCGTGTGGGGGACTAGAGCCGCAACCCTTAAATCAGTATGTTAAAAAGGTAATGATTACATCCCATTTTAGTTTTCAAAACTTTGTTCAAATTTCTCGAGCGCTGAAGCTCTGTGACTTATTGATGTGTTACTTTGGCCGAAAGTGTAACCGAATTAAGCATGACAGTTTTTTCAGTGCAGTCCACATCATCACTTCCTTCCCGTGTTGCCAGGCCGATCGGTTTTGGTGCTGAATGTGTCACTTGCAACTCAAACATAGGGTTTTCACATAGTTCCAATAATTTTATTTGTTTCTCTTTTCAGGCGCGTTGCTAGGAATTTGCCAAGGAGTGGGACAAAGCCTGTAGGCAAACTATCTAAGCTTAGCGTCACCATAGGTTGGCGCGAAGCGTACAAGAAACATTTGGCCGAAAATGCCACCCAGATTGCTGGAAATGGCACTTTCCAGGCCTCGAAAGTTGCATCTAAACATTTTTTTTCATTTTGAATTACTAGCACTATCATAAAAAATCATTAAAAAATTACTAAAAATACGCTCAAGGAGGGGGAAGCTACCCCTTCGCCCCGACTGTCTCTTTTTTACTTGAATGTCAGCTTCATTTTTGTTGGTTCTACAGGCGCCAAAACATGCACCTGTTTCACAGAGGTTCACTGCAGTTAAAAGAATGGACCATAAACTGTGACTAACTACACTTTTAGTTGGCAAACTAGGCCTTGACAGTCGCAAAATTGGAACCCCGCCCACCAAAGAAGTAGGTTAGCTACTACAAAATCGTATTTCGGAAGTCGAATTACGCTAGAGTGAATCATTTAAGTACAAAAATTCCGTACAAGGGATTAATTTGCAACGTATTGCTGAATACGTCACCAGTAATGTTTGATGAGGATTGCAAGGTCAGGAACTTTCGGCAAGGTAACTCACAAGTTCCAGAATATTCATCCAAGAACGGAATGTTATCCAAAGAAACCGTTTAAGTTTAGCAAGGATACAGCTGACAGGTATTTGGGCAAATAATCTTTGATGTTTGGTGGGTGTAAACTTAGGTACGATTATATTAAATAGAATGCGAGGCATTCACACTCGCGAATCTAAAATCGAAGGGGACAAAATCTAAAATCGTGCTCAGGGAGGGATCGAACCTAAGATAGCCACTATATCCCGGATGAGAGACGAGTGACTTTTTAAAAACCATGGAGTTAAAAAGTTACTCTTTTGGTATAGTAGTATGAGCTATGGTCTTTCAACAATGCGACCAGTTGTGGCAAGGTGCGTTGAATTTTACAATGGGATTGCCAGCTTCGGGTTGGACTTACTGTCCTGGGATGACATGCATTACGTAACCTTATTTGTTTACCGAGGGTAGCCCTATTCAAAAGATTTTCGCCGGCATTTTAAGGGCGATTAGTAGGGAATTGGTTAAAGCTAGTGGGAAAGGAAAGGCTATTTTGAATTGCGTTATATAAGGAGATCCGTTTTGGCCTCCGACATGTTCAAACGGAGAAAGCTTCTCTCAGGGCTGGCAGTCCTCGTATAAGGAAAACCAGGCGCAGGAGTATCCGTGATCACGACGGCGGAGCTCCCAGGTGGGACCTGTTCTATTCAGCCAGTCTAGAACGGGACCACTGTCGGGTGGTGTCAGTTAAGTCAAAGTTTGTCCCTTGGGGACGTTGTTACTCCCTGGGGGAGCAGAACTCCTTCGGGAGTATAGTTTGGTTTTCGCCCCTGGCTCTTCGCCAGAGAGTCAGGGGACTTTTGGAAAAAAAACCTCGTATAAGGAAAACCAGGTGGATGGGATGATTTAACCAAGTCACACCTGTAAGTGCCCAATTTTTGTTTCTTTTTATTTTTACCAGGGGTAAAACCGTAGTTAAGAGATTAGGAAGATATAAGGGGCTACCAGGGTCGGGTGTTCTTCCCTCCCTCCCTCCTAGCACAAACGACTCCCAGACCATAAATGGCAATGTCTAAGAGGATCACTACCAATTAGTTGGCGCGCATGACGATCAGGCCAGTCTGGGTAGCAGTTTCTTGGGTCTTTACATGATAATGTATTCATCTAAGCTTTCTCGATATTTGTTGCATTGTAGGTTAAGGCTGTGACGGTTAGTCCAAAACCAGAAACCGGTTTCTCCAGCTGCTAAGAACGATTTTTAAATCAAAACCGTTTTTTTTTTTTCAAAAAAGTACAATGGCCTTGCATATGAACCCTGCACGAGGTCTAGCCACAAACTGGGAATTTTATGGAAGTTACGATCGACGATATTTCCATATACATTTCTTTGAAAAGATAGCAAACTTTGTGGCGAAAAAGCGTAAAACTGTCAAATTTTGAAAGAGAATTCAAACCTCGATCGGTTTAAACGGGTTATTTTTCATTATCCAGTTTTTCTGTTGTAGGTTATTTTAATGTTAGAAGAGGCTTGCACGAGGGACATTACTCAAATGGACAAATCAGGACTGAACCATTTTCTTTCCTGTCCGACTTTCGTAATGAAACTGACCATTGTTTTTTTTTCTAATTTAGCTCATGCAACTCCCAGCTGTAGACTTTGTAGTCTTTCATGGTTAATCATTTTCCCAATCTTTGTCTCTCCTGTTTAATTGACTTCCACAGGTTAAGTTGGCTTCAAAATTCAATCCTGGGTACACCTAAACATGGAAAAGCAATCACTTGAAAATGAATATGGAAGAGAGCCTAATTCTCCATCATTCTGTATCTTTGCTTGGGTTTAAAGATGTGAAATTACTATAACCACAAACGTCATACTTCTCTGTAAATGATGTGGACAAACAGCTCCTTCCATTGCATATTATCGACAAGTTTTGCAAAACCATATTTTCGAAACATCGGATCCACACGCTGAATACCAATCTCTTTCAGACAACGTCCTGCATGGTTAGGCTCTTTAAGTTGAGGTTCATTTTGCCATACCAATTTTTAGTTTCTAGTTTGTTGAGGAACCTCACAGGGAGCTATACAGGCTATGCTATGGTATACATACACACGTAAAATTTTACCTGCACAAAAATACTTTCCAACTTTTGTTGATATCGGATACCATCTCGTTAGGTATTTATTTTCAGGCAGATGGTAAAGGTTACTCCAAAAAGGCTGTTATTTACTATGTTCGGTGGACCATATCCACGAAAAGTCATCCAGCTGGTCAATGGTATCTTTGGGTTTCTGTTAGTGCAAGGTTTGCCAGTGTGTTTCGCTTCACAGACTTCAGCTAGAGACCTAAAGTTACTGTAACAATCTACAACCACAGTACATGTAGTTAACTACACGGACCTTCGCTTGTACCCGCATATTTTGACGCTATTGCTCTCCTAAGAGTATGAGGCGGGGTATTTTATTCTCATACACATTAAGTTAGTCACAATCTATCCGAATTTTATTCAGAGTGGGTGAATTTTTTTTTGTCCCAGATCGCCAGTGGGGGGGGGGGGCTTGGGGAAGCGCGACGTTTTTTTGGGGGGGGGGCTCGCGTCCCCCCAAGCACCCCTTAGCTACGCCACTGCCGACAAATTTGCATGATATTTTCTAAAACTCTGAGCGAGAAACACGTTTTCCCAAACTCCGGTTGGGGTATGGGGTGCAGTCCCCAGTCCCTTGTACGCTATGGGTCTAGCTGACGATTCAAGTTGAATGACTTCAGCTGTCCTGCTGTTTCCCCTTCCATTCGAAAAAGTAGACATTCCTATTTATCAAAGATATAAGATTCTTGCTCCCATATGTCATGAAGTCGCTATATAACCAGTAACAGAATTACATTACTCTCTGTGAATCGAAATGGATGATTTATGTTAGAATACTCTCAAACTGTTTCTTAACTTACCCGACATCTTTACAGGAGTCAAAGGACTTTATCAGGTCTGATGTTGAAAAAGTATTTAGTAGGAGCTCTCGAAGTTTGACTTGCAGGCTTGAAGGGTTACATTTAATACCGATAGCTGGGCGCACTATATATGTATAGGCCAACCATATAAATATGTATATTGTGATCCAGGTAACCTATAACAAAAACTTTGTGGAAGCAGAAAAGAGGAGAGTAATATGGTGGCGGTCTTCACGAATAATTCAGTTATAGTGGTAATGGAACGTTCTACGGATTTAGGAGAGAATAGGCTAAAAGTTCATGGCATTTTATTACGGTCATGCAATATGTTTGCTCTGATACTCGTTTGCGCACCTGTATAAGGCGGTAGACCGGCCGATGTGAGACTAGCATGCCCGTAGCCAGACATGGTATTCAAGGGGCCAGATAGCTTCCAGGGAGTGAGGGGAGAAATATTACGGGGAAGATATATTAGGGGGAGATATGTACTAACATGCACAAAGTAATTGGTATGTTTTTATTTCTAGGGGGCTCGTTTTCCATCTAACCCTCTTGGCTCCGGGCTTGACGACTTGATAACAGAATGCGATATTTTTAAAGTTTTAAACTACATTTTTATTCAGTTTCATCCTAACGATGGGTAAGATGCTACTCAATGGTAAGATGATGATAAAGTGGTAATGCCACTGATTTGTCACTCAGCACAACCGTGCCTAATTTAAAGTGTAAATATGAAGTTGATCAGAGTACTCAAATAAGGGTAAGTCACTATAGGATGAAGTTACGTTAAGAGAGTCGAAGTATCTATACTGCAGACAAGGAACAAAATAAAAATAAAAAGTATCGTTTTTTTTTTCACCGTTTCATTCATCCCTTGCATTTTCCTTGCATGTAATATTAGTTGATCGTATGGTAGCCAAAACTTATTACATATTCCGAAATACATTTTAGACAAATTTTTCTACTACCTATTACTATGTCCAACATGTATTGATGATTTCCTTTGCTGGATTTAAGTATATTTGTGTCGGAACAGGAATCAGGTCCGTAGCCAGACACGGTACTGAAATGGGAGGGGGGGGGGGTGATTGGTTTATTGTACGGGGGGGGATGTCTTAAAATATGCTGGGGCAATAGTAATTTGGAGTTTTCGAGGACAAAATTTGTCTTGGGGTGCCTTCTGGTCCTCCTTGGCTACGGTCTCGAAAAGAGTGTAGGAATCAGTTTAAAGTTACTCCAGTTTCCGCAAAGTTAGTAATTTACAAGTGACTGGGCAAAAATTTGGGGGTGGGGACAGAATAAGAAATTTTGTGTTTTTATTCGAAAGACGCTAGTGATCTGTCGAAGTGGGCCGTTTTACAGCATGTACCCCTGCAGTCCCGTAACCAAGGGAGCGAGGGGGCGGTGCCCCTAGAAAATTATAAATACCATTAACTTAATACAATATAACATATCCCCCCGGAAAATGTTTCGCCTCCTTGAAGCTATCTTGCCTCCTTCAATACCTTGTATGGTTACGGGCCTGCTGTGCCCAGTCAAAGAAAATGCCTGTACATACATTTTTCAGCTGACAGTTATACATTGAGGGGAGGGCCGAGGCATCGAAGTTCTATTGTCAAAATTTTTGCGTACAAAATGTTTCTACGTTATTTTATTTAAAGGAAAATATTGAGTTCACAATGCAGGAACATGGCACATACAGAAACTATATGTTACCGTCATTAAACCATTCAGTCTCACCAATAAACTATGGCAATAGCTTTTCCCACAAAAATATTACGCATTACAAGTATTAATAAATGCTGCATCATTTGAAAATGTGAGTTTGATTGAACACTCGACAAATTCTATTTGTCGAGCAAATATTTGGAAATAATCACACAATTTTCTAGTGCAGTACAGTCAGGGAGTCTCTCACAGCTTCCTGGTACAGTTATGTTTTTCTTTAGCAAATATGGCTCAGCCCTCTTTCTCCCGCAGAAAAATATGTTCCCGCATTTGATCCGAACAATAATAAAAGAAACATGAAAAACGTTCATAGAAAGGAAAAGTTTTGACTGAAAGCGTAGGCGTATGAGGGGGAGATGCGACAAATTCTGTAGAAATATCCGGGCAAAGTTCTATCAAAGAGGCTCTCAGAGATTCGCGGAAATAAAGTACGCTTATGACTGGAAGAGTAATATATAGAAATAATCACATTTATGCATAATGGAACTGAAAGTACCGATTGAGACATTTCCGAAAGTGAGCCGATGCACGACCTACCGCGATGTGCTAGCGTGCAAAGCTGGACTTTGTACCTACAAGTGAGTGTTATATTTCGTAGTCCGGGGATGTGAAAAACCATAGAGCTGCTGCTTTAACAACTAAAATTTGTTCCGCAGCCGTATAGAAGTGTAGGTGTTATCGACTTGGTATTATTACGAGGGACGGATATTGTTTCTTCTTTCGTTTCGTTTCATTTATTTCTTTCTTGGCAACCAACAATAATAACAATATTAACGCGTAATGTGGCAAGTTATAAGTTGTAAGCAAGTTACGAAAGGAAGTAGACTTGTGGGGCAGAGTACTCCCTGTAAGAAATACAAAAGCAGAAAAAAGTGAACATTAACCTAAACAATATAAAGAGAACAAAGTAATGTGAATGTTACATGAATTGGTATAGTTGATCAATAGTCTTTGGAATGTAATATAATTGTTTTCACAAATCCGTGTTTGCTAAGCTGTGTAAATGAGCAAAAATTTTATATGAGTGATTTCATGCACATCTTGCAGGTGACATATGGTAACGTTACAGCTGCTTTAAGTCCTTGACACCTAGGTCTACTGTCCTATAGCCTGATAGCCCGTCCAGCGGATGTGTATTACTCCTGCACTTATATTGGCTGCACTCGTTATAGTATATACGAACATAAACTATCATGAAGCTGCCATCGTCTTGCAAATATCAACTGCGATTTTTCCCTTTCGGGAAGCCAAAAGAGTCACAAATAAGTTGCAAGTAAGAGAGGTGTTCTCATAGGTAGGTGGGGTCCTTGACATCCTCTGAAGCTGATAGATTTTTTATTGAATTTTTACTGAGTGGTGGGTGCTCGACACATTTCCAGGAGGAGAGCATATACTTGAGCATGAAATGTACATTCACCATTACAAGATTGTATAGAATTGTATACAAAAATCCTAGAACTTCTACAAATTTCTTGACTCTTATAGATTTAACACATATTACATTAAAAAGAGTCTTTTATAAACTTCAGTGTAGAATCCCTGAAGCAGTATATACAATCCATGTAAAATTTCTAGAGAGTATTATATGCACTCATAGAAATACAATTATTTTGGTAGAATTGAGATAGAATTGGAGAATTTCATAGATAGATAAGCTATGTTAAAATTGAATAGGAGACTTAAATTCTATAGAGTGACGTTAAATTTTGAGAAAAAGGTAAAGAAATATCAATTGACAAAAATGGCTAAATGCTATAGGCTACATGGGTCGATAAAGCTGCTTTATGGTTATCATTACCTTTTTTATATACATAGGATAAGCTTCTCATAGCTTGGTCACCACAATTCTGATTACAGCCGTAGAGGGCAGGGCTGATTCAAGATTTCACACGGGGGGGGGGGGGGGGCTAACTCCATGAGGGAAAAGTTCGCACCTACTACCGTCAAATGTATGGAGCCTCTACAGAGGGTGGGTCTATGGAAAAACTTGGAATTAAGACACTTAAAAGATATTTCCTGGCATCTGGCAATCAAACTAAGCATACATATTGTACAGCAACTTTGGGACAGTCTCAAAACAATGCGGACAAAGGTTAGAATACAGTGTAACATACGCATGTCAAATGACAGTCTCCAAGCGTGGTAACTCGGCATGTATTGTGATAGTACTAAGTAGATTCGTTTCTTCACAATATGTGACACGAGTTCGACCAGATTTCTTTATAACACTGTCTTCATACCCTGGCGGCCAATGACATTTATTGCGAAACCAGTCTGGTTAAAGAATAAAAATAAATCAGTTTACAAGATGTTACAGGATGATACGTATGCAACTTTTTATAATTTTGAAGACTTCTTTCCCGTTAACCGTTTACAAAGTACGAACAAGCCAAATGATTATTGTTAGACCTGTAGTAAAACTGGGATTAGAAATTCCAGCAACCTATTCAATGTTTTCCATCACTGATATATATAGGGTCTACATCTTCTGGAAAAGTATGTAAACGTGTACATGGAAACTTTCTACTTTGTTGCATTAAAAGTGTCGGAAAGTATTTGTAGTTTGCCGTCAACTCTCTTCCAAAGAACGAAGAACCTGGATAAAAAAGAGAAAACATAAAGAGGAGGGTTTTTGGCAGGAGTAATCAGGCCTTAATGTTTGCCTTAGGGACTTCTTATGAGTGTCGTACATCATGACGGCAAGCACAAGTGTGAAGTGTATCTGGTTGTCATTTCGAACCCTGATTCATTACTATCCTATCTTTCTAACTTTCCGTCATCCTCCTCCCCATACAGTGGCGCCGGTACGGGAGGTTGGGCATGGGGCCGGGCGCCTACTTCCTAATCAATTTCCAAAAAATAGGCAGGGGCGCAGATTTCTTTTCAACTTTGGGGGGAAGGGGTGAATTATCGCAAATCTGGAAAATGTGCACGCGAAGCGTACACGGCGAGCGCAGAGCGCGAAGCCCATGACGGGATGGGTCCAGGGGCCCTCCTTAGGGCCCCGTGGGGGTCCAGGGGCAAAGTCCCCTTGGGGGTCCAGGGGGCGAAGCCCCAGAAGCTCCTGGGTTTTAATCTCTCAGAAGTGTCTGGAAGACTGCTCAGAGGTAATGTTCTTGGGTACTGGTATATTTATACACTAAGGAAATGCTATTTTGAGCACAAAACTGCACTGAATTGAAATTGTACAAAAGCAACAATGTCCTGCTAAGCTTAAAAGGCAGGGATCAACTTATAGGCATCCCAGAAAATTGGATTTTGAATTCGGAGATCATTACAAGACCTGCAAGTCAGCTTGAGATCAGTGGCACCGCCAGGTTTTGTGATTGGGGGCACTATAGATGATGGTGTAATAATACCTCCGTTCCCCCAAGTCTGTGTAAATTGCACCTTTATTTTTGATGCGTCCTGGCATTTGTATACAGCAGTTTTGATCTTTTGTTTGTCACTACATAAAGGTGCCATCCTGGGGAAGGGGTATCCTCCCCTTTAAGAAATGTTTGTTAATTTAAGGTCTTTTAGACACAAAATGGTGCTATCTTTGGGATGTTTTTGGAACTGATCATATATGGCTGGAAAATGTCCATAATTTAGTGAATGATAATTTTTGGTAAGGTAAAAGAGGAGAATATGTTGTGTCTATTAAGAGAAAGATACGTTGTCAACAAACCTCCTCCCTTTCATCTATTTTACTGCTTTCTATTTGGGGGAAGTTTTTACACAAAAATAGGTCCGTGGAGTCTGTGCGTGGACTATTACGAAATATTTCCTTTCCTTCATTGTGCATTATGAAAGGGTATCTAAGGCTAGCAGATACCTGTATATGACCTCCTGGAAGCTCGGAATTAATCATATTAAATGGGGACAATGACATAATGCGCACTACCTGACATCCAAATGATAATGAAGAGTATGACGCCGAACTCTTTACAAGTATCGTATTTTTACTAATTTTGAACGAACAGCTTTCAGCAATGGTGAATGAGAGGAAGGAAGAGTATAGGTGCAGGGATGTGATATTAGACCCTGATACGTGTAGCAAAAGGGGTGAAGGACTAATAAGCGCGTTTCAGAATGCTGTTTTCTTCGTAAGTGTATTACCAATCACCATGTATACCGATAATGGCTGCGTGCGAAGCGCTCGGTCAAAATATTTGAAAAATGTATAACGGCAGATACGTACTTTCAACCTTCCACATCTTGCTACATATTAGAATGAAAGATCCCATATTGATGCGAGGTCTACACAGATGTTTAAAGATGTATCTCTGTTCTTCGGAAAGTGTTGTGATCAGAATAGTTTCATGTATTATTACCTTAATAATGGTCATGACAAGGAGTGCAAACCGTGACGAATGCGAGAGAAGCGCCCAGAAATTTTTCATTAAATAAGATTTCCATGACAAAACCATAGAGCAGGATATAGGTTCCTATATCCTGCTCTATGGACAAAACCTGCATTCAGGGTCTCCATCGAGACACTTTCAATTGCCCAAGAAACCTACATGCCACTGCCATAAGCCAGTCTCTTACCTGTTAATTCGTAAACTTTCAACTTTTTGCTGCGGTGCTTCTCCGAAAGTTGCTATCCGAAGATACTGATAATAAGAATAACACTGACGTAAGGTTTGAAGCGCGCGGAACGCGCGAAAATTTTGATAGTTTGCGAAGGATTTGCTAAAATTCTGATAGTTTGAGAAACATTTGTGACAGAAAATGAAGCAGAGATTGAAGAATTTCTTACGAAAATGAAGAAAAAAATGTACTTTCCAGCCACACGTATCTGTAGACTGTAACATTGGGGGGGGGATGATTACATGGGCCATTCCCCCTAGTCAAATGTTGGGGGGGAATATCCCCCTATCCCCCGGGTTCTACGCCCATGAAAATAGAATAGGTGTTTAAGCGATATATTTCAGTAGAAGGTATAATGAGGTGTGTTTTTAACTGATTGATGGCTCTGTTTTACTTATTTTCTATCACAAATCGTTTGCAAATTATCAAAATTTATGTTTGCATTTCATTCGCAGACTATCAATAGTCGAGTGTTCCGCGGCACGCCTTAACTTTCTGAGTTTTATCGCTTTTCTCTAACACCGTCTCATAATGTAGCCTATTCGCACTGCACTGTTCAATGGTAAATTTTTCACAACAATTCTAATTCAAAATGTTTGCACGCAATTACCACGATTTACACTCCGTTACTGATTATCATAATTAGGGGACTAATGCATTGAATTATTCTGGTGAAAATTTCTTTCCGAAAACTAGAGGTACACTTCCAACCCCCACACTTGTTTCAAGACGGAACAATGTGGCAATCTTACATTATGAGCAACATTTGTAGCGTGATACGCATGATTTGTAGTATAGAACTTATTGAAAAGCTTATCTAAAAGTAATTAACTTCTTATTAATACAATGACAGAGAATGAGCATTATGAAACGTGTTTATTAGCACTATACCCTTTTGTGATACCTATAATTCCCCTTTTGCTCATTCCACATTGGAAGTTGTTCGTCTTGGTTCTCGTTCAAAAGTAATTAAAGTTCGAGTCTTGTGAAGGGATTGGTTGGCTCCCTAACAGTGCCATTTGGATGTCAGTTAAAAGTATCATGCCATTGTGTCCCCGTTTTGAAATTACTCCAGAGCTTCCAGGAAACAATATGACGGTTTCAGGTGCCTGCCTTGGAGAGGTGCCATGCTGCAGCCAAAATATCACTTAATAGTAAGACTTGTTAAGCATGTAATCATTTCAAAGCTTTGCCAAAGATAGCACAGTTTTGCATCTTAGTCACCTTACATAACCAAAAATTTCTCAAGGGGAGAGGTTGTTACCCCCTTCGCTTAAACAACACATCGTTCCCTCATACCCAACCAATTAAAGTAAGAACAATTCACTAAATATGCCAAAAAGTACCATTTTACACCTGAGTCAACTTGAATGAACATACATTCTCCCCTCCCCAAGAACGGCACCTCTGTGCGAGGTGAAAAAAAGAAATATCCTTAGGTGCAAGCTAGCGTAGGTATGCATATGCACAGTTTACGCCGTCTCTGGGTTTATTTGGGTTGGATTACGACATCACCTTCTCTGGTACCCTCCCCATCACCAACTCCTGGCCACACTGGTTGCCATATCAGATATTCATATTTTCAGAAGCACATTTTCTCTCTGACTTTCGACAAAGCATTGACCTTTTCAGGACCATGCTCTTTGAGCTGAATGTTCTTTAACGTAGTCTATTTTTATCTTTTCTATTAACATGCTTCTAGAGATATGCGACACAACTGCTCCTTTTTGCATCACTGAATTTGTATAGAGCAGGCGCGTAGCTACGGGGGGCCTGGCCCCCAGATGCTCGCTAGCCCCCCCCCCCGAAAACTGCTTGTGTCCTAATAGAATGTGTAAGAATTAAGGCCGGCGATCAATGCCGTGACCCCCATTTGATACCTAGCCCCCTAAAAGTTTCATCCTATCTATCCTGAGTGCGACACAGTTTGGTCAAAAAACGATTAGAATGCTCACTGGAGGTAGAAAAGCCCCCGCCCCCCCCCAAAAAAAAAATAATAGCAGACTGTTTTGAACGGTTAAAACAAGACAGCTTCGTTTGGAATGATATCTTTATTCAATGGAATAGGCTTATCTATGTCTACATTTTCAAGAAGGATTTTGATTACTTGACAAAATAACCTATGTTCAAAACTGCCATTTTAGCCAGGTAGTGGCCAAACAAACTGACAGGAATATCATGGGTGAGGTCACAACAACTGTCATGTTTTGGATCAGCTCTCTTTTTTACAAACGACAGATTGTCAGGCCAGTAGACAGGCAAGGTACTGAAGGGGGAGAAATCGCTTCTAGGGGGCAAAATGATTTCATAGTGGGTACGAGACATGACTAAAATGCATTGAGGCAATGGTAACTTTAAATTTTCTAGGGGGGCGAAAAATTTTAGGGGGTGCCCCCCTTGGCTACGGGCTTGACTTAACCACAACGAAACTTTTCGAATATATAACAAAAAATGGAGATAATGGAAGAATGTTATAAGTGGAGTCAATATCACTGCTTCTTGGGGACCAGCATTCTTTTACTTATAGAATAAGCTGGTAAAAACTTGTTTACCCAAAATTCTGATCAAAACCACTTTGCTCCCAGAATAAAAAAAAATCAAGAAAGAACATTACACTGAGACAGTGCATTTGTTTTTCAACTTAAGCTACCGGTCTCCTTTCTTTAATTACTTTTGGGGTTAATTTGTGGGATTGAAACACACCCCATCTAACTACTGTAACAAGTTATAAGACTATGTCAGTCAGAAAATATTGAAGTTTCCGGAAAACCATTCTTTAGTGATAAATGAAAATCACATGTCAATATTGTGCCGTGTTTGAACAGTACAAACAATCAGAATAGGATATGTACTCCATGTAAGTACTTTTCATAAAATTTGTAACATCATACAGAAAATAGAATAGAAGCCTTTTGCATTTCTTTGTAATCTAACCATATGCGTATGTAGAAATTGTACAAGTTTTCTGTGTTAACTTTTATGAATTCACTGTCCAAAGTCAATAAAAATGTTCTTATTTTGTCAAATCCCAAGCAAATATTTTAAATGCAAAGCAAATTGAAAAAACTAACATACTTTTTCAAAAACTTACTTTCCGTTGAAAACAACTTTACCGTCCTCCAAGTAAAAAGTCAGCAACCCTGTCGAGTAAGCCATATCATCTCCAATCCCGACTGCCTCCACCGTTTTTGTTTCCACTTTTCTTATTCCATTTTCCCACATTTGATTTGCTGCAGCTATAATGCCTTTTTTGAAAGAAAAATAAACTGAAGCACTAACTAATGACGTCACAGCTTATGTTGGTATTTGTATGCTTCAGTTTCAGTATTCAGTCTACTGTTCATGGCAGCTCAGTGAGGAATAAGAGACATTTCATGTAGATTACAAATGTTTAAAAAAAGAGAAATAATGAGATGACAAGTGTCTCATTAATACACAACATCTTTCTCTTACTTAATCACTTGCAGCGAAAATACTGGAATTTGTAAAAGATGAGAGACTCCTCCCCCGTAGGGTAAAATTTTTTGAGTTTTTATTTTTTTTTTTTGAGTTTCATAGGGGACTAACTTTAATGAGTATACATTAATAAGTATGATATTCCAAAGGCGACCTATCGCCCTACCAAATGTTTTAATTACCATTAATACCCATATTTTCATTTTTTTCGATGAAACCACAGATCTTCCGATTTCCTCCACGAAAGAGCAAAATTTTTGACGAGCTTAAAAAAATTTGGTTCTCCAATCGACGGCCAATTCATCGCCTCAGTATGGGATTTGAATTACCGCTCTCCAACCCCTCCCCTTCGAGGTGCTTGGACCTGTTCCTGGCAATCCTGGAGCTACCCATGCCAGAATCAATTAATTGAAGTAAGTTAACTTTAAAATCTTTGAGCACAAGTTTTCACAAGTCTTTTCACCCCTTATAACAAGGATACATTTACTTAATGATTAAAGACAAACATAGGATTGAAGATTATGTGATAACGATAAATAGAGAACGGTTATCTGCAGGTCACAGTGTGTCAGTATGGTTTATAATGAGCGTTAAAACCTGGGGGACTCATTAATGAATAATTCATTAGTGAATAATTCGTATTCTACGTCAACAGACGTGTTGGGAAATTCGGTACTTCCGGTCGGGTCACAAGGTCAAGTGTACCATGACAACGGCAACATGTTTAGCTCTGCATGCCCAGCATTCATCACCCGCGCTGGGACACTGTGAGCGTGGTACACTTCACCTTTGACCCATTCCCATATTGCATTGCGTGGAAACATTTCCCAACTCGTCTATTGAAATTTTCCCATCTTATTCACTTATTTATGTTAGCCTGTTACTAGTTACAGAACACATAACATATAATGCAACTTAGTTCGTACATGGAAAATAGAGCCTTCAGATTATGAAAAATATTTGAAAACAGGATTTGTTATTATCTCATCGCTCCGTGAGGAGGATGAGATATTGTAGTCACTCGACCTGTTGGGCTATATTCGGCAATGCCAGCGGAAATAACAACCGTTGCCATGGTAACAGTTAATTTTCACAAGTTACTAGTCTAAAGTCCTAACCCATGGTGGGGTATCCAAGGGTGACCAAAAGTCCATAACGGAGGGAGGGGTCAAAACGTGTCCGTGTGTGTGTGTGTGTGTGTGTGTGTGTGTTTGGGTGGTTGGTGTGTGTGTGTGTCCAATGTTGTTTTCTTAATATCTCCTAAACGGTAAAGCTGATTTTCTTCAAATTTGGTGGGAAGGTGCCCTAGGTGGAACCCCAGTTCTACATTGACTCCCGGAAGTAAAGGTCAAAGGTCAGAGGTCAAAGGTCAAATTATGTGAAAATCACTCTTTTTATAATAACTCCAAGAAAAAACATCCCATGAACATGAAACTTCACACATATAATAAGAGTATCTGGCACTACGAAAATATATGGTTGCCATGGCAACCAAGGTCAAAAGTCCTGTGATATTAACATTTTAAGCAAAAAAGTGTTCCATGAACTCCTCCTTGTGGGCTAGACCGATTCCTGCAGTTATGTCTAGGCCTTATGCCACAAGGAAGAGAAAGTTCTTGTAAGTGAGTTATATGGCTCAGTGCGTGTGCTAGCGATGAGATAAGCAACTCCGTGGATTGCCCTCTTGTTCAAGAATTGCACTAATGATCGTTGTAAACAATACTGTGTCAATTATACCTTTCAGGGGACCGGGAGCGGGGGGCCTTGGGCAGTGGTCCAGTCGGCCCCCATCTAAATCAGCTACTGGTTAGAACCGATCATTCTTCTGTCAATGATACTTAGATGAGTAACTTAGGATCACATTTCACGGAAGATAAATACAGAACGAAAAGCAACGACTTAGCTCTTTGTCAAACATGATTCTTTGTAGGCTTACTTTGTCTTCCTCTCAAGATTGGTTGATCAGGTGGCATAAATATGCAATCGTCTGTGTACAGTTGACTTAGCTTCTCGAATTCTTTTGCAACATAAAACTGACCAAGGACCCCTTTTCTCTCGTCGGCTTCTTGAAAAATGCCTTAAAAATAGATAAACAATAAATAAGCAAGACGGCAACAAGCAAACACTTCGTCGGTTGTCGTGTCAAATACCAGGCGCGGATCCAGGGGGGGCCCGGGCCCCCCCCCCCCGCCACGAAAAAAAAACGAAAGGAGAAAAAAAGGAAGAAAAAGAAAAGAAAAAAGAAAAGGAGAAAGAAAATTAAGAGCAAAAAATGAATAAAAGAGTCTAAGAACGTATTCAAAGTATATATTTCTGTAGGGGTTGGGTGGAGCTATAGCTGGATTATCTCTTTAGATATCTTTCAAAGTGGTTGGCGACGAAAGGAGAGCTACAATGTTCGAAAACAGGTGAATAGCTGAGTAATGATCCTTGAATTAAGATCTAAATAAGTAAACATCGTGACATATGCAGTTTCGGCCCGGCTATCTGCACTGAAATTTAGTAACAATTTTGTGTTAAAGAGTAAAATTTTTTGTAATCTAGAGGGATTGAGAGGCAAAGTTTTCTCCATACAGACCTTGCAGAATGAATACAGAAGACAAGCTGTCAGGTGACGTGCTATTGTACACAGTGGCACCAGCTGTTGCAGGCAAAGTAGCGGCGTGCATGATACCCTTCTACGCTACAGACAGTTGCGTCGGCACAGTGGGCAATGGGTGACGTGTGTCCCCCTCCCCCATCGATTCTTGAATTTTCTTTTAAATGGTCCCAAAAGTCGTTTAAGCTACAGATTTCTGTGGGGGTGTAGGGTGAGATGCATTTTTGATGATTGGTTTATTTGTTCTAACCATTTTCTCTCACATACTGTTCTCAAACTATCACAAGCTTTGGAAATTCTTGACAAATTCCAAATTTTCGCACGCGCCCCTAGTGTCAAGCCTTGTGTCAGAGTTGTCCTTATTATCAATAGCTTTCGGTAACTACTCACGGGGGAACAAAGGAGCAAAAGAGCCTTTTAAGAATTCTCAGTCAGAAGATTCGTTTCTGAATAGCAGGTTTTGTCATGGACTAATATTTTATTCAAAATTTCGGCGCGCTTCGCGCGCATACGAAAGGGTTTACACCCGATTTCATATACCATTGACAAAGCTATGACGCAAGAAGTTATTCCAATGCAAACATTTTTCTCTAAAACGTACATCTCCTTCTCTGCAGGGCTCTCATCATTATGGGATCTTTGACTAATCTAGTCTAGCACAGGATTTGAAAGATTGAAAGGACGTAATTGCCGTTGCTTATTTTTCAAACATTTTACCGCGACGTTCAATAACGACGAAAATCTTTTCTGAAACGAATTATGCCTGTCCACCATCCCTCTTGCTATACCTAAAAAGAAGGTGATACATCATATCTCCTCCCATATGGATGTCTTGTAGACAGTGAGAATCCCGTTGGTTCCTCTTTTGTATACTGTAACTAATTCAGAGCTCCCGGGAGGCGCTATACTGTTCTCTGTCAACCTTGGATATCCTTTTAAAGTGTAAAGGAAATATTTTATTACAGTCCAAGAATGTTTCCGTGAACTCCACGCAGGTATAATTGGGTGTACAATTTTCCCATGGGCGTGGTTCATGGGGGGACGGGGGAAGCCCCCTCACTTTTTTGAAAGGGGGGACATCGTCAAAAAGTTCCCCTCACTTTTTCAAAAATGATGGAAGAGACTGCAATTATACTAGGAAAACGAATTTTATAGAAGGAAAATAACCTAAAAATCCTACACTTTTGTTGCACCATATCGCATCTGAAGGCATTCAGTTCTAGAAAAGTTTTCCTTAGACCCTCCCCCATGCCGACGATCACAAAACGTATTGCCTCCCCGTGACGCAAATTCTGGCTACCACCACCGCTTCTTCCACCAGGACGGCGATTCACAAATGTAAAAAAGCCCCCCCCCCCCCCTACACTTTTGGAGATGGATCCACGCCCATGATTTTTCCTGGGACTTAAGGTTTGAAGACAATATGTTAACCGTCTCTTACTTCCCTTTTTCACCCGAACAAAAGTTAGAATTCACTAAACTGTGGACATTTTTTAAACAAACAATCATTTTAGAATGACCCAAAGATACTACCATTTTGCATATAGGCCCCCTAAAATTAACAAAAAATTTTCAAAGGGGAAGTTAAACCCCTTCCTGGGATTGCACTCTCATGTACTTACAAGAAAAGGCTCTCCCACTCTTGTATATAGCGTATACAAAATCCCACTGCCTAAAAAGGCACGGTTTAGCAGTTATCTGCGGTTCCCCCAATCACCCACTCCCGCCGGCACCATCGGTCATAGATTTCGGAAGGGTCTACCCTTCAGTAATTCATAAAAAAGGTAATATATCATCTCTCCTCCCATATGGATGTTAGGTTGTGAGAGTCCTGTTGGCCCCCTTTTCAGTGTACAATTAATGCAGACCTCTCGGGAGGCTCTATACCGAAAATTTTCCGCGAATTTTTTCGCGCAATTGTTTACGCTTACGGAGAAAGGTACGTTTGTATTGAGTGATGGATTTATTTTCATCACTTTTTACCAAAAGTCGTTTGAAATCTTTCACGATTTTTGCAAAGTCTTCTCAATATTTCTTGATTTTCGCTTGATCTGCGCACTTTTAGCCTTGAATTGCTTCTTTTACTATCAATAAGGTCCCAAACGTATTCGCATTACTCATCGGTGGGGTTCTACCATAAGCCAATTATTCGTGTGCACAAACGTGATTTCAGAGGAGCCAGTATTGTAAGGATGTGAAGCAACTGATATTCATGTTTTCATCTCCTCTTCTTATGAGAACTGAAAACTTAGTATCGAACCCACCTTCTAATTGATCACAAAAGGGAACTGACACCTTTAGCCATAGCAATGGTTTTAAATGTAAATTCAAATTTTCGGCGCGCTTCGCGCGCAATTGTTCCATCTGACTTCCTATACCCGAATACCGTATAACGAAAATAAAACACTCATTATGGCAAAAATCATTTCAAGTTCAAGTTTTAAGATAACTTAGATTCTCCGGAACTTCTGCAGGTACATATAGTAACTTATACTGAGCCATACACATCAAATTCCATGCAACATGAAAAGGTATAAAATCTCACTGACATAAGAACTGGAGCCGATTTCTGTGCTCTTAAAAATGCAATATTGCGAGAGCTTCCGGGGGCTTCGCCCCCTGGACCCCCACCGGGGCTCCGCCCCTGGACCCCGCCAGGGGCCCTAACGCGGGCCCCTGGACCCCACGCGTAGGGACTCGCGCTTCGCGCTCGTGGTGCACCTTCGGTGCACATGGGATTTTCCATCTTGGGCCCCCCCCCTCAAAATTTCTGGATCCGCGCCTGTCAAATACATAAATCTGAAAATTTGTCACAAGAAGATGTTTTCAGTGAAATTATGAATAGATTTGTTTGGTTTCTGCTACGGGTGAATTTGCATCCTCTTAATCCCTCTAGCCCTCTATCAGGGTAAGAGCAGGGGCGTAGCGAAGGTGTAATCTTTGGGGTGGGTGGATTTGTAGAGATTATGTTTTGCCGACAGATCTTGTAATGCGTAGCGCGAAAACGAGCTCTGAGGTTTTAGCAAATCTCTGGGTGAAAAATTAAGTCTCAGGATGGATATATTTTGGTTCATAATGCATCATCAAATGCAAAGATTCTCAAAAATTTTAATGTATCAGGCTATTCCTCTCGTCAAGCCACTATACTCTAAAGCGGTTGGGGTTCAGGTGCCCGCTTTGGTCCAGGGGGGAAGCTTCCAGAAACTCTGAGGTTTTAGCATATCTGAGGTTATAGCATATGAAAAAATAAGTCTCAGGATAGGTATATTTGGGTTCATAATACAATATCCAATGCAAAGATTCCTAATAATTTTAATGTGTTAGGCTATTAGTCCCGTCATGCCACTATACTTGAGGAGCTGAACCTGTCGTTCAGAATTGGAACACTACGTATGCGTTCAACATTTGAATACTAGACGCGTGAGGCGTTCAAACACGGTAGTGTTCAAGTAGGCGTCCTGCGTTCAAAAAGGGAGAAAAAGTGTTCAGAATCTTAACACAAGCGTTCAAAGTATGCTTTGAGCGTCAGGACGGGTTCTGTATCTGTTTCATTTTGGTGTTCAAAAGTTAAAAGCCTGAGACTGCAGTGAAGGGAAGACACGCGCGGCACGCATTATTTTTTTTTTTTTTTGCAGGATGTTTGTGGGTAAACCGGATCCTCGGGAGTTTGCAAAATGTGTTTGAAGTCAAGGTAAAGGTTTAGAAAACGGGCTAAGGATGCCTACTTCATGGATAATAGGCTGCTGCTCCCCATGGTGATGATAAAAGTGAAGAATAATGTGCAGAAGTGGTTTTTCAAGACTGTCATATGACCCGAAATAGTGCGCCTAAATGGAAGCCTTTAATTCCCTTCAGGGCGTGACGCCAAGATTTGACCGACAGGGGGGCCAACAACCAAGCCCGTAGTCAAGGGGGGCCGAGGGGGCGAAGCCCCCCTTGGAAAATTTTTCGCCCCCCTAGAAGATAAAAGATTACCATTGCCGTAATCCATATTAGTATGTTTCGCCCCTCTGGAAAATTTTTCGCCCCCCAGAAGCTTTTTCGCCCCCCTTCAGCACCTTGTCTGGCTACGGGTGTGCCAACAACCCAAAGCCTCAAAGAGGCCGATAGAGTGCCGATATGATGTTTGAAGGAAAAATTTGGCGCGCGAAGCGCGCCGAAACTTTTGGGCTTTTTTCGAGAAAATTTGAACAAAATTGAAAAATCTGAAAAAAAAAATGGGTTTTTAGAGAAGAAAATTGGAAAATTTGGGGGTTTTATTGAAGAATTTGCCCTAATTTAGACCAGAATTAAGCAAATCGGGGCGACTGTCCGTTGTCGGGGACTACATATTTTATCGTATTCATAACAGCTCCCTTACGAAATCGGAAAGTTTCCCCGACTGGGGGTCATCCTTTCCCGACGGGGGGCATGGCCCCCTTCCCCCCACCTGGCGCCACCACTGATTCCCTTTCTTTCTCCGAGTTGCCGACGGTCTCAGTCACTTTTCCAGTTACACCGACGGCCGTTGATACGGCCGTAACATGCATAACCAATTTGCCGACGGGCCTTCAACTTGAATGGGCCAATTAGATGAAGAGCTGAAAATCGAAATAGCCGATAACAGACTGGCCACGAGTCCCCGTTCTCTCTTTCTCTTTTTTCCTTTCATTCTCCGTCTTTCTTTAAATCCCTTCCTTTCCTTTCCCTTCTCTCTTTTTTTCCTCCTTTCCTTTTCCTCTCCCCTTTTTACCGACAGACCGAAAATTTGTCGACGGCGACCAAATATTGGGGGGTGTGACACCCACCACACACCCCGCTCGCTACGGCCCTGTATTCCAAATCTCGGGCTGGTGATTAGCCGCAGCAGGCTGAATGGTAGCATGAAGGGGATGTTCTGCATGACTTTTCAGCTGGAAGAGCCGATCGGTTTCCTTCCGTCGAGAGCGGGGGCTGCTGGGTGTTAATAGACCGTGGTTACAGCAAGGCCTCGAAGGCATGGGTAGGTTATATGAGTGTCAACGCACGGAAATAATTGGACAGGAAACAAAGTTGTTGTTCAAGAGTAGCCTATACATTTGAAGACTTCCTTCTCTTCATGATCGTCTCTCTTGCAATCTCTCTCCCAAATAATGCTTGAATATTGTTAAAATGTTATACTATCTTATACAAATAATGTATTTCCTCCTAGACACACAAACACGCTTTGCACAATGGTGACATCACTCAAGATTTACTCGAGATATATGCACAAATAAATAAATAAATAAATAAATAAATAAAATGATTGAGGATGACATAAGCTCTTAAATCCTCATGACATTGCAAATGGTACTAAGAAGAATTCTTACAGCTTCAAGAAGCTTGCAGAATGACTTGGGATATTATGAATAGAATGTCATTTTCACCTTCATTACAGTACTATACCGGCCCGGGGATGACTAAGTGTGTTCGTAATACTTGTAATATTATAACGCATGCAATAGATAAATGCCTCGCTGTCAAGACTGTAAGTTAGTGTTTCCTTTGAATTAACTACTAACGAATCAAGAATTATGCAATGCCAAACTATATAATTTGGCGATCGGAGAAATAAGAAAATCTGCGTGAGATTGAGCAGATTGATTCCACCCGGAGACGGATTCCCGGACTCGGGACTCTCCGCTTGCTGGTCTGTGTGAACTCTCTTAAATGATCCGACCAAATCACGGAAGAGACTGATGGTTATTTAGACTAAAACGGTTTATCTTTCAACTCCCTGTCTTGCACTTCCTACGACAAAATCATGCACGGTTTGTCTGTGGTGATCCAGCATAAGCGTATGAGACCATTTGGATTAGGGGCACAAGTTTTTTGCCCGAAATTACTACGATTTTGCCCAAATTTGTACAAATTTTGCCCGAGTTCTGAGGTTGTTCAAAAACTGGGGGTACAGTGCCCCCTTCTCATACGCCTATGTGGTCCCAAGGGTGGCGCCAGCGGGGGGGGGGGGGCAAGGGGGCCATGCCCCCCCCCCGTCGGGGAAGACTGGCCCCTCCCGTCGGGAAAATTTTTCCGTTTCGTCGGGGAGCTGTTATGTATACGATAAAATATGTAGTCCCCGACAACGCCCAGTCGCCCCGACGATTTACTTAATTGTGGTCTAAATTAGGGCAAATTCTTCAATAAAACCCCCAAATTTTCCAATTTTCTTCTTCAAAGCCCCATTTTTTTTCAAATTTTCCATGGAAAATGCCCTCAATTTTTTCAAATTTTCTCCAAAAAGAGCCCAAAATTTTCCTTCAAACATCGTTTCGGCACTTTATTTCCTTCGTTGAGACTTTGGGTTGCTGCCCCCCCCCGTCGGGGAGCTTGGCCCCCCTGTCGGGGAAATCCTGGCGTCACCCCTGCCACCCACCTTTGGAGAGGGATCCACGTCCATTCTTGCCAAACGGCACCACTAATGGAGAGATTACAGTAATTCAAACTGACATTTACTGCTTCCGAAAAAAAAAAAATAGACGGTCATATAAGATCGCCATCAACCCTAAGATTCTTTGCAGAGGATCAGGGCACTGGCTAAACGAATATTGTTATTTATTTATTTATAAACTTTCTTTAACCAGGGTAACCCGTTCAGTCCCAAGGGACTGTTCTTCCACGGGGCCCTGGGTACAAAGTAAAATAAAAATATAAAAAGTACTAAACATATAAAATTGATGTAAGAACAAACTACAGAAGAAAGACGGAATAAAACAATACCACAAAAGGCTTCGGGAACATAATAACAGTAAGACGAAATTAAACTAATAAAACATAAAAGTTACCAGAAAAGTACGAGGAGTAAAAGATTAGGAAAGGTAAGACAAATGTAAAGGAATTAAACGAAATAACAAAATAAAACAAACAATAAACTAAAACAACACTACGCAAGATCTCTATAGGTGTAAAATAGTGCATACAAATAAAGCATATAAACGGTCAAAATAATGTGAAAGGCGTGACGTAAAACAAGAGGTAGGCTATACCCTCCGAAATGAAACACTCTAAAATGAGTAAAAGTGTTGCGCTAACAGAGGCAAGATTGAGTTGGTCTTTAATTTATGTTTAAAAGTGGAGAGGGATTTACAGCACTTTATGTCCTGCTCTAGACTATTCCATATTTTGGTTCCTCTAAAAACAAAAGACTTCCTGTACATACTTGTCTTGCATCGTGGTAACATTAAAGTTTTACTTGTCCATTGTCTAGTACTGTAAATATTGTTGTCAAATAGAGTAAAACATTTGCAAAGATAATTTGGTGCTTGGTCATTCATACATTTGTACAACATCTTACAATCATTTCCTACCAGTAATTCAGGTAATGGCATCCAATCAAGTCCTGAGAAGAGATCTTTGGAGGGTGCATTCCAGGGAGCATTACAAATCATCCTTAGGCCCCTCTTTTGTAACTTAAAAAGCTTATCGTTGTTTGCCGCAGACGCACCCGACCAGACAGACGAACAATATTCGAAATGTGGATTCACCAATGCCTTAAATAGAAGGGACAATTCTTTTCGGGGAATACTAGCCTTAAGGCAACGAAGAAAACCAATTTTACCTGATATCTTTTGAGAAATACTTTCGACATGTTTATGAAATTTTAGTTGTGAATCTATTTGCATTCCTAATATCTTAGCAGAATCAACAATCTCGAACGTTTTACCTTTAACAGTAACGTTGATTTCATCTCTTTTGATAAAATTCAGCTTTCTGCTGGATCCAATGAACATGAGCTTAGTTTTATCTACATTCAGTACAAGTCTATTTATTTCAAGCCATTTCAATAATCTATCCATTGCAGATTGTAAGTGATATATTACATCATGAGGATTATTGCCTGCGATATGGAGAGTCGTGTCATCAGCATACATATCAACTTTTATGTCAGGCAATGCCTTTGGGAGATCATTTATGTAGACAGTAAATAAAAGTGGTCCTAAAATACTTCCTTGGGGGATGCCTATATCGATATCGACAAATGATGAAACACCATTCTTAAAACAAACCTTTTGCTGACGATTTGTAAGATAGGATTTGAACCATAAAATAGCACTGTCAGAACACCCTAGCAACCTCAACTTATTAAGTAAGATAGAATGATTAATTGTGTCGAAGGCTTTGCGCAAGTCTATTAAGAGAATACCATTCAGTTTCCCGTTATCTAAATTGGCGGTCCACTCATTAACTAACTTTAAAAGTGCTGTACAACACGAATGCTTTGGACGAAACCCTGACTGATTTTCACACAGAATATTAAACTTCGTTAAATAAGAATAAAATGAATCAAAAACTGCCCTTTCTAAAACTTTTGATAAAATTGGCAAGACAGAGATAGGTCTATAATTTGATACATTATTTCGATCACCTGACTTAAAAATCGGTGTAACTTTTGCTTGTTTCCAGAGATTTGGTACTGATTTAGTCCTTATCGATAAATTAATAATTTCTGTAAGAGAGGGTACAATGATACTTTTGGCAATTTTTAAAATTTTGCAGCTTATATCATCAACTCCTGTAGCTTTTGTGCATGACATCTTATCTATTTCTTTAGTTACGAGGTACTCTGTCACGTAAGGTATATCATAAATACAATCACTGGGTATTCTATCATTATTACTGCTAGTAAAATCATGACTAGGATTCGTAGGTACAATGGAATGGGCAACAGAAGTAAAAAAGTTATTGAATTCCGTAGCTATTTCATTATTTTCAGTTATAACCCTTCCATCCTTACAAATACTATTTGGTAGACTATCTCTACTTCCAGGAACAACTTTCTTCAGAATTTGCCATATAATACCCGTGTTTTCTGAAAGGTTCTGTGACACATAAGAAGCCTTTGCGCGCTTCAGAGCTCTTGATACTTCGTTTCGCAGGACTTTATAATCCTGCCACGTTGCTTGACTTTTATCTTTCCTAGCTAGTTTTTCATAGTAGTCTCTGTCCCTCATAAGTTTAATAATCTCACGATCAATCCAAGGACATGTTCTCTTTCTATCTTTTATTTTTTTAGTACGGGTTGGAGCATGCTTATTCAAAACTTCGGTAAATAAAGAGTGCCACTTTTCCACAGCAAAATTCACATTATCGTATTCTAAAGTATCTGACCAATTAATTAAGGAAAGATCGTGTAAAAACTTTTCCTGGTCAAAGTTTTTAAAATCTCTGTAATTAATAGTATTCTCAGAACTTTTAACAGACGTCTTTCCAATAACTGTAAAAATCAAGAAGTGATCACTGACAGATGTCGGAAATATTCCAGTTTTAGTATGCATGCATGTTTTTATCTGATGTAAAAATTAAATCAATAATAGTACTGCTTCTTTCAGTTACCCTGGTATAATCTGTAATTAATTGGTCCAACTGATATAAGTTACTTACATCTATCAATCTAGTGCAATTCCAATCATTTGTAGTACACTGAGCATCAAAGTTACAATTAAAATCGCCAACTAACACTAACTTTTTATCTGTATGATCAATTGTCTCAAGATATTGTTCCAGCTCATTGTAGAATGACTGCAGTGAGTCAGGTGGACGGTAGACAGTACACACCACAACTGACTTTTGATACGGTGGTTTAATTTCAAGGCACAGAGACTCTACTGACAGATCGCCACTGGTATTGCATTTGAGGGTGTAATGCAAGCTGCTTTGCACATAGATTGCGACCCCACCACCATGACGATTTCTGTCTTTCCTGTAAATACAGTAGCCATCAATGGCAATTTCACTATTGTCGATATTATCATCTAGAAACGTTTCGCTAAAACATATAACGTCAAATGGAACATTTTTGAAGAGATACCGAATTTCATCTATTTTATTCAATAAACTACGACAATTTAAATGTGCAATTTTGATACCTTTGCCTTCAATCATAGGAATACACCCATCTTCTAGGCTAAAATACATACTTTCATTATCACAAATAACTGTGTTATGTTTACCTCTTTTATCATCATTTTCTCTTACACTAAAATTCTCATTGGTCTGTGTGCTCTGTTTGCCAACTTGAAAGTTACTGTTGTGATTATTACTAGTACCATCTTCCAATTTTCCACAAGAGTGATCAACAATATTGACATTTACACATTCATGTGGCAGGTCGTGAAAGCAATTTTGTATTAATTGATGATCAAGATGGCTATGTAAATTGTTTTCTCCATATAAGCTTCCGGCACAGACACCATGGCCAGTGTCCTAACAGCTACGACAGAACTTTTCCTTGTGTCCTAGCCGTCCACACAATCGGCACTGAATCGGCGAACTGTAGCGACACCCTTTTACGTTATGATTATTTTCCCCGCAATTATAACATCCTCTTTGGTAACTTTCAATATGATTTCTGGGATGCTCCTTGGAGGGGCCGTTTGGTCTTTGTAGGAGCCACTTAGGACTGAACATATTCAACCTACTAAAATTGGCCCTACTACTTCTTGTCGCGTATGATGGATCTAAATAACCGTGGTAATTGCCTCTTTCCCTGGAATAAAGGCTTTGAGTATATTTTGCTCCGTTGATTTTGTGGCGCATCTCGTTGTTGTGACTGATGGGTCTTCTTTCACGGTATGACCCGCTATTGGTTGGTGCCTTTCTATGGTTATGGTTAATTTTGGTCTAAATTAGGGCAAATTCTTCAATAAAACCCCCAAATTTTCCAATTTTCTTCTTCAAAGCCCCATTTTTTTCAAATTTTCCATGGAAAATGCCCTCAATTTTTTCAAATTTTCTCCAAAAAGAGCCCAAAATTTTCCTTCAAACATCGTTTCGGCACTTTATTTCCTTCGTTGAGACTTTGGGTTGCTGGCCCCCCCCCCCGTCGGGGAGCTTGGCCCCCCTGTCGGGGAAATCCTGGCGTCACCCCTGCCACCCACCTTTGGAGAGGGATCCACGTCCATTCTTGCCAAACGGCACCACTAATGGAGAGATTACAGTAATTCAAACTGACATTTACTGCTTCCGAAAAAAAAAAAAAAAATAGACGGTCATATAAGATCGCCATCAACCCTAAGATTCTTTGCAGAGGATCAGGGCACTGGCTAAACGAATATTGTTTCCATATGAATCACACAGGAAAGAAAATTTTCTCGTTTAACTATCCGTTGATCTATTTCAAACTTACCAGACATCTTTGTAGAAAGGAAGGTGTGTCAGAGCTGATCTGGAAAGTCCCAACTGAAAACAGTTGTCGTTGGTTGATGCTGTTCAGGTCTAATGAGCTTGGCTACTGGCGTCACAATTGATAAGAGACAAATTCTACAAGGATAACGGTATAGTTATTGTCAGCAGGGGACATATAATGATAACATGCAGAACGTGCTCCTACAGTGTATGCATGGTAAGTTAAGCATGATAACAGTGTAGACCCATTTCTTTTGTTACTAACACATTTCACCTCCCCATGTCATACATTCTAACCCATCTTCACCTTATCATCCAGGGCCCAACATTAACCTTTGCATCCTCACCTCATCAACTAACAAAGCCATTCCAGCTCATTCCAACCAAGGTTCTTGAAGTCATTCAAGCATGAGGCGCGCCAAATACGTCCTCACCTCATGAGATCAAAACGTGCACTGAAGCTAGTCAATTGTGCAATCTCATGAACCGAAGTGGAGTGTGAAGGAGAGGTAGAGCCCATCTTCATTTTATCATCCAGGCCCAACATTAACCTTTGCATCGTCACCTCATCAACTAACAAAGCCATTCCAGCCCATTTCTAGCCTTTCATGTCACAGCACTGCCTTTCCTGAAGTTTATGGCCCTCTCCATAATATTGTGAACTAATCCTCTAAAAGCGTTCGAATTATATGAAACATGTCTTCCGTAAGGTACACTGTTGTGTTCAGGGGTGTAGATTTCTTTTCAACTTTGGGGGAGGGGATGGGGTGAATTATCGCAAACCTAGAAACTGCATGTGTACGCTTCGCAAAGCCCATAACGGGTGGGGTCCAGGGGCCCCGCCTTAGGTTAGGTTAGATGAGGTTTAACGTCCCAGTTTCCAACCAAGTCGAGACGACCACCGCCTTTTTTCCAGTTGTGGCTCACTGGCTTGTTTTCCCTACTCCTTTGTTTATGCTGAGCACCAAGCACAAAGGCAGTAGGTTCCATTTTTAAAGTCTTTGGTATGACCCGGCCAGGATTTGAACCCTAGACCTTCCGGCTGCAAGTCGGATGCTCTAACCACTTGACCATTGCAGTCCACTGAACCCCACCAGGGCCCCTGGTGGGGTTCCGTGGCAAAGCCCCGGTGGGGTCCAGGAGGCGAAGCCCCCGGATGCTCCTGGGTTTTAGTGTCTCAGAAGCCCAATGAAGACTGTTTTAAGGAGTAGATTTCACAGGTAATGTTCTTGGGTTTTGTCATATTTATACATTTAGGAAAGGCTATTTTGAGCACAAAACTCATCGATAAGCTGCACTTGATTAAAATTATACAAGAGCGACAATGTACTGTAAAGCTTAAAAAGGCAGGGATCAACATCCCAGACAACTAGAATTTGAATTCGGAGACTATTACAAAACCTGCAAGTTGGCTTGAGATAGCCAGATTATTTTTTGAAAATAATGCACAAGTCTTTCATATGAATACATAAAACCTAAGTTGAATTTCGTACTCAGCCTACAGAATAAGGCGATAAAGTTCCCAAATTTTAAGCGGGACTCTTGAAAAAATTCATGAAATATCGGTAAAATCTAGTACTTACTGGAGTTGTCACAGTGAATGAATTACGTTTGTAACAAGGATTGTGATAGATTGAAACAGCCCAACGTTAGAACTGTGTCGTAATATGGCTTAGACGTATATTTTCCTCAGAACCTCAATCAACTTGGAATCGATTTTAAATACGTATAGGTGTTTTAAATGAACACTTTCTAATCATGGTAAAGTGGAGAGTAAAATGTACTTTTCAGCATACACGTATTTGTAGACTGTAACACCAGGGAGATAATTACATGGGCCATCCCCCTAATCAAATTTTGGGGGATATATGCCCCCATCCTCCCTGGGATCAACGCAGGTGGTTGTGTTCCTCCATATAACCACCCTTGTACCCCAAAACAATTTAGTGAATTTACCTACTAAATTTGAAAACCTTCCGGTTGAAAATGTGAAGACGTTTTAGACGGTTTTGGCTATAAGGATACGGTAGCAATGAAGTTGTAAGCGCTCGAAAATTTTTATAGCTTGGGAAGCATTTGCAAAATTTTGGTGGCTCTGATTTGAATAAAAATGTCTGCACTCATGGAGAGCAAGAACATATCAACTGCAGGGGCAATTGAACCACAATTGCCGTTCAATTGTCCATGTTATTAGGAATAACATGGACTGTACCGTAGGTTATCCACCCCTTCCTCCCGGCCCAGTGAAGTGATCACATCCCAACTCGTTTACAGTACCGACAGACAGGTACAAGAAAACTGTGCGATTGAGGGTTACTCATAGTGTGGGATGAGACTTGTACTGTAATATTTATCTAAACTAGAAAAGCACGAAACTTCCAGACCTTTGGATCGGATGCTATGGATGAAAGGCCCTCCTCAAAGCAAATACAGGCCCTATGGGAACGACTGTCCGCTTTTTTTGGTACAGTATAATCAGGGAGCTGCCACTGGTATAATGTACAGGTAGGCCCATACTTTGAAATTTGCAGAGTGGCAGTCAAAAATTCCCACTGTCGCACCCCAGGTTCATCTATTGTCAAGATTACCAAAATGGGTAGGGTGAGACATATAGCCAAAAAGTATTCAAATGTTCCCTTTTTAGACCAAACGGAAGTATACAGAAAGTTGAAAGTTGCAACCCATGGTTTCTTTTCTTGAACAGCATGTGCAGGGCCGGCAAAGCAATGGTTTTTGTAACATTGCACCATGTACTCTTTGCAGACGGTCACGCACCCTTTCTCATATTCCTGGATCCGGCCCTGATGTACACCGTCGTTTTGGCAGAGTTGTATACTCGAGTCTTGCCGCTTGGCCCCCTAGAGTCGGACGCGCTAGTTTTGTGACTTGACTTGCAAATACTGGCATTGACTTGTGACTTGAGGTGGACTTACATGACTTGTGACTTGACGTGGACATACCAAAAATGATTTGTCACCACGGGAAATCATAAGCTCGTTAAACGACCCTGTAAACTTAACAAAATACCAAATTCAAATTTCTCGAAAAAACACTCATCAGCTCGCAACTCGACACTTCAAGTATATAATACTTTCATGCAATATGATACACACTGCAATGGAATGGTATATTACAAAGGTTCTTTTCCAGTCCCTCCTCGCCCCCCCCCCCCTCCGTCGACATCGTTCCCGTTTCTCAAGGCCAAGTCTGGGCTTCATGACGCTGCTCCCTCCTCCGTCGCAGAGCCATATGGCTCTGCTCCGTCGCTGTAAAAAGCGCCCTCTTTCAATAATAGAATGTGGAAAATTTCATTCCCACTTTACATAAGTATACTGCCAGGGTTCTACCATGAATCGATCATTTCTTATGTTGGTAAAAATGCCGAAAACATGAGGTAAAATGAATGAGCCTGACTTTCTGCTGTCTTCTTCTTTCCGTAATATTTTGGTTGTGTTTGGAGAAAAGGAGCACCTTCTTGCAGTTTGCTTGAACTGGAGGTTATGAAAATAGTACAAAATATGTCTGTGATGGAATTTTAAAGACAGGCACTCATCACCCCAAGTACATTTTGGCTAGGGCTCGGTAACCAACTTGAAAATTCTCAATTGGTGAATGCCGTCACTAAGTTTGATTGAAATCAAAGTTTGAGCTTTCGAAACGGATACAGAGAAGTTTACATTTCACACAATGCAGAAAGAGCACCCTGATACATATTAGCGCCATACGCTCACCCCAAATTTGAATTAGTGTATCCCGTTATCCTAATTCAGGAATGGTTCCTATCAATCATGTGACACTGATAGTTTTGTTACTTATTTGTTAAATTCATCAAGAATAACCACTGCGGCAAGTTGGTTTATCTTCAATATTCAATGTTTTTATACAGAAACATAATGAAAGATGACTTGTGATTGTAATAAGAGGATATTTGTAAGATTTAGCAGATTTTTGAAAATAAATTTGGGGGCGATTGCTTTCTCCCTTTAAGTTGACACCTGTATAACAGATATAAGTTTGCAGTTGGTTGGATCTTAGCTTTAGGTTGGATCTTACAGTTTTGCAGTGGGTCAATTAGTTTTGCAGTTGGTTAATTGGGTCTTAGTTTTGCAGTAGGGTATGGGCGTCAATCGGGGGGGGGGATGGGGACAAGTCCCCCACATTTCGATGGGTGGGGGACACAATATCAAATGTCCCCCCACACTTCGTGTAAAGAGTAGTGTCGTGGCTCTATTTGACTGGCTTTTTGAGTGGCATGTAGGTTTGTTGAAAGTGTCTCGATGCAGATTCTGAATACAGATTTTGTCAGGGAAATCTTATTTAATGGAAAATTTCGGCGTGCTGCGCGCATGCGTCACAGTTTGCACTCCATCTCATGACCATTAAAAAGGTGATTATACAAGGAACTATTCTGATCACAACACTTTCCGAACACAGAGATACATCTCCAAACATCTGTATAGGGCCCCGCATCACCATGGGATCATTCAACCTAATTTGTAAGCATGATGTGGAAGGTTGAAACTACGTTGTTGCCGTTATACATTTTTCAAAAACTTTTACCGAGCGCTTCGCACGAAGCCATTATCGGTATAGATGGTGATTGCTAATACCCTTACGAAGAAAAAGCTGAAACGCGCTTGTTAGTCCTTCACACCTTTCGCTACACCTATCAGGGAGTTCTATCATTACCTTACTGCACCTATTCTCTCCCTCTTGACGATTCTCCATTGCTGGAAGCTGTTCGTCTGGATTTTCGTTCAAAATTAGTAAAGGTACGATAGATGTAAAGTGCTTGGCGTCAGTCTATACTACCATTTGGATGTCAGGTAATAAGCATTACGCCATTGCCCCATTTTATATAATTGATCCAGAGCTTCCAGCAGGCACTTGTTAGGCATTTGCTAGCCTTTGATGCCCTTTTATAATGCACAATGAAGGAAAGGAAAATTTTCATAATAGTCCAAGAAAGTTTCTGTTGACTTTAACGCAGGTATCTTTGCGGAAAAACTTCGCCAGAATAGAAGCAGTAAAGTAGCCAAAAGGGGGGCTTCAGGAAGGTTGTTCAAAACGTATTCTTCTCTTAGATAACATACTCCCTTTACCTAACCAAAACTTAGAGTTTACTAAATTATGGACATTTTCCAGCCATATACGATCAGCTCCAAAAATAAACCAAAGATTGTACCATTTTGCATCTAAGCAACCTTAAATTTTCGAAAATTTCTTAAAGGGGAGGGGAACCTCCCCTCCCTTTAGACCCTTCCCCAGGGCAACACCTTTATGTAATGACAAAGGAAGGATTTCCACTGCTGTATACAAACGCAGGGTGCATAAAAAAGTGCAATTTACGCGTCGCCACTGCAGTTAATAAAAGCATCCAGCCAGCCGGAAAATTAGAATTCATTAGATTATGGACATTTTCCAGCCATATACGATGAGCTCCAAAAATATCCCAAAGATAGCACCATTTTGCACCTAAGCAACCTTAAATTAACAAAATTTCTCAAAGGGGAGGGGGACATCCCTCCCTTTAGATCCCTCCCCCAGGACGACACCTTTATGTAGTGACAAAGGAAGGATCACCACAGCTGTATACAAAACGCAAAAACGCAGAGCGCATAACAAAGTGCAATTTACACGCCGCCAGTCTGTTGGAAAAACATCCAACCAGTCCGAATTGGGGGCCTTCACACCCAAAAACATATGACCTTAGCTACGGGCGTGGTTGGGGTCCATGATCTCTGACAATGATCTACGCTGCGGTGCGTGGTTTCATCTATTTTGGTCATGATTAAAGTAACATCTTGATGTAATTCCGTGGACTCCGTGTATTTCAACTGGCAGATCATCTATGATGGTCATGTTAATTTTGGAATCATTGGCATAGCCAGAGGGGAGGCAGGGGGCCATCGAACTCTGAAAAAATTTTGGTACTGGAACACAAAAATTGGCTTCAAGTGATGCTAAATGTTGCATCATATTGCATCTGAGGGTACTTAAATATTCAAAAATTTCTCAAAGGGGAGGGGGCCTCCCCTCAGACCCCTTCCCCAGGCTGGCGATGAGGTCCCGCAGTTGGCCCCCTCCAAATAAGAATCCTGGCTAGGTCAGTGTTTGGAATCCTTACTCTTATTAGAATAGGACAACGTCAGTCATCACAAAGCCCCTGCAGTAGGGTCTTAGTTTTGCAGTTGGTCCAGTCATGCTTCTGTAGTGGGTTCTCACTCTTGCAGTATTGTGGGGTCTTATAGTTTTGCAGTGGTCTTGGTTTTGCACTGAGTTGCTGGTGTCTTAAGTCTTGCAGTTCAAAGTGGTTTTAGACCTTAGGTCTTTGTTTTGTAGGCTAGATACCTTGTAACACAGTGGTCCCCAACCTTTTCAGCTCACAGCCCCCTTTCACCGAATGGCGTTGGGCAACCCCCCCCCCCGTCTATAGCATACTGTTGCCATGAATGAAACGACAATTATAATAAAAACACATGGTGAAATATATAAAAGGTGGAGGGGTATACATATACATTGCTTTTACGTATGGTACGTCCGACGCAGGGAAGCAAAACAACAGCGCAGGATTCAAAAAGCTGACTCTCTTCAGCGGCGTAGCTACTGGGGGGGGGGCTGGGGGGCCTAGGCCCCCCAGATATTCGTCAGCCCCCCCCCCCCCAGATTTTTTGTGTCCTAATAAAATGTGTAAGAATTAAGAAAAAATAAATGTTTGAACGGAAATAAACTTTGAAGTATTTCCTTCAAAAAATAAATAAATAAAAATGTGTAAGAATTAAGAAAAAGTAAATGTGTGAAAAACACATTTTGCGCACGTATGGAATCAACTTATAACTTTAAAGTGCCTACTTTCACTTAATTAGGTATATAATCTGCACTGTCGTGTAATTCTCATATAATTCACTTGGACGATGAAACGACCGTCCCGACGACTAATTCGGATGTGACATTGTCAGGTTTAGACCCTTTCTGCCTTTCGGATGGCTGGTTGATTTACTGAAAACATGGCAACCATACACTGAAGACCATTCTTACACGACCATTCCTATACGGTATCATACACAAAATATGCCTTACGGTAAGGTACTGCGTTCGAATAATTCTTCTATCCTTAACAAGTATGTCGTGTCTCTCTCCTTGCCCATGACAAGTGAACTGTAGAACTATTGTTTTCGAAAAGTCCTCTTTTTAGTAGTTCGCACTGGCGTCACGGTCCGGACGGATTTGTAAAATTGCCAACAAGGTCCGGATTTCATGTGTTTCCCACATGATCCCTACTTCTGCTTTGTGAGTTAAATAGTTTGAAAGATTTACTGGTGGTATTATAGGTCTGACCAAGTAATATACCGATGACTTGAGTCTGTGAACAAATACAGCACCATTTTGCATCTAGACACCATTGAAAACCGGAAAAATTTCCAAAGGGAAGGGGACACCCATTAAGTTGACCCCTACATCAGGACAGTGATCTATGTCCTCCTTGGTAGAAAATAAATATGGTAACTCTAGGTTGGAGACCAGGGCCGTAGCTAGGGTCATATGTTTGGGGGGGGGGGGTGTGAAGGTCCCAAATTCCGACTGGATAGATATATTTTCCAACTGAATGGTGGCGCGTAAATTGCACCATTTTTTATGCGCCCTGCGTTTACATACGGCAGTGAGGATCCTTCCTTTGTCACTACATAAAGGTGCCGTCGTGGGGGAGGGGTCTAAGGGGAGGAGTTGACCCCTCCCCTTTGAGAAATTTTTGTTAATTTAAGGTTGCTTAGATGCAAAATGGAGCTATCTTTGGGATATTTTTGGAGCTGATCATATATGGCTAGAAAATGTCCATAATTAAATGAATTCTGATTTTTCCGACTGGTTTGATTCTTTTTCCAAATGAGTGGCGGCCCGTAAATTGCATTTTCGTTTTTATGGGCGTTACTTTTGTATGATACAGCAGTGGTGATCCTTCCTTTGTCACTTCATAAAGGTGCCGTCCTGGGGGTTAGGCCTAAGGGGAGGGGGTGTCCCCCTCCCCTTTGAGAAATTTTTGTTAAGGTAAGGTTGCTTAGATGCAAAATGGTGCTATCTTGGGATACTTTTGGAACTGATCATATATGGCTGGAAAATGTCCATAATTTAGTGAATACTAAGATTTGGTGAAAGTAGAAAGTATGTTGTCTTAGAGAAGAATACGTTGTCAACAAACCTCCTGAAGCCCCCCCCCCCACCTTTTGACTACTTTAATGCCTTCTATTCTGGCATCTATTGCTGGCATATGCCTGTATAGGCCTCCTGGAAGCTCTGGTTCAATAATATAAAATGGGGCAATGACTGGCATCTAAATAATAATATAGAGTATTACGCCAAGCACTTTACATCTATCGTATTTTTACCAATTATGAACGAAAATCGAGACGAACAATGGGGAATGGGCGGGAGGGAGTGTATAGGTGCAGAAAAATGACACTACACCTCCCAGACAGGTACAGCAAAAAGGGTTTAGGACTAACAAGCGCGTTTTCAGAATGTACACATAGTTTATGCTATAAAAGTTCACTGGTACGATGTGCTTATAATGTTCATAAGTGATACAACGTGGATTGTGAGGATTGCGCGCGAAGCGCGCCGAAATTTGGGGGTATACTTCAATGCCAAAATGAAAAACCTGCACGCAGGCTCAGCCAGGGGTGGTGCTTTGATTTGCCGACATGGGGGGGGGGAAGCGCCCTGACTGGGGGCTAGCTACTCTAAGTCCCGACAGATGCAATGGGATGCCGAACTCAAAATATGAGGCGCGCGAAGCGCTCCGAAAAATTTGGGGTTATATTGAATTTTCATTAAGGAAAGTTGAAAAAGTTTGGGCTTTTATTGAAGAATCTGGACAAAACCAAGAAATTTGTTCGGGTGACTGTATGGTCGTCGTCGGGGATAACATTCTTTATCTTACCCATTAAGGATCTCCTACGAAACTGAAAGATCTTTTTCTTACAAAATACGTTTGCCACGATGGCGAGGCTGAAGAAAGAATCTTCCAAAAGTTAGGAAAAAGAGGAAAGAACTTCGGAATGATGCATGCATTTTCGTGTTTCTCTAGAATCACGCCTACACGGAAGAACAACATTTGTGGAAACGTTGAAATCCAATATGTTTGAAACGGGGGCGTTACCACTAGATAGAACTAGAGATGAAAGCGCGCGTAGCGCGCGAAAATTTTTTGAAGTTATAGAAAAAATCGTTACAGAACTTACTGGCTACGGGCCTGATAAATAGACGTTGGAATATTTTCTGAGTATATCTATGTCTTCACCAATATTAGTCTATAAAAAAATTGGGGAGGCGGGGGGGGGGGGGGGCTAAAGCGCCCTAGCTCCCATAGAACTGTGTCTGGTATAATTACCTTAATAATGTTCATGAGATTGATTGTAAATCGTGACGCATGCGCGCGAAGCGCGCCCAAATTTTCATTAAATAAGATTTTCATAATAAAACCTGCATTCAGAATCTCCATCAAAATATGTTCAATTACCCAACAAACCAACATGCCACTCAAAAAGCCAGTCTTTTATCTGGTAACTTGTAAACAGATTTAACTTCTGCTGTTGTGCTTCTCCGAAAGTTGCTATCGGAAGATATTGATAATAAGAAAAACACTGAGGTCAGGTTTGAAGCGCGCGGAGCACGCGAAAATTTTGCGAGTTTGAGAAGAATTTGCGAAAAAGGACAGCTTTGATTTGATTTTACGTGAGGAAAATAACGTTTGGTATTATTCTCACTTGGTCTAGTTGGAAAATATATACAAAGTTGACATAGGCTCAGTCGGAAAAAATGTGCTAGACTGAGATATCAGAAATTCCAACTGGCATTTCAGATTTTCCGACTATCGTCGCTCTGACGAACTTTGGGGGGGGGGGGGTGAGACACCCCCCACATCCCCCCGGTCGCGACGGCCCTGTTGGAGACGAATGGTATGATCTAAAGGATATGTAATTGAGTAGTGGATATGTAGCCTATGGATAGGGTGATGGACAAATGTAACAGTGATATTCTAGAAGGTGAATATGGGAGAATTGCAGACAGAATAAATGAAAAAGGATGCATAATTCAGTATGATTCTTGTATGATCTCAGCTCAATATGATATCCACGGCCGTACACAGAGGTGGACGGGCAATAACCCCAGAAATTTTCAAAGTGCACCGTTTCCAACTTTGAAAATATACAGAGAAAACGCAGGCAGTAAAAAATATAAGAAACAGCTGTGATCGTAATGATAGAACTTAAACAATTTCAAATAGGCAGATCAATATTTTGATGCCTACATCTGTACACACCACCAATCATTTACAGCTCTATTAGGATGTATTTCTAGCCTACTTTTCTAAAATTCTCGCGCTACGCGCGATTATGCACAATGTTGTTTTTGCTATAGGTAGCTTCGATCATCAATGGCTTAAAAACGTTTTTAAACCATGCCAGTTTAGTCATAAAAACGTTTTATAACCAATAACACTCCCTCCCCTCCCTTAAATCCTTCCCATAACGGAGTTCAATGGCTGAGGTCATGCTTCACATCATATCCACCACGCTCTCAAAAATGACTTTTGTCCCACTTAGTCACAACTACTTTTCGTTTTCCTTTTAAAGCTGAAATCCCTCAAATATTGCACCATTTGCTATCTATACGTCCTCCTGAAATTACAAATTTCCGCCAAGGGGGAGGGAGACACCCGTTTCCTTTAGTCCCCTCCCCCAGGCCACAGATCAGTAATGCCCACTTTTTGCCCCCCCTAGCAAAAAAGTGTATGTGCGGCCTTGTATTACCATTTTTCATAGATTGATTTTTTCCCATTATTTGAGAAATGGCAGACATGAGGTTCGAATTTCAAGGCTGGGTACATGCAGCTTAAAACACGTGGGAAGTGCTGTTTTCGGCCATCTGGAGGGTTTGTAAAGCCAAAAATTTTCTGGCATGCTCTGCGCCAACTGATGGTGGCGCTCCGCTTAGATAGTCTTGCCAAGCCTGACCCTCGGCGGTTTCGCCCCCCTCCCATTTGTTACCTAGGCCCCCTAAAATTTTCATCCTAGCTACGCCCCCAGACTTTCTTTTGTGATGGTGAATCACAAAGTTTGGGGTAGGGACGGAGAAACCTTTTTGAACTTTACAGATGCCAGAAGCCCCACCGAAGGGCTCCTAATGGGGTTCAAGGGCAATGTCTCAGTGGGGGACCGGGGCGAAGCCCAAGGAGGCTCTGGGGTATTACCGAAATTGTCGACACAAGGATGAGGCACTGTAAGTCTGACTGTCTTCCGATTATCTAATATATAATAACCTATTATGTTCACTAGAGATTACAGAAATCACCCATAGAGCTACTAACGAAGGTTCCCTTTGATGCTGCAAGGAGCTTTTTCCTGTGGATAGGAGGAAGGAGCTGGATGGTAGTCGCACGGGGCTTTAAAAGACCTAGGCCTATGCTTCTCAAGCTGTCCTACGGGCAAAAACAACTAGAGAAAGCCAAACTGGCAAACCGTAAGATCGCATTTTTACAAACATTTTAACGTTTTACTTGTGTTTTACTTCATAGTACATTGCAAAAATGAAAGTTATTATGTTACAGTTATCTGCAATTTTCAGTCTGCCATTATGACATGTTGATGGACAGCACGGAAAACCTACATTCAAGGTACTAAAAGTGGCGGGACGATTTTTAGCCGGCATGGCGCTTCACTCACCGCTTTCACCGGGATGCCACCAATAGGAATATGAGGGTCCTCTGCGAGAAAATTTTGAAATTAATCACTGTATGGTGCTATTTCGTGCGGAAATTTAGCAATAAAGATAATTCGCTAAGTTTTAGTGCACCAGAGGAGCGGAATGTTAGACCTATTCGACTTCATTTATCTCCTTTTTAAGGGAACCAATTTGAGAGCTCAGCTAGGGGAACCTTATGGAATCTTGTAAGGCCCGGTTAAAACTTAGTATCTCATTTTTTTTCAAAACGCCCCCCGGCCCTGCCTCCCTCTTCAAGTAGGGCTCATCACCCCACTCTATGAGTCGCGAAAAAGCCCTCCGGGGGCGATAACGCCTTCTTTGGGAACCACTGCTGTAACACCTCGAAAGTTTTGCGACTTTCAGTTGTTTCTTCCTGGGCAAAATAGAAAAGGCTGAATCGTGACGCCCGGCCATTTGTGCTGGGACTAACTTGCAAAAGACTTGCGAAAATTTGTGGCTTACGATGAGCTTTCAAAGACTTTACTCTTGTGACTTGATTTGAACTTGCAAAAAAGGAACGTGACTTTACTTGGACTTGCAAACATTGACTTGCTGTCATCTTTAGCATACTTTTTGGTCTAAAATTATGTTACCTGTCACAAATTATGTGTATATTTCCCATACTGGTAAGCTGGGTGCGGTCATAGAGCAGGATATAGGAACCTATATCCTGCTCTGGGTGCGGTTTGTTTATCCTCCCTTTGCATGCCGCTCGCGTATTCGGTGAATGCTGCGTTTAGAAAGCTAGCTGAGGATACATGTCAAGGTCGCGTACGTACCTGGCGCAGCGAGAAAGTCACTGGAAACGGACGACATAAGGACACTGTTTTACCAAAGTGAAAGGTATAAAAAGGTGAAATATTATCAATAAGCCATATGACCTAGCCTTGGCCTATTGTGACAGTATCGTATAGCAGGCCCAGATTGAGTGTTAGCCTGTTTGAAATAAAAGCAAAAATAGCCTACGTGTTGTAGTTGTAGCGAAACGGGTACATGTAGGCCTAGTACCTGTAACGTAACATTGCCAAGGCCTAGCCTAATTATGTATGTATGCACAAGCGTACTGTATTTGCTGAAGAAGTGACGGATTAATAGCCAACAGCCTGATCGAGCCTAGAGGTCACACCAGTCTCTAATGATATCAGAGGCGTAGCTACGGGGGGGGGGGGGGGGGCATGAGGGGTACGAGCCCCCTATGACAAAGCCACGCCACCCCAGGTGTCACCCCGTGGAAAATTTTGAAATGCACAGTTCTGTTTGTAGCCTAGCCTAGGCCTAACCCAGCAAAAAATTAACCATGGTTTACCATAGTTTACCCACAGGCAGTCCTAGCGTATAGTAAATACTACATATATATATAATAATGGAAAGGTAGCGCACTTCACGGCCTTTCGGTACCAACTTCGCCTAACTGAATTACGATTTTTATGCCTTAATATCCACCTTACCTCTTTTCAATACATACGGATGTTCAAATCGCGTGTTCCAATCACTTGAGTAGTGTCATGATTCATTTGGATCAAAAAATGTCCTCCAAAAAGCAACATTTCTCTGCGAAAATTTGGTTTCCACACTATCACGTTCAGTGAAAAACAGAATCCGGGCCTCCCATTGGATAGTTCCACCCTCGTCATGACAAGGGGCCGTATACCATTCAATGGGAAAGCCGACGACTGAACGCGATAGTGTGGAAACCAAATTTTCGCGGAGAAATGTTTCTTTTTGGAAGACATTTTTTCATCCAAATGAATCATGACACTACTCAAGTGATTGGAACACGCGATTTGAACATCCGTGTGTATTGAAAAGAGGTAAGGTGGATATTAAGGCATAAAAATTGTAATTCAGTTAGGCGAAGTTGGTACCGAAAGGCCGTGAAGTGCGCTACCTTTCCATTATTATATATATGTAGTATTTACTATATAACGCTAGGACTGCCTGTGAGTTTACCATGGTAGGCAAAATCGGCCATTTTACCATGGTAAATTATGGTAAACCATGGTTAATTTAATTTTTGCTGGGTTAAGCCCAATAGAAGGGGAGAGAATTCAGAAATTGTGCCCCCCTAGGAAATGTTTGTGACCCCCCTCCCCCCCCCTCCCCCCAGTGCCTCTTGCTCAAAAAATCCTGGCTACGTCACTGAATGATAGTGATGCAGCTCATGAAGTAATGAATTATCTTGCACAAATCAGGTATGATGTTGTTGGCTATAGGCCATTTCATCGCTCGGGCTGCAGGAAAAAGGTAGCGGCAATACTGCATAAAACTGGCTGTAATTAGATGTTCCTGTAGTTAGGGTGTGTAGTAGCCTGGGTGACATGATCCAGCATCGAGGTTTTTAAATTTCTCTCTGGGAATAATGCTCTGTCATCATGTAGCTTTTTGAAGGTTTGTTCTAACTCCAGGGTCTGGGGTCATATTAAAATGTTGGGCAAATCTTTCACTAGACTTGATGTTAGGAAGTTCAGCTTCTCTCAAAGGGCTGTTAAAATGAATGGAATAGCCTGCCCGAGTGAGTTAAATCAACTCTAGTTCTGTCCACTCCTTTAAGGTTAACATTAATAAGTGTTTTAAATACCAATTGTGGAGGAATTTGATTGTGTTTTGTGTTGGTTTGAGTCAGTTTCCTTTTTTTTTATTCGGGCTTGAGTCCACAGGGCATTTTATGGGGCTTTAAGCCCTCCTTTGTCCTTTAACAAGTTATGTTACTGTATGTTATGTTAAACAGTGTGAGCACAGGTACAACTGACTTTGAGAATACAGGGCCAACTCTTGAACACCACCTACATACAGTAGCATCCGGATGCGCAGATGCCATGTGACATTGTTTATCTTGCATACTAAACTTTGACTCAGCATCGGAGCATCCGCGTATCCACTCCACGACTAATATTGGTGAAATCATCCACTCCTCATCCAAGCATCTGGGCATCCACTCCAGAATATTTCTTGTGGTCTTTAAGTTAGAAATGGACAACAATGAGTCTTTCTCAAATGAAATCTTTCATGTTTATCTAGCAGTCAAAACTTTGACTCCGCATCTGAGCATCTTTTCAAAAGATTGGACAGGAAACTTAAGTTTCTATCTAAAGATCATTTATTTGACATCTGATCGACTAAACCCAGCATATTCATGGACTGGAAAATTCAAAAGGCTCGACATGTGGCCTAGAGTTATAATTTGACTGGTCATCCAATCATCGGGATGCCCATATACCTCCCTCGAGTGGCCCCATACTCTATAGTTACTCGTGGGCAGATTAGCCCAGAAAGTGTCGAGCCTTGCTTTGAAATTAAAGTTGGTCAAATGTACAACAGGGACCAGTCAAGTTTCTCCTAGCAAAGTTGTCCCTCACAAAGTTACTCCCTACAAAGTCACCCCCTGACAGAGTCGCCTGTTTGGCCTACAAAGTCTTCCCTCGACAAAGTCACCTCCACAAAGTTGCCCCTTCAGTTCAACAAAATTGCCCCTTATTTGAAAAATGGAAACATTGATACAAATATTCTTCAATGATAAATGAAAAGTGACAACAAAAGCTTTTGCACACATAATGGGTATGGATAACTAGGGACGTACAGTAATAGATCGGCTATCAGTGCTGCAGTACTCCAGACTGGTCTCGGACTCGAGACCAGTCTGGCGTCACGATTTTAAGGATTCGGACTCGGTTTCGTACAGTCCAGACTCCTGACTCGGCTCAAAATTTCCCAAGTTCAGGCTCAAGACTGGCATAATTCAGGAATCACGTTTATGCAACTAATTCCATCATCACATAGCTTTACCATGTCCCCTGCAGTTTCTTTACAACTCCACATGGTATCTACGTCTTTGCAATATGCACTGTATAGTGTAGATGAAATTTTTGAAAAGTCCTATGATCCATGGTCCATAGGTCCTTACTTCTTTTCCCTTGTGGCCCACATATTTAATCGGGAAGATCCCATGGGCCACAGCTAGAAGGGATTTTGCCTTTAGGCCTCATTTTGAAATGGTTAGCGTTCCACCTGAATGTGTGGTGTCTAGGGGTCCATCGAAAGGTCCTGGGTTCAGAGCAGCACTGAAGGGAATAACCATAAAGCTCAAAGGCTTAGTGATTCCTTGCCGAAAGAGGGGTGCTTTGTTCACCGAGGTTCATCCATCAAATTTATACTTCTCTACTACATCATCTTTTACGATATGTTCACAGTTTGACCCCTACTTATGTCACATGACCTTGGAACCCCACTAAAACTTGAATAACCCAGAAAATGAAAAAAAAAATAAAACATGTCTTAGAAGGGATTTGTCTTTGCTTTCTCCCTTGTAATGTCATGTTTACAAAGTTTGTTTTTGACCACTGGTGACCTCAAATGGCTTGTGACTTCCACTAAAAACATTAGGGTTTCTCCTCTCAACATGACAAATTTATATTCAAAGTATGGAAAGCCGTCATTTATCCAAGCTTCCTATCTCAAGATATTGTATTAATTAGGTTTTCAGGGTTTGACCCTTGGTGAAACCAGATGACCTTTGACCCCCACAAAAACAATATTACGGTTCTTACCCTCACCATAAGGCATCTACATATTCAGTATAAAATTTATTCAAGCTTCCTGACTTGAGATACCATCTAAACAAAGTTTTCAGGGTTTGACCCCTGGTGACCCCAGATGATGTTTGACCTCCATCAAAGACAACAGAGTGCTTCCCCTCATAATAAAGCATCTACATACTAAATATGAAATTAAGCCAAGCTTCCTACCTCAAGATATCATGTTAACAAGGTTTCAGGGTTTGACCCTGGTGACCCCAGATGACCTTTGACCTCCACCAAAAACAATAGGGTTCTTCCCTCACCATAAAGCATCTACATACCAAGCATGAAATTTATCCAAGCTTCCTACCTCAGGGTATTGTGTTAACAATTGGTTTTCACAGTTCTTCCACTGGTGACCCCAAATGACCTTTGACCTCCACCAAAAGCAATAGGGTTCTTCCCCTCACCATAAAGCATCTAAGTATGAAATTTATCCAAGCTTCCTACCTTGAGATATCATGTAAACAAGGTTTTCAGGGTTTGACCCCTGGTGACCCCAGATGACCTTTAACTGCTACCAAAAACAATAGGGTTTTTCTCCTTAACATAACACATCCATATACTAAGTATGAAATCCATGCAAGCTTCCTAACTTGAGAATTGTGTAAACAAGGTTTTCAGACTTTGACCCCTGGTGACCACAAATGACCTTTGACCTCCACCAAAACCAGTAGGGATCATCTAATCAATATGGGCAATCTACATGCCAAGTATGAAATCCCTTGGAGTTACCCTTCTTGAGATATCATGTAAACAAGTAAAGCTTCACATACACACACACACACACACACACACACACACGACATCACCATCGCATAGATTCCTTGCCTACCTTCGGCAAGGAATCAAAAAAGGGCATAGCCCCGGAAGCTCTGAGGGCATTTACAAAAGTAGTTGACACGAACAATTATCTAACATTATCTGTAAATGACATTGAATGTGCACTCAATTGATGATCACAGGTATGACCATTAGGCCTAGTCTAGGCCTGACAGAGGTAACAAATACATTCATGTCAGATATAGTGACGTAAATCTTTTTTGAAAAGTGTATGGCTGCTAAGAAGGTGGTTGGTGTGACTTTATCTGAGCAGAGTGTCTTTGTCTGTTGGCTCATCAGCTAACAAGAATATTTTTTGCCAGAAAAGCCTACATTGCCTTGAGCAGCAAGTTGAAAAAGTTGTATCTCAATACCGTATTCTTTATTCTGAAATATCATTATTTAGAAATGCACAGTTCAAATAAGGAAAGGCAAATAAGGGGAAATAACATAATATTCGGCTTACATATGCTTCTGTGAAAGGGCAAATGGTCTCCTAAGATTTCATAAGTTAATGTCAACTGGCCTGCTTAGTGTCGTGTTTATATGGGGTGTTTGGTTGACAGTAGACAGAAAAATTAGATGGTAAACAGTAAATCACTTTCTGGTTTGGTAGAATTAGGTTGATTGTCATTTATTTAGGAAACTTTCGTCTAGTACACTCCTCTCTTTCGACTAGCATCTCTCAGTCCTTCTCAAAACCCCTTCTCGATCCTTCCTTTCACTTCCGGAAACCCGTCACAAGTACAACATACATAAACCCATTAAAATTTTCCATAGAGTGGGTGGGTGAGTGAAGAATTATTGGATTATGGTATGGTTTGCACACAGGGATGGAGCAGAAGGATTGGTAATGGTATGTAGAAGCTGAAATTTAAGGTGTGTTTGAAGCCTTAGAATTCCAACTGCAGTAGTCCATACAGGTCAATCTACAGGCTTCAGTTTAACCAAGATGTAGCCAGACACTCACTTCTAACGTCACCCCTCTTGCTTCCAAAACTGATATGTTGTCAGGCTTTGTTGGCACAATTGTTTTGTTGGCATATTTGACAAGCATTCAGTACTGGTCACCCTTTATAGGAGGGAAAATGGTTGCAGAAATGAGGCACATTTGAAAGGAAGACACTCTAACGTAATGAGTACCAAAGGTGCATTTGTGGGTTGGGTCCGGAACATGTACAAAAAAGCTGTCAATATATTCAGATTCAAATTAAATGGGCAGAGCAATGAACGCAGGAAAATTTTGACAGTTTGCAACAAATTTGAATAGAAAATATTGAGAGACTGATTGTTTAAAAATACAACCACTTCACTTCCAGCCACAGCTTTCCCCACTTACACTGATTTTCCCAACAGACCTATTCCTCAGTTCCTGCCACGGACTTCTTATATACATGGACAGAGCATATTGCACTAACGTCCTATGCGTAAATTGTCGCCACCGTGTACGTACACGAGTAGGCTTACCAATATAGCTGCCTGCTATAGTCTTGTGTGTAAAAGTTTGGACTTGCTCAAGTGGCTCGGTATCGACAAATTGTGTGAAAAACTTGTAATATTTTCGAAAGAATGCAAGCTCAGGCCAAATTCATCAAATAGAATGGAGGACTGTGATATTGTTCTTCCATTCATACTGATATTTTGTCTGAAATGTTGCAGATTCATCATCAAATTGGGCAAATGGTAGTAGCCCGGCGGCCATCTTGGTTAGCCGAAATTTGTTCGAACGGTGGCGACCGTATTGATTGCACAATCCTCTGTCCATGTATTGAAGTCCGTGGTTCCTGCCTTTCTGCCAATACAAGTGTTGTATGTAAGGTTCTGGAGTCTTTAATTCAGGATAAATTGCTCAAGTAATATTGGATAATGAGTTACTAAGCCTGTCTCAGTATGGTTTTCTACCAAACAGGTCTTGCATAATTAACTGACCTTCCTAGAGAATATCACTCTGTCCCTGGACTCTGGTCACTGTGTTGATGTGATTTATCTTGATTTTCAGAAAGCTTTTGACAAAGTTTGTGTAGACTCTTGGCTAATTTGCATGGAGTTGGTATTAGAGGTAGGTATGCTGATTCGATTACTGTGGTTCCTGGCTCCAAGATAAGTCTCAGAGAATTGCTGTTAATGATGGTTCTTCTTGTGGAAGGATGTTCTTAGTGGAGTTCCTCAGGAATCTGTTCTTGGCCCAGTTCTTTTCCTAATTTTCATCAATGATATTGATAGCTCTGTCACTTCTAGTATTAGCAAGTTTCCTGATGATACGAAGCTCTGTAGGATTGTTAATGATCTGAATGATGCTTTGTCACAACAAAATGACTTGGAGAATTTAATTTCTTGGTCTCAAACTTGGCAAATGTCCTTTAATGTTGACAAATGCAAGGTAGTTCATTTTGGTGCAAAAAATTCAACCCAAAAGTACATTATGGATGGGAGAGTTTTGGACAATGTGGCTTCGGAGAAGGATCTTGGTGTTGTCATAACTGGTTGATTTAAAGCCATCTAAGCAGTGTGCTAGAGCTAATAGGGTTCTTGGGTTAATAAAGAGGCACTTTTGTTGTTTCAGTAAGAATATTGCCTTGATTATGCTGTTGCAGGCATGGAATCCTTTCTATGAAAAGGATGAGTTTCTTATGAAACAGGTCCAACGAAGGGCCACTAGGCTTGTCCAAGGGGTTCATGATTTTCCTTATAATGAAAGACTGGGGATGCTAGGACTTACAACCGTTGATCTAAGAAGGGTAAGGGTTGACATGATCAGGGTTTTCAGTTTCTCTCTGGGAATAATGCGTTGTCAACATGTAGCTTTTTGAAGGTTTGTTTTAACTCCAGAGTCTGGGGTCATGGTAAGAAGTTGGACAAATCTTTTTCTAGACTTGATGTTAGGAAGTTCAGCTTCTCTCAAAGGGGTGTTAATTGTTAATTAATGGAATAGCTTGCTCATGTGGGTTAGTGACTCTACAGTAGTTCTGTCCACTCCTTTAAGGTTAACTTTGATAAGTTTTTCACTGATAGTTGAAGAGTTGTTCAAGTCATTTTTTTGGCTTGGTTTGGGTCAGTGTTGTCTTTTGTATTGGGGTTGATCTACTTGCCATTTTATGGGGCTTTTAGCCCTCCTTTACCCTTTAACTTGTTAGGTTATGTTAGGTTAAGTAAGAAGGAAACAAAAGCAGTACCATGTTTGGCATATACAGTAACATAGCCTACATGACAAATAAAAGAAGAACAATTGTGCACTGCCATTCAGACCCAGGGTCTACATCATAACACACAGCAACATTGTATAAAAAGGCAGTGTAAAAATCTATCATTTGTAAATTCCTGTTCTTTGTGTAAGCCTGCACTTTTCCATAGCGGGACTTGGACTCGCACTTGAAGCTTGTGACTTGGACTCTGTCTTGGATTTGCATGCCAGTGACTTGGTCTCAGACTCGGCAGGTAAGCACTCGGACTCGGAAGCTGGGGACTTGACTACAGCACTGACTGCTATGCATATGTGCAAATGTAAAAACTTGTGTACGTAGTAGTTGTACCATCATAATTATCACATTAGTTTTTCCTCCATACCTACTGTACATTACGTACTCGTGCCTTTTGGGTATGAGTAATCCACATACAGTAGGGGCTAGCTAGGCCCAGGGCTGCTTGTTCGAGCAGTAAAATTAGTTAATATGAATAAAAAAGTTGATAATTTATAAAGTAAATAAATTTACATTTGTATGATAGAAATACTTTTAATAGGCCTATAATTTTTTTTTATTTCAATAGGCCTTATTAAAATCACACAACTTTTATGAGGTCAAAGGTCATCTGGGGTCACCAGAGCTCAAGTAGCAAAGTTCCCAAGAATTCCCAAGATCCTCCCATGGGGTCAGCAGAGGTCAAAAAGTAAAATTTCCCAAGAGAGATCAAGTATGAACACAAAACTATTTTCCCAACATGTCATGATAACTGTTGACTGAAAGAAATGGGACATCATGGCATTATTTGCAACAGAACTTATAATACGAAACCTTAATGCATTTTTGCATTTTGGTCTTATTTTCCAGTTTAGCCAATCCGTGATTGAATGTCCCCTTTAGCCATCTTTATCTTCATTAGCTCAATCACAACTTTTTTATCACAAGAGTCTTCATCTTCTGCTGTGTCCTTTCATGACGGAGGTTTGTAAAGCTCTGCATGGAATTCCTTGAGCTTGTCTGGGTATGGCAAAAGAGCCAACAACATACAGTGCAAGCCAATTAGACTTGATTGTGTTAGGATGTGGCATTGATGGAAGGTGGCATACTCTAGCTTTTGAACCCAAATACTTGCTGAATACTATGTGTACTGATAAATTCCAATACGTGTTTATTTTTTATGTGCAACTAATTGTGGAGTCTCACTATGAAGTAGCCATCCTGTATTTATGTAGGCTTATTGCACTCATGAAAATTGTTCTTTGCTTAGAAGCCTTAGAATGATTAAAATACAGAAGTAAAAAATACTCTTGACTCTGTGACCACAGAAGTATATGGAATATAAAATGAAAGCTATAAAAATAAAAAACCTGTAAACTAAACATTAATCCCCAAATCCTCATCCACTGCAGATTCTGTTTACCTAGGTCTGGCAGAGGGAGGGTGTTTTTAGACTAGATATAAAGCTTATAGGAGAGTTGAATGATGCACACATACTGCACCCACTCTCCCCAACACACCTACTCTTACAAATTATGACATGGTCATTTAACCAACATAAAGTTGTTTCTATTCCATTATGGAAGTAAGATTTATCTTTGCTTACCTTGTAATACAGATTTTACTACCAAAGCTGAGATTTCTTCTGAAGTCCAACCTGATAATTCCTCTATATGTGCCATTCCATCAATCTGTCGAATGAATGTTATCATTTTCAGTTAACATTATGCTGCACAGTAACATAGGAAGCGTGATTGCTTACTATAGCAGTGGGAGGCCGAAGGGTCTGACATTGAGTTATATAGAACACCTTTGATGAGAAAATATTGCAAATTTGGATTGAAGGGATATTTTTCTGTATACCCTGTAAGCCTTTAAGTGGGCGGGGGGGGGGGGTGGGGGTGGGGGTGGCAGGTTAGCTAGAAGCGCCACATTTAGGCAGAAAATTTGCAATTTTCCGGCAAAATATGTTCTGTTAATATTTTGGGCAACAGTACTGCAACCCTAACCTCCTCCCCCCATGCACCTTCATCATTGGAATTTGTCCCATTTGCATTTTTTTCCATATAGAGCTTTGAGTTGCCAATTTACACAGAACTTTGTGTAGTGATAACAAATATAGTCCTCCTCAAAAAACTGTATGTGGCCTTTGAACAAGTCTCTTTGATTTTGTTGTTGCTCTGGGTACTTTCACAAAGGTATGCATTCAGTTGCAGGTCAGTAAGCACATTCTTAAGGTAATGTTATATATTAAAGTATTTTCACTCTGGGACTTTCTTCTGCTGCACATCACCAGAGAGGAGCTAGGAGAGAAACGTAATGTCTTTTGCCCTAACATGCTTTTTAGCAATGTTTTGTAACCAAAATAATATGACCAAATCTGTAGCAAATTATTTATAATCTTGTTTTTGGAATAAAATTTCAGGTAGCTGTAAATAAGTTTTGATTTCAGAACATGTGCCATATCCAGGTACATTGGTACGTATATCATTACTAATTCATTGGTCAAACTCAAATTTTACTTATGATTGTTCTTTCAGAATCTTTATCAGATCTACAAGCTCTAGTTCCCATTCATCATGGGACACCTTACAAGAGTCTACAATGCTCTTCTTTACTATTTTATGGTAATTTTTGGAACTGGACTTTGTCTTCTTATCACCTTTCTGATCACTTTGACGCACCCTCTTGGTGTATTCCAAAGAAGAAAAAGGTATTTACAGAAGCCAGCCTGTATGGATGACCCACAGTTAGGTTCCCATGGGCATGTGAGGACTGGGGTAAGTCAAACAATGTCTACACAGGGTTACATGCTGGGAAAAAGCCCTAATTAGCTACTTTTCAAATTTACTTGTCATAACAGGCATAGGGCGGCAGGTATCTTGGATTAAGAAGTTCAGCAGAGTATTGTGTGTGCATTCACCCATGAAACTACTCAGGAAATGTCCGGTGACCAGCAAATGGAAGCAGTGTGACACAGCATTCTTCAAGAAGCAGAACACAGTAACCTCTGTGGCTGTCAAGACTTCCTGTTTTTCTTCTTGGTTGATTCAAGTTTTTTTCAATTGAACTAAGGGCACTTTCCTCTCATGTACAATTAAAGGGTCTGTGGTATTTCCCCATGTCAAGCAAGGCCTCTTACAGATTTTGACAGAAATTGTGCAGCCTTGCATGTAATGTTTATTTCTTGAGTCCTCTGACCAATGACTCTCATTTCCTGTCTGCAGTTCTTATCTCTGTTAAGCTGATTATCTTTCACCAGAACAGCTCTACACAGAAAAGCTGTACTGGCAGTTGCCATAGTGATAATCTTCTATCGATTGTGCATGAGTATAAACGTTCTGCTGAAAACCCGATCAAAGGCCCATATATCAGGAATTTAGAAGTGTGCGTTTTTGTAAGGGGCCTTTTCATGGCATGCCCAGATATTAAGGAATAGCCATATAGTTATTTCAAATACAATTGTTGGCTGCACTCTGACTGACATAAATTCAAACAATAGCATCATTCTGATTGGTCTGTCACTGATGACTTGTATAGATCACTGCACCCAAACAGCACACACACTACCTGTAAGCATATGGCTTTTAGTAATGCAAACTTAGTAGAGGCTGTAATTGTTCCTTTACTTGGGAGGTGAACTTAACAGGTGTTCTTTTTGAAGTTGGAGAAAGGGCTAGTAAGTAAACTAAGTTGGGAGAGTTTTTACTGTTTGGGGTGAAATTTGTTGCCCATAAAATGAAGGCTATGGAGGCTATGGCCTTCATATTTTGGCACTGGCCTAGGTGACTAGAAAATGACAAAAATGACATACTTTTCAAGGTCATGTTGGCCTTCACACCTTTCCTCTAAAAATACAACGAAATATACCTGATTACAGTTATGTTGTCAATTGTATTGATCCCACAAAGTTCCTTTCACTTTGCCATTTTCTTTCTGCTGGTTAAATTGTAGTAAGTTTATTTTTTTTTTGTCTTCAGCATATGTATGCACATTGCTCCCTTGGTAGTGTATGCCTTGGCAGTTACATGTGCATCCACACTTTACAGTGTGTAATTCAGATAATGTACTTACTAGATATTTTGTAGGTAGAGAATTAAGGTCTTTCATTTTCATTTATCAGCTAATAGGTCCATAAATCAGCTCATGTGAAACATTAAGTGTCCATTTGTCATACTCCAGGAGCAAATTTGAGGTAACAATGCCAAAAGCAGCATGGTTAAACATTCAAGTTCACATGTAGTGTAAAGTTATTATGTATCTGTGTGTGTGTGATGCCATTCCCTATAGAAGGAAGGGTTTGGTCAGTGGCACTCATACTTGGTAGGTACAGTATGTTGCCCATAGTATGAAGTTGAGGGCACCCTATTGCTTCTGGAGCCACAATAATGCATAGTAATGAGAGAGCTGGGCTTAACATAAAATGATCAAGATGGCAATATCTCCCAACCTGTTGGTCAGATATGCCCTCATATTTTGGCCTGAATTTATAGTAAATGGTAGCAAAACTTCCTTGAGTATCAATTGATCTTTTTTGTTAATATGAGAACCATTCACTTAAGATGATCTTTTTTCCCACAGGATGGCAAAATACATTATGTTGTTTCTGGTCCAAGAGACAAACCTCTGATGCTCTTTCTTCATGGCTTCCCAGAAAATTGGTACACTTGGAGACATCAGATTCGAGAGTTTCAGAAAGATTACAGGTAATGTTACTCTGCGACTATTAGCCAGACTTGTTGCAAGCTTACATATGTGTTCTTCACGATTCTGGCACATTTGCCTGTGTAAGTGCCCATGAGAATGATGTGTACTTGTACTAGTATATTCACAGAATATGATAACTAGGCATTGGTGCTGATTTGAAAAATGTTGTACTCATTCTCATAAATAAGATGTGACTTGGTATTTGTACTCAAAACGAGATAAATTACACTTATTTAAATCATTTAAACATGACATGGGAACTGCCAATATTTGATCTGCTGTACAGGTCATTAGGTTCAAAATTGTGTGAGGTCAGCAGAGGTTCGTGTATTAAAGTCTTTAACAAACATCTCAAGAAAGAAGTAATTGTTGATCTCAGATATTACTTGACATGCATATCTATAATTGTAACACAGGAATAATTCAGGCCGTGAAGGGCAGTTTACATTTTACAGTACTTTTGCTTCAACCACAAATGCCAGAAAACCGTCAAGGGGTTTGTGAATTACAGCTTTACATCAGTTCTGGCTTCTAATTCAAGTTCCATTTAGGGTTGGGGGGGGGGGGGAAGGAATCATTCCATATCATAGGTGGAGTTGATGTGGTGGTTAAGAGTGTCCTGCCTTGCATCCAAGAGGTCCCCTGATAAAGTCCTGATGGAACCACGTAGTGATTCAGAATTGCATGTTTGACATGGCAGCTTGCAGTGGTGCTGAGGGGATATCAAATTGGTGATTTAAAATGGATTTTCTGGTTGTCGGACTCTGGAAGCTTCTAATTCAGGAAAATGACCCTCAGCTCTTTGTTAGGTCCAGGTACTGTATGTGAAGAAATGCACCTGGCATGTATGGTAAATGGCTGCATTGGATACAAGATTGGAATCACTTAGTACACCCTTGCCTGGTTACCCTCTGAGTGCTCATCAAAAGAGAAGACAAATTTTGCCTGTGTTCATCCACACACAAACTGATTTGGATCCACAAGCAACCTGGTGTAGATTTTAGTGACCCTGAATTTGTTAAATTCAATTAAACCTAAATACTGAACAACATCCTTTGCAATTACATGGCAAACCCAACCTATAGTACAGCAGAGAAATGATCGTTTAGATGTCTTGATTGATGCAGTAAGCTATGCCACTGACTTGCCTGAAGCACCATTCAAGAAGAGAAATTCCATCAGATGTCAGATGTCAAAGGAGAATTCAAAATATTCAAATTTTTAAACTCAGATGACACAGCCATGAAAAGTTCTTCTTTTCTGATTTGAGTGTGCATGGCATCATCAGCATTGCGTATATAATTACTGTAGCCCAAAGAAGTCATTTTATATCCAAATTTCAACATTTTAAATACCTTCATTGCTGCATATTTCCATCAAATTGAACCCAAAACACTTGTTCATTTTACTTTTTTACAACTTTGTTATTGGTTGAAGTGTAAATGGGTGAATTTTGGAAGGATTTTAGAACTAGTGAAATTTGATTTGATTCAGTTCTGAAAATTGGGGGTTTTATCGAAAACAAGTCAGTCAGCACTGCAAGTTATCTGGTCAAAGCAAAGTTGAATTTGTCAATTACTAAAAAAATTCAACACTGTGAGAAAACTCTTCTGAATACGGTCAGGTGTTTGCAAAGTTTTGAGTGGGTCTAGAAGTGACTATACTTCAGCAAGGCTACAGTACGTAACAACCCCACTTCTCCCTACTGATGTATGTGCATTAGATGGCTATTAACAGACCGAGAAAATAACTTATATACAAGTAGTTACCTTTATCAAGTCTTTCTTTACATATAATGTGCACAAAAAATCAAGTAAACTCAAATTGGGAGGCGTATAATGGAAACATAATGACTTGGAGTGTCCGCTACTGCACCATACATAGCCTACACAGTTATGCCTATGAGCAGTACATAACACAGTGCACTGCATGACCAAAGGCCTCTGATATCACAGCAATGTTGTGCCAGCATTAATTTCAAAAATGGGGCATTGATTAAGCCGCTTAGACACCAACAGAAGGGGTGGAGATTGGGGCATGGTAGGGCATAGATGGTCCTCAGTAAAGTGCATAGTGAGCCCTGGGGCAAGTAACATGACACAGCTCCTTTACTGAGGACAAGATGGCACAGGGCAAAGACATAATGGATTAGATACATTGTGGGCACTGCAACCAGCATGGAATGGAAAGTCATATAAGTTCTGAGCCAAGGAATCCACTTCACCCAAAGTCCACTTGAAGCATATCCATGGCCAGTCTATTAGTTCAGACCCAAGGGAAGGGAAGGGAAGGGAAGGGAAGGGAAGGGAAGGGAAGGGAAGGGAAGGGAAGGGAAGGGGGTTACGAAATTAAGTGTGAGCTCTTCGGCTTAAGTTGATGACACCTTCATGGGTATACCAAAACAGTCACTTAGCCTAGATGGCATATGTGTCACTTCAGGATGGCCTGGGAAAAAGCTTTTTTGCCAGTGCCAAATTGTAGGATTGCTTCTGTCACAACCTACAGATATCAGAACATTTGATTCTATTTAAAGCATCTCTGTAAGCTGTGCACTTGACCTCACCCCACATGGTCCCAATTTGCCTTTGATGGTAGTGAATACCAATATTGATAGGCAGTGATCAAGTCTCATCTTCTGGGATACTGTGAGCTGTGCAGCACTGCCCCCATAGCGATAATTTTTTTTTTCAAGAAAAACATTTAAGAAATGACCATCATCACACTTAGTCAGAGCAATAAATGACAGCTTATGGACAAGGGCACTGATTTTACTAGTTTAATCCAATTGGATCATCGAGGACCCTATACCAGAATAATTAAGACATGCTGTTTATTGTTTATATGTAAATATGGCATCCTTTCACCACATAAAACATAATCTGCAATGTACAAAGGCACATTTTAAACCATGCAGGCATTAAATGTATTTTTGCACAATGTATGGTATGATGATAAAGGTCATTCTTTTCTGTATCTCTGAAACTGCAGGATTGAATTGACTATATCCTTCTTCATGCAGTCTCAGTGTAACTCTCAATGACATGTAAGCCTGAACCTGGTCCAGATTATAAAAACTAAGTAAAAAGGTGGTACAGGCTATATAGCCTACAGATTTTATACCCTACTTCAAAGATGGCCCCCCTAAAAATGGTGAAATGTTGGAAGCCTGTAATCAAGCAGTAGCCTTTCTAGATGTTTTGTGAATTGTCTGCTAGCTCTATTGATATTACATGATGCGGCCCTTTAGCCCTCCTTTTCTGTCAATGATAGATATCCTGTGCCTGATAGTATGTGCACGGTAATCTTTCCAGATCGAGACACCTCTTTGTTGATAAGGCTACAGTAGCTTGAGCAGATAGTTATCCTAGACCGGCTAAAAGTAAATAACAATCAGATATGTTACATTACAATGGGTCTACTCACTTAGTCCTTTACAAACTAGCTTTGGACAGTCAGTATTCCCATCACAGTATCTGTCCATACAGTCTACATCTGTCACTGCACTTAGCATGGCTCTTAGCATGACTTGGTACTTTATACTGTGTAGGCTTGTCTAGTTCTAGTGCCTGACATACAAACTTGTAGTTTTCAGATTCACACTAAATTTTCTGTAATCTTTCAAAACAACTATCTGCTTAAATAGGATAACAGAATTTAAACTCAAAATATGTGGTGACACTTCAGTGTTTACCATGTGTTCACCCATATGTGGCCGTGCATGTCGTCCAGTGCTATATGTGGTCAAAATGTGCAAAGTCCTGCCTTGCAAAACCCTTTAATTGTGAAGATCCTGTTCTTATGCTCATAGTGTAATAGGTACCAGTGGTTGGCAAAAAGTGTGAACAGCTTGATTATGGCACTTTTACTCTCAAGTTATCCTGAATACGGTCAGGTGTTTGCAAAATTTGGAGGGAGTCAAAAAATCCCACCAAAATGGGGCATGTTTGTGAAGTCATATTTCACTACAAAATTGTGAAAGTAACTATACTTAAATGGTGTTTGATGTGAAGATAAGACATTCAGATTTAAAATTACAGGGGAGATGAGAGCAAGAAATGCCCCTAATGCGTTATTCAATAGATTGAAGTTTCCTCAGCATGATAGGGAGCATCTGTTTCAGAGAATGAATTCACAAGCCTGATTATCAGTGGGTTCGAGTGCAGATTGAACTGAATAATCTCAAGACAGAATGGTAGATCACTTGTCATAATTTCAAGGATGATGGCAATAATTGAGTGGGAAAGCTGTAAAATTCCAATAGAGGTCAAAGGTCAGTTAGGAGGGATCATATGGTGCAAAGCTTGTCAGTATGGCACATTCTGTGAGGGGTTACATAGATCTGAGGCTGCTACCTTGTAACAGGTACATATTAGAAACAGAGTACAAATATTTATGGAATGTTGAAGTTTATTACACACATTGCACTGTCATGCTTTACCAATGCATAGCAGTGGTGTATAGTCCTCTCTACATTTTAATAATACTGTCAAGTGGTAAAGGTTATGATCTTTTACTAATATCAGGTGTACATGATGTACAACTTGAAGATAAAACCCAAGAAACATGTAAACAACAAGCAAACAGTCATCCCTAATACACAGTATCACATTCCATAGATGGCATGTAGATGATCCATGAGAAGAATCCCATAGACATATCACATAAAGTCATGTATGTGTTAGCAATGTAAGATAGCCACCAAGTGGATGGAATACACCAGGCACAACAAGTACACATGTGAACACGAAGTGAGTTTTAATTCAGAGCAAGACAGTTGGTGCCACTTGTGTGCATACAACACACTGTGTGTACACATTGCCACAAGATTATGGGTTTATTGTGCATAATACATTATAAGCTTTCCCAATAAGGCAATGTAACCAAAACATGCCCTTGTGTGATGTTAGGTGAAAAGGATCTAGAGCCTGAAAAAACTCTGCTGTAGATGATTACAAATACAATAAACCATTGGGGTTAACAAAGGTCAAAAGGAGAAAGCAAACTTGATACCATATTTCAAAAAAGTAACTTGGGCAGATCTCATTTTTGGCATGTAGGTATTCTTTAATTCAGAGGTTGCAGAACCCTCTCTTTGATTTAACAGATGGTTGAGTTGGTATATTCAATGTTTTTGTACTTTTGATCTTTTGTTTGCAGGGTCATTGCCATGGATACCAGGGGTGCTGGAGAATCACAGAAGTTTCATTCAGTTGACAGCTACACTATAGATAAACTTTCATGTAATAAAGTCATTAATTTTTACAAAATAAAAGTTTTGTAAGAACATTATTGTAGAGTATTTATGCCATAATTCAAAGATTTTGGGGGAAGGTTTGATTTTTAGATATATATAGGTAGAAATTTCTTAAGCTCTATTATCCATTGGATTGCAGTTGGAACTAGTCAGCAGGGTGTGATTTGATTACTAGATTTAAAAATGTAAGTAGAATCCTTGGCCTGAAAATGTCTGAAGTCACTCTGGCTGCCCACATTACCAGAAGTATGGATTAAAAGGGATTTTGGATTCTATTTTAACATAAAGTGGTAACTTATCGAGAAAAGAGAATTTCAAAGAAGTCTTGAATGAATACATGTATGAGATTTAGTGATTCATGAAAATTCCCTAGCAAGGATTGTGTACATTTCAACATGTCACTTGTCATCAGTATAACCTCGGACATTACAGGGAACTATTATAATGGCTTTTCGGTCTTGTTTTAATGGTCCTTTATGGCTGTTGACAACCGACTGCAGTGGTCAAGTGGTTAGAGCATCCGACTTGCAGCCGGAAGGTCTAGGGTTCAAATCCTGGCCGGGTCATACCAAAGACTTTAAAAAATGGAACCTACTGCCTTTGTGCTTGGTGCTCAGCATAAACAATGGAGTAGGGAAAACAAGCCAGCGAGCCACAACTGGAGAAAAGGCCGTGGTCGTCTCGACTTGAACCAATTGGTTGGAAACTGGGACGTTAAACCTCATCTAACCTAACCTTTATGACTGTTGACATATTCAAAAGTAATACTTATTGTGGTTTTATTAGTACTTGCAAAATGAATTTTCAACCATTCACCAAGACAAGAGCATCAACAGCTTCTCAAAAGTGTGGGGATGTAACCTTAACAAAAATAATTCAAGTGCAAATGGTAAAGACCTAGTAGTGAGGGGTGTGGGGCCTTCTTAAGGGGCCGGAAAAATGTGGATTTCAGAAAATCTGTGGCATTTTCCCATGATTTTCATCCATCAATCCATCAAATGGCTGTTACTCCCACAGCTATGTTGCAAGGTTTCATTCGGGTTTCAGGCCTACTAGTTTCTTTCTAGTTCTGGAAGTAAGCCGGGGAGGGGGGGGGGGGCTGTCAATCTTTCCAGAACTTTCAAAAGTGGAAGGACATACCCCTAACCCTCACCTGTTACTGCCCATGTTTTCAACCATTCCCCAAAACATTGTTCTTTGAAAATATATGAATGTAAGTAATATTACCTTTTATCTTTGAATTTATGACTCTGCAGTTGAGCTACATAGAGCTTTCTGTAATGGTCTTCTTATGGCATACTGTATGCCCAATGATTCGAGTTCGTCTCTCTCTTAATCAGTGAAAATAGTCAGGGAAGTAGAGAAACATGCTTCAAATCTGGGAAAAGTCAAGAAATTTGATTGGCTCAAAGGAGAGAATGGATCAGTCTGTTATAAGTCATGTCCTGAAACAGTGTGAAAACCTGTCAAGCTGGATATAAGCTGCAAAAGTTATCCTTGAATTTTTAAAATGCATCGGGTAAGAGGCAGGATATGTGGTTTCTATGAAATGTCTGGAACAATGATACGCTGTACTCTAACTTATAGTTAATTCACTTGTGTGGGGGGTACACTTTATTCAATTGCATTTGCTGTAGACACCATCACAATTAAATCAAATCTCATTTTCATGTTTTTTACATCATCCTTGATATCTTCTCTTCTGCCTCCTAGTGGATGTAAAGGCAGTCTTGACTGAACTTGGTTACAGTTCATGTGTCCTGGTTGGTCATGATTGGGGAGGTATGATTGCACTTCACTTTGCCGGAGCCTACCCTGACTTAGTTGATAAACTTATCATCATGAACGCTGCTGACATCACACAGCTACACCATGTCCTGTATACCAACATTAAACAAAGACTCAAATCCTGGTGAGCAGTTTGCTATTCATTACTTTAAATAATCTTTCAGAAGTTCATTTTCTTGAAGTAGGTAAAGTTTCTATGTCTTTGAAAACTTTTTCAACTATTTGAGGTCATTTGTCCTGAGGTTTGTACCTTAATGTGTTCCTCTCTAGATGTGTAGAGATTTTTTATTCAAACACCTGTAGGGATGAAAACCTTTGCTAGGTGTAATTCTTTTCCAGTATTTACACTTTTGGTTTCTCAAGTCTGTGGTATCCATTATTTATATTTGATTTTTGGTTCCTTGCGTTAGCAAAAGGAACCTATGTAGTCAGCTTGGCGTGTGTGTGTGTATGTGTGGGTGTGTGCGTGTGTGTGTGTGTGTGTGACACTTGCTTCGGTACGCTGTATCTCAACAAGGGAAAGTTGGACTAAACTGAAACTTGGTATATGGATCTGTCATAGTGAGAAGGTGTGCCCTATTGTTTTTGGTGGAGGTCAAAGGTCATGTGGGGTCACCAGGGGTCAAAGACCGAAAACCTTGTTTGCACGATATCTCAAGGTAGGAAGGTTGGATAAATTTCATACTTGGTATGTGGATGCATTATGGTGAGAAGATGAATGCTGTAGCTTTTGGTGGAGGTCACAGGTCATCTGGGGTCACCGGGGGTCAAACACTGAAAACTTGTTGTTAACACAGTATCTCAAGGTAGGAAGCTTGGATAGATTTCATACTTGGTATGTGGATGACTTATGGTGAGAAGATAAATCCTGTCATTTTTGGTGGAGGTCAAAGGTCATTTGGGGTCATTGAGAGTCAAATACTGAAAACCTTGTTAACACAATATCTCAAGGAAAGAATCTTGGATAGATTTCATACTTGGTATATAGATCCACCATAGTGAGAAGCTGTGCCATACAGTTTTTGGTGGAGGTCAGAGGTCATCTGGGGTCACCAAGGTTCAAAAACTGATAACCTTATTGTTAGCACAATATCTCAAGGTAGGAAGCTTGGATTAATTTCATATTTAGTGTGTGGATGCCTTATGGTGGGGAAAATATTTTTTTGGTGGAGACCAAAGGTCATCTGGGGTCACTGGAGGTCAAACTCTGCAAACCTTTTCAACTCTATATCTCAGTGTAGGAAGCCTGAATAGATTTATGCTTTGAGGTGTTGCATTAAATCCAGCAGAAAACCCATATGAGTTTTGTCGGATGTCAGAGATGAAATCATCAGATGCCAAAAAGCAAATTCCTTAGAATTCCTAAAGTCAAATATAAGCACAAAACTGTATCATTCCAGCACATTAAGATCACATTCACCCAATGACTGAAAGATGTGGGACATCTTTCAGAGATGCCAAGTATCTCAATTTTAGTTGAAATTATAGTATAACGATTTTAATCTATAATTCTGCCATTATTAAAACCTGCATCAAATACTGCTTTTTAATATTACAGAAAATTCTCTGCCCACAAAGCAGAGGACTTGTGAAAGTTCACTAGACAGACATTTGTCCTTAGATTAGGACATGTGAGCTTGCAGAAATTGGAAACTGGAATTGATTAATTAAATGCTACTATGGGTTGTTAGTTTTATAAAGAGAACTAAGTTACTGATCATTTGGATCAGATACCATTGAGCGTGCATGAGTTGTGATTGCTTAATTGAATAAAACAAATTGTAACTGTATACTGTCTGCGTTGATATCCCTTGAAGTGCCTGTATTTCTTCAGAGCAATTTATTCATGCTTGAATGTGTTAACACAAGATATGCATTGTCTACAGAGCAGATTTTGTGCATCTACAGAAATACTGGTTCATTCAGTAGTTGGCTCAGTTTCATTACATTCAGCAAGGAACCACAGTGCCCATTGGGCTCTTGTTCTCAAATGTTTAAAAGTTTTAAGATCTCTTTGAAGGCTACTGTAGTGACTTGTTTTTGCAAGTTGTTTGTTAATATGAATATTCATTTGAGGTTACCAGTATTCAAATGGCAAATAGTAAACGATATCTTAGGAACAGGCATTAACCATCACATGTGGATTTTCCACTTCTTGCATTGCCTCTGTATGCACCTGTCTGCAGTCAATTGAGAGTACATATAATAGCTTTAACATCTTGTAAAGGAAGGATGCAGACAGGTGTGAGGCCTGGGACTGACTACCAGCCTCTCATCAGCTAGGGCTAGTTACATTACTTTTTTGAAAACACTGGCAGTTAAGTATATTTCATTATTTCTTGTAAGTCAATTGACTACCTTAACATTGAATTAAAATTTAAAGTCTGTGTTAAGTCTGTGTAGTGTTTACTCTATTATGACTCCACCCTTGGTCTGAGATACTGGGTCGTTTGCATCTAGCTTTGCTGTTTGCTGCTACCATTGTGCCTGGATGAAGAAATTGGGGCAAGTTTTCACTATTTTGTACCAGTGATTTTTTAAATGGTTGAGTTCTACAATGAAGAGGTTTTTAATATGGCAGCAGTTTTGATCCTTGGTTCTCAAATAACTGACCTGCAGGCAGCCATTTGCAGCATGAGACAATCATGCACTTAAATGGCCTCTAGAAGTTTTGTAATAAGAAAATTCATCATAACTAATTCATGAACTTCTTTCTTTTAGAATAAATTGTAAGTAAAAATAGCCTACATCCCAAAACACATGAGAACCTCTGGTCTAGATGTTATTTCAACTCCTAAAAATTGATATTTATTTATTATTGAGCATTTCTTCCTACATTACTACAGGTACATGTTTGCCTATCAGATTCCTTGGCTTCCAGAGTTGATGGTTGGATTATTTGTCAAGTTAGGCTTAATGGAAGGAGGGTATGAAATCAGTGAAGAGAATAAGAATATCACCTCTGAGGATGCAGCAGCAATCTCGTATGGACTGTGTCTACCAGGTGAGCAAAACTACGGTGGTCTTTTAAGTGAGGCACCAGACTACGTAAGATTATACTACAGAAGCTCCTGTCACAAATATTTGCGCTTAAATATAGAACAGTGTGTCACATCTTTACCCCATGTTTGCAGCAAAAAGTTTTTCATCAAACTTAAAGGGGCTCATTGAGTTGATATCGATTATTTTGTGATGAGTTTGAAGGAAATCATTTCATGACAATGTTTCTAATTAGCCTCATTACTCCAGGGCTGCCAAGTCTCACGCATTGGGCATGAGACTCATGCATTTTGGGTCAATCTCACACTCTCACGCCAGCATTTGGATTTCTCATGCAAAGCAGAGGATGCAAGGGTTAAATAAATTTTGCAAAGCGTGATCAGTCTATTGAAAACACAACCGATGACAGTCCAATCAGTCTATTCCTACACCTGTCGCCCACCTGTACATCAGTCCTGTGACCCACACAGGGTATCAGGCAACTGCATGTTACCGTATAATTCCTCAGTGTAAGTAATCATTTGTATCCATTCGTTGAACCCATCCTATCAGAATTTCCAGTTACACGACGAAATTTATTTCAGTGAATTAAGGAATTGAATACCTAATACTGCCACACAGGGTATGTTATCTTCATGTTAAACAAATACTGCACTCTAGTGTGAGCTTTTCTCTTTCTGTCTGGAATGTAGTCCTTCTTCCATGATTTTGATCTCGATGGTTTCTACACAAATCACCAAGATGGCTGTTGACATGTGGCCTTCCTTTTTCTGGATTAGATGTTTTTATCTGGATGCTACTTGACCGAGAGCACATTAGAAACGAACTTGGTTTCATCTTTAAGGGATTTTATACTTCAGAACATGGGGTGAATGCGTAGATTTTTATTGTGCAGTCAGCTGCCAGGTCTACTACTTTTACTGGGTCTGGTAACATACACTTCTTTGTATAAGTTGAAAAATTGAGCTTAATGGTCCTGCATACTTCTGTCCCACTGGCCAGTAACTTATCCCATTAAGCAAGGGACTACTGTTTGAATGTATCCACTCATCTACTCTCTCTGCATCCTTTTATAGCACTTACCATAATGTTATACTAGAACATCCTCTTCTATCTCTCAGCATATCCAATCACTACCAGAAGAACACCATAGATAATCTAACGAAGCTGGCTGGATTGGCATCCAGTTCATTTTGCCTAGGTCTATGTAATGAAAATAGTTGAATTGGTTGCATCTGTTTTGTGATAAAGAGATGATGAATCTGAATCAATTTTCATAAAATTAGACACCAAAATATACAAAGCATTCATGTCATTTCAAGGGCTGGGAAGGGCTATTTCTGGTGTAGCGGGAAAAATTGTCTTCTTTTGGAAATGCTATCTTCTGTACAGCACTTCCACTTCTGAACGTCATTATACTTTCTGACAAATTACAATTCCTACCATAGACCAGATGCATGAAGTTCAGGTAATTAGTGGTGTGGTGGTCTTCAATAACAAATCAGTTACACTGGCTAGTTACGTTAGCACACTGAGGATCATGTGTCACCTTCCCCCCTCCCCTGCATCTCTTGTTCGGTATCACTCACTAGGTGGTACAAGGACAATAGTAGCCATTGCTTATGTGCTGTTTGTAGTAAAATTCTCTCTGTCAGTCTGAATTTTACCTTCAACTGCATAACATGTAAATTACTAGACAATATATGCAGTAGAAATTACTTATTGTTTCCGTGTTCTTATTCGACTGGACACTACAAGTGGGCATGTGCATGTCATACACTAAAATGGGGGGGGGGGGGCTACATTCTCCCTCTACTTGTTTTACATGCTACATGCTGTAATCTCGATCAATGGTCAGTGCCTTTTTGGTCTCTGCTGGCCATCACAACTCTGCAACACGACCCTAAATACTATTTTAATGCCATGAACTTCTGGCTGTGTAAAACTTCTATGGCCTACACTGTCTTTGATTCCATGAATCCATTGCGATGAACAAATGACAAAATGAATCATGGTGAATGTAAATGTCTTTTATTCGTTTGTCAAAAGTTTTACAAGATTAATTTGTTTCGTTTTCTAAAATTTATGAGGTGAATAATAACTCCCAAACCTATGTCTAGCAGCATTCCATGAAAAAGGCTGACAAAATGGAAACACTATACTGAACCCAAAGCTCTCACAATGGCCCCTGCAAAGTTGGTCCTTGTCTCACTGGACCACATTTCCAGCGTCTACCATGGAAAATAGGTCTGGGGAGACGATGATTCTTTGCAAGTTCCTGTGGGGGTGGGACAACGCTTCCTCAAAAACATTGTCCATAGGGCATTATTTCCAAGAAAACAGTGTCTGGCCAGGCACATTTTCCAGAGGAGACATGATTTCCTTTTACACTGGCAATCTGAGTGGGTTGTTCCATGAAAATTTTCTGGTACGCTACGCGCCAAGCGATGGTGGTGCTCCGCTTAGATAGTCTCCCGGATAAGTCACACTCCACGTGCTCACTCAAACTTGGCAGCCCTGTTACTCCTGTAAGACTTCCTAAAAGTTACTGAAAATATAAGAAATTGTAGTTTTTGCATATGATTATCTGTAATGGTAAAAAGTGTCTGGTCACGAATTTGAAATAAAAGACTTAAATCAGTAATTTACACTGTCATTGCCATTTTAGTTGTGTGTCAGATGTGCAGAATCTCTTAGTTTGACCATTTAATATCAAGATGTTAATAAATCTCAACAGGTGTGAGAAAAATCATGAATTTTGTAAACCAAGTCAATAAGCCCCTTTAAAACAGCGTGGTAAGAGTTAGGCAAAGGTTGCTCCTAATGCTCTGAATTTGGTTATGTTCTCATCGACAAAACTCAGTCTTTGAGGTGTTTCCATTGGTTTGTTGATCAGTTGCCATATTTGCTCTTGTATGCAGACTTGTGGTAATCACATAGTTGTGGTAATCACACTTATAGTGATGCTTTGTCCCATATGCCTTTACTTGCACTCATGGTGAAGAACGGATTCATACTTGTAATCAGATTTTGATAGTAAGGTATTAGTGTTTGTGTAATATTGTACTTAAACACATGATAATCATGTGTCTGTAACTCACAGCAAGAGTCACTACTCTTGTACTTGCACTCATGAAATTATAGTTACACTTCACTTGTACTTGTCGTCCAATAATTTTGGGTACCTGCAGCCATACTAGTGGTCTCAACTCCTGCAATGACATCATAACTGACACAGGAAGATAATATCTCAGCAGCTATAAACTATCCACTATTATATAACACCTTATTTATTTCCCTACATTTGATTGGAGGATTGGTGGTCACATGCCATGGGTGATTCGGCACTATCATCACGGCCATGTGTTATCCATCGTGCAATAGTCTAGTATAACACACGGTCGTGCAGTAGTCTAGTATAACACATGGCTGTGACGTCACAATCACTGCGCGTTCGTACAAACTATGCCGCAACTCAATAAATCAACGCTGCTTTGGGGATCACACATTGCATACCTTATGTAGTAGACGCGTAGCTAGCAAACGACAAACCATAGAGCTACCGCATGGACAAAAGCCAAAACACAATTGTAACCAAGGACTAGATAAAGGTAACGTTATAGTTATAAGGTGTTATATAAAACAAATAATGAATGCTCTTCATTCGTGCGATAGTATGAATTATATTTCATTCGTTGAAAGAATTCAATGTTCTATTCAACTCGGCTTCGCCTCGTTGAACAGAACATTCAGTCTTTCAACTCATGAAATGTAATTCATACTATCGCACTCATAAACATTCATTATTTGTATACTGGTCTACTAATGAGTATTAATATACCAGTAGGCTTACAGTACTGGCTTCTCAATGGCCGAGGTGCCTAATGACAATGGAGAATAGTAGTGGCCGACTGAAGGGAAAAATGGTGATTGAATAGGTAAAAAGTCTGTTAATAACTTGCAAAATGACACAAATATAAATTGCAAAATATGACTTCTCAGCATATTTTCAATAGTATTGAAAATAACATATTTGTTGCAATTCCAAGGGAGTGACTCCTAGTGGAGTCACTACTAGACTCCCTCCAGGAGTTGTGACTGTGAAGCATAGTCAGGTACCCACTCAAGCCTACAGGACAGTGTATTCACACTTCACTTTTCCTTCTACTTGTGACATTGTGCTGACACTGCAAGTCTACTGAAGGATGTCAAAGTATCCACACTGAAGTTAACATGTTGCACTGAAACCAGACCAGCGTGAAATGTATAAACCTTCCTTTGAACCAACACCAGGCATGTATGAAGGGGAGGAGGGGGGCATGTGCCCCTTTAGTTGAAGAAAACCCTGGGTTAAAAAATCTTGAAAACAGGGGTGAACTTACTGTGTTGTAAAGCTATTTTGATAGTTACAGATAAGTACAGTATGGTGATGTCGTGGTCGTCCAGGTCACCTCTCCCCTAGCCTTTGGGTAAGTGGCTTGAAATTGGGAATACACTCTCAGGTCATGTAGGTAAATTTACAGGAGATAAAAAAAAGTCATGTGAAGATTACAGTACTAAAAAGAAAAAAGCTAGAGAAAAATTATAAACCACATATGAAAAAAAAAACACATTAAAAAGTGTTAAATCAGTCTTCCACTGTGGCCAAGCATGGGAGGGGGTTGGTTCTGCTTCTGCAGTGAAAAGGTAGTGTGAAAACCTTACTAATGTGATGTTACAGGAAACAGTGTTGATCGATTTCATACCTTGTACATGGGTGATCAAGAGACAAATTAGTTTATAGCTATAGGTCTTCTGAGGTCACCAGAGGTCAAACTTTAAAAAGCTTGTAAACAGTTATCTTGAGAAAGGGAGCATTTATACTTAGTATACTTGGCCATGTACATGCATTGAGTGAATTGCCCTCTTGTATTTGGTATAGAGGATTAAAGGTCATTTGAGGTCACTAAATGTCAACATTTGAAGTGCTTACATAACAGGATACTTTATACTTGCAAACTCAAACTACTTTTTATACATGGTATTTATTTAATAGCATATTTAATGCTATTGTTGATGTTTTTGTGTTCAGTGAAAGTTCATTTCAGGTCACTAAACATCAAAAAATTTGTTAGCATGATATTTCAAGGTAGCTAACGTAGCAATTTCTCATATGTGGTGAGGGGATGCACCACATTTGTTCAGAACATTGTAGAGCATTTGTGGTCCAAGATGAAGTTAAGTCTACAGAAATGAATTCATGGAAACCTTAATGCATTTTTGCCATCTGGTTTTATAGTATCATCCATTGTCTAACATTTCAGGTTCTTTGGCAGCTGGTATTAACTACTACAGGGCAAATATCAGTACACCTAACCCATCACAAATCAGACATGCCATCCTGTGTCCTACTTTACTCATCTGGGGCACAGGGGATGCATACCTTGATGTCTGCCTGACACAGGGCCATGACAAATATATTCAAGATTTTACCGTCTCTTTTGTTGAGGGTGCGAATCACTTTGTGAATCAAGTCAAGCCACAGGAAGTGAACAAAGCAATGAGGGAGTTTCTCCAAGGAGATGGCTCAGATCAAAGCAGTAATATTTACATCTCATGATTTCATGTTAGAAGTAAAGTAGCTTAAAGAATACTTGATTTTTCAGTGTTTGAAATTGCCAGCCTAGGATTTTGTGTTGATGTGCCAAATGAAAAGTGCTAGCAGCAATTGTGAAAAGAAAGAAAGTGGTAAAAAATGCAAATCAAAATATTGGACAACAGAAAAAAAATGAAGTTGATTTGCAGTTAAATGTGACTTAAGTGATTTTACACCATGGAATAGCTGGTTCAAAATGTTTTTACTTAATTGTGACAGCCTAAATTTGTGAGTCTTTTTTAATGTTTATATTGGAACTCACAGATATTAAAATAACACAAGGTATGGTTGTTGGTTTGACATGGAGTGAAAGGCCACACTTCTCTACGGAAAGACTCTTCAGAGGCTTTTAAAGTGGTATATAGCTTTAAGATTAAACCAAGTTGAAAGAGAGGAATGTTTACTGTGATGTCCAATCTTATGTCAATTAGATCCTATCTCCTTAAGGGTCTTCATTTTACATAGTGTGCTAAAATATTTCAGTGAGGTTTTGCCAGCAGCAGGACTGAACATTTTTATTGTGGGTGTTTGTATGTACTGATAAAGGAACTGGGATTGGGGCTGAATGGAATTGGGTGGGGACTGAATGGAGGCAGTGGCCATGTATATACGAAGGATTAGTGGTTGCTCTTTTTTTAGTGTACTTTTTGATAGAGTACTATTCAGTATTAATGAACAATCTTTAGGTCCATAACTCATTGACAGTGTGCCATTCCTAAGACAGCTTTTCACTGTCCATGTGCTGCTGTGTTTCGTTTGAAGAAGAATGAAGATCATTCCTGGGGCCAGGGAAGTGTATGGGTAATTTGGGGGAGTGGGTGGGAAAAGGGAAGCTGGGCTGCCCTTTTCAAAGTTGACTGATTACTGTTAGTATGTTCAGTAGCAATATTTGGCTCTCACAACCCTCTTTTGCAAGCTCTTATATCTGCTCCAGTTGAAGGGTGCATAGTTTTTAAGGTGGGTGTATTGGCCACTTATGTGCAATGTTGACATTATAATTATGTCTTTCATTAATTGGTGTCCTAGGTGTCCTAACTGTAAGTTGATTATACTAAGTATTGGGCTTGCAAGGGGGCCAAGAAAGTGAAATCTTTTCAAAGGTTTCCAAATTTTGGACTATTGTAGACATGAAAGTAAGTTTGTACCCATTGGATGGTCTACTCAAGTAGGGCTCGTGTCGTTACCTCATACCTTTTTCGATAATTTTGCAGTCAGATGAAGTACTCTACTTCTTTACACTGGACTATAGGAATCTCAGATTTTGAGATCTCAAGGCAAAGTTTGCTTGACAAACTATTTAGTTAACTAGGTATGAAAAATATTGTAGTAGATCTGATGATCAGTTTTAGTTGAGGGTGGGGGAGCAGCTACAGATCTGTATGGCAGAGGTCATATCCAAAATGTAATTACTTATTAGCATTTTGTCCGGCCAAAAGCTGTTTTTCTATTCCCTGGTTACCATTGATCCTAGGTTCTCAAGCAGTGGCCTGCAGGCCATTTGTGGACCATGGCATACACTAAAATAGAGGAGTGGGCCATGGCATTTACTAAAATAGACACTGAAATAGACGAGCGGGCCATGGCATGCACTAGAATAGAGGAGTGAGCCATGGCATGCACTAAAATAGATGAGTGGGCCATGGCATGCACTAAACTAGAAGAGTGGGCCATGGCATGCACTAAAATAGATGAGTGGGCCATGGCATGCACTAAAATGGCCAAGGGAAGTTTCTGGTCAGCTTCAAATTTTATCAAGGAGACAAGCTGCTTAATGACTTCTAGCTACTGCATAGAAATTAAAGTAAGAAATCAAGTAAAAGTGGCCCTTGGTCTGAAATGCTTGATAACCCCTGTCATAGAGATCATTTGCATGAAAACCTTGTCATCAGCTTTTATAGTTAAACACAGTTTATTCAAATAGCCAGTCAAACTGAAAGCAGCAAATGATTGTTTTATTGGGAAGGTTACCTGATTCCTAGAACTGTGAAATTGTGTCATTATTTCACTTCAGTTTTCATTTCCTGCCAGTTTTCCTTTGAAAGAGCTCATCAAAGCAACATTGTGTCTTTGTTTATTCTGCTGCATTACCCATGATGCAATGACTCTTTTTAACTTCATGTGAATGATAATTGCTTGCAGTAATTAGTACATAACAAATTTGAAAAGTTTCAGAATTAAAGGGCAACAAATCTCACCCCAGGAAGTAAAAATTCTACCCATCCAGTTTACTTCTAGCCCCTCTTTCAATTAAAAAGAAAAACACCTGTCTTAGTGCACTTCTGTGTCAAAGCTACAGAAGCCTGCACAGTTTAAACTGCTCAAAGTCATACCTACAGGTGTGTGAGCTTTATTAGGAACATGGCTGACTGTGAAACTCATCATTGACCAACCAGAGTTAAGCTACTGTTTTAAGTACTGTCTATTAAAGTGCAGTCACTAATTGTATTTAGAGATATGCTCATATTCCTAATATGTTTGGGAGGATGGTATAGCCCCTTTACAGTGACCATTTTGCACATTACATTGAATCTTATGTAGTACGTCACAACTGGTGAGATTTACTCTTGCTAATCATATTTCAAGTAGACTTAGTGGTCACATATTGCTATCATGTTACAATTATATTTCTTTATTGCTCATTCTTTTAATAGTGTTCATTATTTATGCAAAAATTATGCATCTTTTGATCAGTTTTATTCCTTAAGTAGATCCAGGTATATACATGTAGGATTTTGTAGGCCAAAGGTAGGACGTTGCTGGTTTTCAGGAGTATTTTTGATCCATACTCACCAATGTTGACAGCATGGCATTGTACCATAAGGAGGAAAGGGTAGCAGTTTTGAGAAAAAGATGATTCAAGATGAAAGCAGGATGAGTAAGGGTCACTCAAATGCCGGGGCACAAGGAATTGGCCATAGCAGCTGACTGTGTGTCATGGCCAAGACTCGCATGAAGTTTTCTTGTGGTAAGTGATGTTGTAAATGCGGGTAAGTAAAACAGACATGGATCAGTGGATTGACACATAGTATAACCCTTAAAATTGCGTCCAAATAATATATATATTCTGATCAAAACGAAAATGCAAAATGAGAAGATTGTATTTTAATTACTTTGCTGTGATCGTCTAATCTCAATGTGGGACATAGGAGTCAGTCTTTACATTATGAAGTTTCGGGTTTTTGACAGTGGGTGAGTGACATTTAAAATGGGTAAGCAAAGAAGGGTAAGTGGGTGGGTAAGTAACAAAAAAAAGTTAAATATGGAAACATAATAGAAACATTAAATGAATGTATGTGGAAACTTTTAACAATGCACTTTATTTTAAATGTTGGAGGTATCACAGTCCATTTGAATGGAAAGGTACAAATATTACTATGTATTAAAAAGGAAACATTGAGAACACAGAAACTAAAGTATAGTAAAATGCTGAATCATTCTTTTAGGACCAAGATCTTAAGGTATCTTTTGGTTGCATTTGACAAAACACTGAGACAAAACATTACATTCAACACAAAAAATCTTTTTCTGTCTTTTGTGACAAACAAAATGGAACAAACCAGAAACTTACTTTTGAATTACTGTGGAAGATACAAGAACTTTCAATGAGCTTGTTAAAATTTATCCAATAAGCAGATGATCCATCACCGAAGTACAATATTTACAGGAATACAGATCAATCGGACACGAGCGCTGAGGGAAATTAACTACTTCATTATCAGGTGCTAATGTTGCGAAGCATGCTGGGCCTATAGCTTTTGGTATGTGATCACTGATTCATTTGCTACACAGTTGATGTAATTGGTTTTGGAAACCATGTGTGATGTATTTTAAACATGGATACATTAAAATGCAGTGACTTTCGTCTGCTTTTTTTGTCATTCATAAAGAGGGAATTATCATGAAGTGATGTCATCAAACCAGTAACTGTAGTTTGAATTTCACATCTGTCTTTGATTCACTGGGCATTTGCTAACAAGCTATACATTCTTGCTATTTGCCCAGTCATTCAGCCAGACACCTTCCACCAAACATATTCCCCCACCCCCATTCCCTTTGATCTGGCAATAGTATACCATCTACATTTAACATACATTCAAACATACCAAACTAACAAGAAAAACAAATACTATGAAGAAATGAAAAATGTCATCCATTAATATTTTTACAATATACAGAACCAGTTTACTTATAGTCCTCTTATATCAATGTGACTCCATTGTTTTGCAGTGATACAGTTTTTCTGTACTCAAAATTGAACAGGTGGTGCCTTAAAGGTACTAAATGTTATAAAATTAATTTCAGTTAATATACTTATGTTTACAAAAATACCAAAGTCACAGACAACACCAAGCAATAAATTAAGAAGGATGTATATAAAAAGTATCTACAAATTTTACCTTAAGTCCTTCCTTAAAAATCTTGCCCACATCTCCTATCTGCCATGAAATATTCCAAGTTACTATAACATACACTCCCCCCTCCTTCCCTGTATTCTCACTTGTTACTCCCACACAGTCATGTTAACTTCTTAAAGCACCTGTAATACTGTTTGGTTTACTTCTCTCACTCTGACAAAACCCCCCCTCCTTCCCTGTATTCTCACTTGTTACCCCCACACAGTCATGTTAACTTCTTAAAGCACCTGTAATACTGTTTGGTTTACTTCTCTCACTCTGACAAAACCTCTTTACATTTTGGCAGACAATTACTTGTAACTGTCTTCAATTCATTACTCACAGTATGTTCCTGCACACTGCTTGTTATGTTTAGCATAGCAGATCAGTTAAGACCAGTGATCATTTCATCATACACAATACTATTCACCAAACACTTGTCACATTCCCCGATTGGAGAATAATTTCAGTCAATTCCTCTCAAGACTGATGACAATTGTAGTTCAATTTGACAACTTCTGCAACTACTCAGAATTTCACTTTGCGAATATTATAAATGCACCATTAACCATTATACCTTCTTAATCGTAAATATGTTCTTTTATACCACAAGTAATATGCTAAAATAACAGAATGCTGCTAAATATACTTTCAAACACCATGAAAAAGGCATAAAATTTGCATAAAAAATGCAAAAACTTCTGCATCTTTACTCTTCTGAAACAATATTATCTGCACTCTTCCAACTGGAATATATGAAACCAACTTGCTAATCATGTGTCCCATGATCAATTTGTCCTATAAATGATGTATTCAGTGGAACCATTTCAACTTCTTCAAATGCTCAACTCAAGCATCTTGCCCATAAAATGTCCCTCATTTTCTACAAAGTCTTCTTTCCACATTCCACATTTTTCATTCCAAACAAATCCCTTTTCCAAGTTATTTTACCACCTATTACAACTAAAATTTATTACCATTTTTTTCATTTGTTGTCATAAAATTGCTTTTACTATTAAATCAGTTTCATTCCCTCCCTCACCGTTATCTCATTTCTAGCCAAAAACTTTGGTATGATCAAACTTGACAAGATACATGAATATCTCTTGTTTTTTTTTCTTTCTTAAACCATGATTTGCCAGTACAAGTCATGCTAGTAAATACTGAAGTTATTGAAGTTTGTATTAAAACTGAAGCCTTACAAGACATTTCAATGACAATTTATACAAAAATGTACATACATTCTGCAGAGCTCTTTGCATTTAAAGGCACTATGTCTTTTAATGCCCAACTACAATCACATCATTTGCACGACTGGCACAAGATGAAATCAACTTTTCATAAGGTTTCATGACCAGTTTTCACAATGTTAATCATTTTGCTATGCTTTGAAAAATACAGCTGCCGCAGGAACATGATATGACATGTCAAGTCATTGTCTGGGAATAAATGCAAGACTAACAGCGCCCTCATCTCTTGTTTATTTGGTTGTAGCATGAAAAGCAGCATAGGCGGCTGTAGTAGGAGTAAGAGCACAACCGAGACCGTGCCACTTTGTTGCAATAGCTGAATTTATCTCGGCAATCTGTAAAGATTGAAAAAAAATATTGTAAAATCTTGATTATGTCCACCAATGTACATAAATTTGCTGTAAAAGCTATGGTGAAAGACTGAAATAGAAGGGAGTTTGAGGGGCTTAAGCAAATCCCTATTAAGTTTATTAGCTTTGTAATTATCTTGTACAGCCCCCTCAAAATGTGTAACAGGATGCTGTTGGGCATGGCATCATTTCAACGTGCTACTAGCATCAACACTGTAAGAATCAGTTTATTTTTGATCAACTATGACCTATTCTTGTATTTACAGTTTTGTAGAAGTCTTCATCACTTCAATTGGTAACTGCAGCATAGGTTGTTTCTACCCAAGCTCTTCACAATTCTCAGCTTAGTATATCTCTAGTAACAGCCTGGCAAGGTTTTGGCAGCACCATTTAATTGTGTCACAGGATTTGACAGTGGAAAAGGCAAATCTGGGTAGAAGAATGTATTGGGAACATGAGGTGGGAGGTGGGAATGAAGGTCTTCCCCTTCCCCATTAAGGCAAAATATTTGCCATTTTGGACAAATAATATGCTTTCTTGAGGTAAAATTGTGACATTTGAAAGTATTTTATGGGTGAAGTACTCATCCCCCTCTCCAGTCCAAAGTAGTTTGGGATGCTTATGACCGGGAGGCCAATAGCAAGTAAGTTGGATATTGTTTTATTTGAATGAGACGTCATGCCCCATACCCCCTTTCTTCTTGGAGCCACCACTTGCAAGGCTCTATTTCAGCATAAATAAATTTGAGTCTATCATGAATTGGATAATTTAACTCCACATGACAGAAGGAATTCAGGCACTTTGGTGTCAGTTCATGGGTTCCAGTCTTTCAGGGGGCAAATGAGAGCAATAGAGGGGGGCAGGGATGAGAGACGGGTGGGACAGGGAAGAAGCTAACATAATGGGTTTGGAAAATCAATCTGCTATCTTAACAGGACATAGAAATTACACTAGATAATCTTATTAATAATTTTATCAATGACATGATGTAGGGTATGTTGAAGTGCTGTTTCCACCCTAAAAGAGTACAACAACCTATGAAAGATCCACTGAAAAAACATCAGTTTCTGTTACCATTCTCAAGACAAATGTCTTCACAGTTTCAGATTCTAAACATTGCCTATACAAAAAATAGATGTGGGTGTTGCATAGTTGTAGTAACCATATTTCTTTTGTTAACCTTTTACAAGTTGTTTTATCCCTCGCAAATAATTTACAGTTTGGTGAGTGATGCCAGATATTTTTCGATCACCCAACTTTAACATCTGAACTAAATCCCTCAAGACCTATCAACCTAACAACTATCCCTTAAATGAAGGGTGAAAAACCAAAGGATAACATTTTTAATTTTTTTTTGTCACTAAACTCCTTTCATATATTCAGTTAATTCATGACATTATTTTCATCTCACCAGACAATAATGCCTGGAAAGAATTTCTTCAACAGTTCCCCCTGGAAGTATCCCTTCCCCACCCCCACCTCCAAGGAGTAAACATAAATCATCAAAAAACTTCACAAAAACAGCTCCTATAAGAGTGCAATGCTGTTTAACTACTATCCTCATTATCCCCGTTGAAACTCTTGACTGAATTTCTCCTGTTAGCATCATATTTAGGGTTTTAAAGGCAAGCACTTTTTCCAAAGTGCTGTCAACTCTCTCGTGAAGAGCCAAAGGGTGAAAACCAAATGTTACTCCCGAAGGAGTTCTGCTCCCCAAAGGAGCTATGTCCCCATTAAGGGTCATTTTATGAACTTGACAGACCTCTACATGGGCCTGTTCTAGACTGGCTGAAAAGAACAGATACTAAACATGATCTTAGCCAAAAGGCTATTTTGTGGAAAGCTCTGAGCTTTAGGATTTTATGGGAAGCTTCCTCCTCATTTTGTTGGGAAGAGGAGAGAATCTTCCCTTTGCAAAGTCTCACATCATCCCAAAATATACTCAAAAACATCCTTAAATTTGTGGGGGTAAATTCAAACTATACATACATACATATATAATACACATAAGCCACACATATATAATACACATGAGCCGCACTGATTGGTCAGTGACATTTGCAAATCAATGAGATATAGATTGCACAGTAGAGTTGCTGTACAGAGTCACCTAACTGAGATCCTTGAATAGTAACAGAGTATAAAGAAGACTGTTTGAAAGGGGTAGCAGGCTACTGTAGTGTCTTAGGGAGTGGAGAACTGGTATGGGGCGATAAATCACTGTGCTGGATGTGCATAGACAATGGATAAATTGGGGTCGGGATTTGAAAAGACTCTTGGGATAATTTTAACCATTTAGGACAAGGAGATTGGCCCTTTTAAGAATGCCTGTTTAACTGGCAATTATTAGTAGACATTTAATGAGGTATTAAAGAACAATAAGTTACAAAGATAGTATGTGGCATGATGTTAAAAAGAACAATGAGCCAATAATTCATGCTAGATACAAGCAGGTGCTGTGTGGAATTGTAAGAATAAATAAACAGTAAAAGCAAGCTACATTAGTAAATGAAGAGAAATAGCCACAGTAGAGAAATGAGATTGAAAAAGGGTAAATACAGATAATTCTTCCCCACTCCCCCAGTTTCTCCATGAACATGAAACAGGTACAAAGCATTGAGGATAAATGCTTCTTTACATCGAGGTAACAAGGTAGAAAACCAATCCTCATTCAATAGTACATAACACCAGTGTATATATTTAAGTGCAAAAAGGGACAAAAGTAGATTATTACAGGGAACTGTATTACCAAAGAGGATATCACTTGTATCATAGAAGTGATACTAACTGTCCCAACCATTGCCAGATCATTTTGGGTGTAGGTTTAAAATACTGCTGAGGTCCTTAACTGGTCAGTCCAATACTGATATTCTGATACATGAAGTCACCAGTAACTTATTTTCTGAGAACATAAGTGGCCAAGTTGCAACCCATGGAATGCCATTTTTTATGCAGTCTTTAAGATATTCTAGAACCTTTTTCTTAAGTTCTTTTGTGTCGTAATTATAAGCCTACATAATTTTATTGTCTATATTATTACCAAACATACAGACTATTAGTGAATTCAGATGATCCAGGTGATTGCCTTATACCTACTCACAAATTTAGACAAGAGAAACGAAGGTGGTGCTGGGCAAGAGATGAGTCATGAAGCTAGTATCACAAGAAAACTGCAAAATTGTTTGTCAAGTTAATTGTTTTAAATATTTTTAGTCTCTTGTCCACCACCCATAAAAAGATCCCACTTTCAACCTCATTTTGTAATCACTTCTTTCACCTGACATTCACCCACCCCACATCTGCCTCACCCCTTAGGCCCATTCGACCCCCTTTAACTATTTTGTAAGCATATGGTGTAGGTTATTATTTCTGAAGCAATGACACACCAACTGACTTTTTGAAAGTTTTCCTTCACTCTGTGGAGTAGATCTAAAGCAACATTCATGCAGATATGAATTTTCACAGGGATATTCAACCTGCATACACATACTCACAAAGAGACACACCCGTCTACACACACAGTGAAATTAACACAAGGTAAAATATAAATACACATAGATGGATATATATTTGGCATGGTCATTTCTGTCAACATGAAACATGATATTTATATGCTCTGATAAACATGAAATTTGGTGACACATTGATAAAACTACACAAGGGAAGCAGGGTTTTTGTTTTGTCACAGACATGATAAAGATGCAGCAACAATGCATCTGTTAGACTGGTCTCACCTTCTGAAGTGGATGAAAATTCATAAGGTGGTGCATCTAAAGAGAGGTGAATAGTTGTGAAGAAAAAGCCAAACGACAGATGAAAGAGAATGTTTATTCAAAACTTTCAGCTAGAACTGCAGATGTGTGGTAACGTACTTCTGCTCTTGGAAGTGACAGGAGAAAACATCCCCCACCCTCCCCCACTTTTTTGGAAAGGAAAGTACCTCCAGTAAGATCCCCTCCCCCTTCCTTTTTTTTTCAAAAAGTAGATTATTGAACACACTCCAGTATCAGAAATCTTGTCTGACCAAACATGAAAATCAGCTCTGTGGAGACTTTAAAGCCTGCAGATGTGCTTAGCTCCAAGAGGCTCACCTAGGGGCCCTAGACCTCCATTCTTCTGCCAAAAGCATTGGGGAATGTCCTCCCCCATCCTTTGGAGATAGATCAACACCCTTGGGACCTCAAGTTCCAGAAGGTGTCAAACAAACTTTTAGCACAGCTGTGGGGGAGGAGACATTCTCAACCTTTGACTACAAATTAAAGACAGATGTGTAAAAGGCTGTCACTCATGGTCTTCATAACTACTTTCATAAAGTTTTCCCAAGAACCTTCTGTTTTAAACTCTTCCTGAGAAGAAATGAGTAAATGGGTATATTGAGAGATATCTATCACAACTGAAAAAAGGCTGCAAATAGAGATACCCAAGATTAAGTCCCCTTAAATGCAAATTTTGTTTTGCCTGACTTGTGAGGATTTAACTCTGTCATGCAAGTGACCATGCATAACAATTGGGATTAAAAAAGAACAAGAAAAATAGGTGAAAATAAGAAAGAGAATGAAACAAGGAAAGAAATACAGAATGATTTGATTTATAATAATGATATGAAGTGAAACGTGCAAGTATTAATGTTGGTATATAGAAATGTCAATACAATGTTGAATTAAATACCAAACTTAAATCAAGCAAGATGACTCATAAGATATATTTTCATTATACAGAGGTTTTTTCACCTACATATTTTGTCTTGCCCCTTACTATTTGTTTGACATTTTGATCATCATGTGAGCATTATATCACAGTTCTATTTAGGATCCTCTTGTGCATGTATACCATTATTACAAATGTCCAGTCAACTGGTATGGTGGTCTTCAGGAATGTCCTGATGTCATGTGAAAAAGAAGTTTTTCGCCAGCAGTCATTGCATAACTGTCTATGTTTATTCCACCACGCTGGCCAGGACAGCTCATTTGCATAAGATGTGTTTACGATATGGACACACAGCAGGCCTTCCCTTCCTACTGGTGACAATCAATGGTCAAACAAACAGAGGTATGTTAGGTGGTGGGGTAGGTGTAAAACCTATATATAAAGAGGGCGCAACATTGCAGCCCCTATAGAGGTATTTCATGTGATGTCACACGCAAGGCATAACCATAGATACTACTGTGATACAATGGACGCTTGCCAGGCAAAATGTTAAACAATCAAAGAGATGCACGAGCACGTGATGTCTGTGAAACACCTCTATAGCAACCAGTCAGAAGGAACCAGAATGCAATAATGCATTATGTGGTAAAAAGTATACCTAAACATAATAGATAGCTTATTGGGGCTTTGTTTAGTACTGCATCACTATACTGAATACGAACTGGCTTGACGGCCAAGCTGAATTTTTTTCACAATGTGCATTCCCCCAACCAAGCTATCCAGAAGCATGAACTAATTGCAATGCTTAATTTCTTTGGAGGTAAGATGTCTTTTTCTTTAAACTCAAAAGCTATGTAAATGAGAAACAACTTTCAGCAGTAAGACAAATGTGATTACAAATGATGTGTACGGTTGTAAGTAGATTATACACACATGGCTATGATGCATATTCATGCATAGGTGTATATTTGTTTCAATGATGAATAATGGTTATGATACCGAGTCAATGTTACTGAGTTTAATACTTGTGAACTCCAAATGAATAAGCATATAGTCATGCAGATGCATGCAGGCACATTCATTAGCACGCATGAATAAACATTACATGAGCCTTTGTTAACTCAAGTATGTTTTATTTTCCATTTTCTATGCCCTAACTGTGCACACTTTCCCAGAAAAACTCAAATAATTGATTATCTATTCGTGACTGTCCCTTCGTTGAAAAGCTTGAATATTTGTCAAAATTTTAAGTCAAACAAGAACTACAATTTTATCCCTTTGGAGACCAAACAGCAGAAGGATAGTGGCTACTGCTGCTCACCACATTGGTTTTTACTTTCTACTCAAAGGTGAAAATACCAGAGGGAGGGGCAACAGTGCACATTCCCTGCCCCACTTTTTCCCACACCTAGAGTTTGTTTTTCATCCAACCTCAACCCCCCCTCCCTATTCTAAGCACCCTACAATACTTTGCCTACCTTCAGAATGGGCCATTCAACCAGAAGTTTGAAGCTTGTTTTTGCCACTTAAAAAGGCCTATGGGCAGAAGCCTTCCAGGTGGCAGGTAAATTTTGAACTTACTTGTTGGAGGTGCATTATCTACACACTCATGAGGGTTACAACTTTCTGCAGAGGATGGTTTATCTTCATCAGGGCAGTCTGTGCTCGGCTCAAAGGCTTCATTGAGACACTTAACTGTCCTTGTCATGGTTCCACCACCACAACTCCTGGAGCACTGGAGAGAGAGAGAGAAAGACATGAATCAAGTGATGACACTCAACAGTGTTTCCTTCAAGTTATAATACAAATTTTAAAGAGGCTAAATTTGCTGATTTTAAAGCCTACTGCAAATGAAAGAAATCTCAGCAAAATTCCTCTTGTGTCACTTTGCACAGCTAATTTATAATGTGTGGGGAAAAGTATTGGCCAGCTACTCAAATATCCAACCCACTTTTCTCATCATATCCATTTATATACCAAAGCAAGTGGCTCATGTCTTTTTACCAGGCTTGGGCAGGTTACCACACTCTAATTCTGAGTCACGACTCCTGTCGGGAGTCTGGCAACACTCCACTTTCCTTGGAATCCCTACTCCTGGACATAATTCAGTACTGCGATTAATACGCCCAAAATTCATACTTCCGTGCAAAAATTTGTTTTAATTCTAAGGCATACAGGGGTCAATATTTCTGGGGGGTAGGGGTAATTTTTGCCCGAATTTAGAATTTTGGACCAAGCTGCCCAAACATTGGCTGGCATTATTTATTTTCTTGGCTGTCTCACTTGCCCGAATTGGGAGGGCATATGCCTCCCCTGCCCTCCCCCCACCTCCTATGCTTATGTCTCTGATATTGGCAGGTAGTTGGCATCTCAGCCATTGAGAAGTTAGTTATGTAAGCCTAGTGGTGTAATATACTCACCATTAGACTAGTAATCAACAGATTGTTGTCGCTTGGGTATGTGTTTCTGCATCAGTTATGGCAAACAGGGCCATGGGTACCCGACTCCAAAAATATTGGAGTTAACCAAGCCTACATTTTACCACTGCATGTCTTGAAACGTGCAATTTGCTGAGCCATATAAATGAGAGGTATGTTAATGCAAAAATAGCTCAAAACTTAGCAGCAGATGTGTGAAGTTAGCTAGCAAATTGACACAAGCAGCATTTTTGTGGGCTAATTTTCTCTTGAGTGTGGTAGGCTGTAGGATATACATGTCATATGAAATCTAATAATGAAATATTGAATGGAATAATTAAAAGAATTAAGATTTATCCTCACATATTCTACCTGCCAGAATTCAGCAGGATCCTGGAAGAGTCTAAGACTGGATTTCTGACTTGAAAACTGAACCGTAATAAACTTTTTTGATACACAATTCAAAGGATATCTAGCTACAGCCTGCCATTCACTGCCCACCTAGACAGTACCTAATTATAGGGCAGTTGAGAGCATAGTCACAAGCAGACCACCCCACATTTTCATCTCTTTCTGTTGTGCAACTCTAAACTGCTTCATAGTCAAGCCCATCTAACCTATTTTGAGTCCTGTCAACTTCAGGTGGGCCTGTCCAACTTATCAAGTAGAATCAGTTAAAGTTAACCTAAAATTACTTGAAACAGGCTAACAAGTAAAAAGTGGGTGATCTTGATATATAACTATTTAGCTGGGCTGTATCACAAAGTTTCACACTCGTTTTGGCAGTGTGAAGGAGACTTTACAGACAAGCAAGTTCCTCATCCAAGTCCAACTCAGACAAGTTCACGAATAAACAAATATTTACATGGCCATTTGGATATTGTAACTGTTTAATGAAGCTGGTTTCATAAATTCAACCTCACCACTAAAAACTAAGCTTTAAGAATAGAATTCCAAAAACAACAGTTTGAATAATCACAAATGAGAGATGTTGCATAATATTTTCGTTAAACAAAATGACCCAGGTACCTGTGAATAATCAGATGTATACCACATGGATCCACACTCTCTGACGAGACACTCCTGGTTTTCGGCTGGCTTTTCACCCCGACAATCAGAGTCACTTACTATCCTGGGATAATTTCTGGATGATAAGCAAACCACCGTGCGGCTCTGTGTACCTGGTCCACATTCACTAGTACACTACAGTATAAGACGAGAAAAGAACATAGAATTTACAAGATCAGGGTGAATTAAATTTTAGACTCTAGGTTCATTTTGTTAGTAGTGATGACAATATAGTTTGTTCCCTTGCAGATGATGAATGCTACTTCTTAAAGGCAATAGGCAGTCGCCCCAAAATTTTCTTTGAAAAATCAGCAAACTCTTGCAAATCTCCTCTTATTGCATTAAAAGCACTTCTGAAGACGTTTTGAACATAACTATTACAAACAATAGGTAAAGAAAGGCAAAATTCTCCTTGAATTCCACAATTCACTCACAAAAATGTTGTCACATGATCAAAATAGACCAATCATGAACTAGAGTGACAGGATACACTCACTCTGTTTGGGGTGACTGCCTACTGCCTTTAATCATGAGATCTTTGGTCAGTGTGAATGAAAAAAAACCTTAAAGGTCATAATTATGTAAAATGCTAAACTTCAGAACCATAAAACATCAGATGTACATGTGGAACTTCTTCCTCCTGCCCTTTCATACAGTATCTTAACATGCTTCAGAATATAAATATTGCGTGGTTAAGCAAACAGTTGTTCTTCAAATATACATAACAACTCACTAACAAAAACATGTCACATGTCACATGAAATAAGCCATACATGATTACCCATACCAGGGTATGCAAATTGAATTGGGGTGACTGCATTTTCTCTTTAATTGTAAGCACCACCCTTTTGAGGTAAAAGTCAAGGATAATTAACTAAATAACTATTTGTTACATTTTTGATTCAGGACTTGATCGCCCCATTCATCTTACAACAATTTATCAAAAAAACACAGGGCCTGTTTCATCTCCTTGTCACACCAAGGAAAACACCATATAATGTCACCCCATGTAACTACCAAAATCAAATTTTTTCACATTTTACAGATAACTCATAAATATCCTTCACAAACAAGAAATACTCCATTTTCATTCTTTCATGTATCACATAACCTGTTTCATTTCAAAATGTAGGCATATTTTGTTTTCCTCCTTGGTTATGTCAGGTATTTTTAGTACCATATCTTTTAGTTTTTGAGGTTCAGATAACATCAACACTGGTAATAATAAACAATTTTTTAAATCAGCAAACCAAATAGCACACTAGTTTTTTGACAATTCCACAAAAAAGTGACAATATGTTCACTATGAAAACCAAATGGGAATGCACTGCTGACAGACATTCCATGCTTTTTACTTTTTCTTTCTAGGTATAATTTTACTTGCAGGAGGTATCAATAAATCAAGCTCTGATTTCACTTACATGGTTCACATCTTCAATGAGGTCCAATAAGTTTCAAAATGAATATTTTGTGTATTTTGTTTTTAGTGACACAAAGTAACACCTGGCAAAAAGTGTTGCACTGTAAGTTACAAGTGTCACATTTGGGTGGGAAGATATCTGTGTCACATGTGTTGCTACAAACTGGTCTATAAACATACTTCATTAAAGCTAGTAGTCAATACTAAGCATGCTGAGTGATGTGAACAAGTAACAAGCTGCAGCTGGGACAAACATATAAAACCAGATATGGTATACAGTGAAATTAAGAAGGCAAGTTGGGACAGGGGGTGAAAGGTAGAATGGGGCGTAACAAAAAAAAAAAAATGGGTGGGATGAAAAGATGAGTAGAATAAGGGTTGAGGGGCAAGGTAAGGAAGAGATTAGTGGGGAGGGGAAGTGGGATGGGTGAGGTTTAAAGGGCAAAAAAAAAAGGTAAGGGAGGTTCATTGGAAAAGGGTGCTGATGAGAAATGAATGGGTTGGAGTGGTAGTTGGGGGTGGGCAAGGGGCATGACTAGTTTCAAAGGGGGAAGAACATTAGGTTATACCATACTACCATACAATATGGCAATATCTGACAGTATTTGAGGTGATTTGTGGAAGTGTTTGAGGTGAAATGGGTTTCAATGACCTTACCTGTGACCATTCTGACATCACCCACTTGGCTCCACAAGATCCTCTGTTGCAAACCTTGGTGGCCTTTGGTTTTTTCATGCCCTCACAATTCTCCTGGGACACTGCACCAGCTACCCCAGCTGTGCTGCAGATTACATTTCTTGTCTTGTAACCTGTGCCACACCCAACTGAACACTGTATAAAGAAGGAAGAAATTTAGCAAGTGTGATTACTTTAGGTAAGACCATACAGATTTACATAGGAATGAAAATGACAGATGATGACCTACTCCTAAGGCAGTGGCGGATCCAGGCAGGGGCGCAACAGATGTGCGCCTCCCCCATTGGCCTTCATGTGTAAAAAAAGTTGAGCAAAAAAGAAAATGCTTCAAAATGTGTCCAATATAGCACCATTTTGCATCTCAGCCCTCTCCCAAGAGCAAAACTTTTCCAAAGGGGAGGAATACACCCCTTCCCTTATACCCCTACCCCAGGACAGCAATCAATCTAAACTTGCCCCCCTCTATTGAAAATTCCTGGATACACCAGTGCTAAGGTGTTACATTGCAGTATTAAAGGTCATCTCCCTTTTCCTATCAACCTACTTGCCTGTCCCATCCCAAAGTCTTTACAAACATTTTAAGTACATATAATAGGAAAACACACTGGACATGAGGCTAGAATTCAATAAGAGGATTTAGCCATCAGGCGACATAAGACGTCTATATTTTTCACCCGGGAAAACGGCCTTTTCTCGGGCAACTTTGGCTAAACGAGCCTACTGGATTCTAGCGGCATGAATATGATGGTACACAATTACTCAGTCCTTTCCCAGCCAACAGATTGCCAGCCAGATATTGCTTCATGTTTCCGACAAATTAAAGCTCCCTAAAGCCTTTGAAGTAAAGGAGACACTCAGGTAGAATTCTAAAACAACCAAACTAGTCATGTTGTTAATTACACAGAAACAACTTCTAATCCAGGGTATGGTGTCAAACCTGATTTTTTAAACAGAAACTATTTCTGTCAACTCTTGTTTTCTTGTAGTAATTATGCTGCACAGGGCTCATGCACTTTCATGAAGAATAAAATCAAGAACTTTTTAAGCAATCTTCAACGTAAAGTTTTCTTAAGCACATCGGATGTGGAAAACTGTAACAAGGAGACAAATCCACGTTTTGCAAATTTCTTCTTCTGCAACTTCTCTAGGTATCTTGTGGTGAAATGATTTTTGCCAGCATACTGGCCAAAAACCCCCAATTTTTTGGTTATCAGACCTTACACCTTTGACCTATGATGTCATCAGCTACTAGATGTGCAACTTTTCTTGCCCAGGTATCTACCCATCAAGTTTAGACTTGATTTGTTTTAAAGTGTAAATGGCAATTTGTGGCACACTGTTTTGCCTCACCACAGCCTCACCACATGACTGTGTTTACCATCCATACTGTCTCAAACATTTTTGCATTCTTCAATGGTGAGAGATATTGTTCTTGTGCACAGGAGTCACTATGGGGGGGGGGGGGCAAAGCACTGCAAGAATGCAAAGAAGTGAAATTCAGAAAACATTTGTCATGAAAATTGAAAGCTTGTATGAATTATACTTGACGGAAAACTCGCCCTCTAATTGGCACATGCATTTTGTTTTTTAAATGAACAAAAGTTTCTCAAAGGGTAGGGTACACCCCTCCCCACCCCTCAGACCCTTCCCCCAGAACATCACCTTCACAAGGTCACAAAGAAAGGATTCGCTCCAGGTGCAAACTACCACCCATGCGAATATGCACAAATTACACCAACTTTCTGGGTTTATCTAGGGTGGGTTTAAAAGAAGGGTCTAGGCTCACATCATGTTTTGATATGTTAGAGGGATACTTATTCTAAGCATTCTGGTGAAATTTGCAAGGAAATCCAATGTGTGGTTCTCAAGATATTTAGCAATTATAAGTTGTTGCATTTTCAATGTAAAACCTGAAGCAAGCACATTATGACATCATATCCCCACATTAATGAACACTCTTTTGTTTTTTTTTAAACTTTACAACGAATTTTCTCCTCCATAATCCCATGTTGTCAGAATGTGAATGCATGAGGGGCATGAAAATTTTATAAACTTTGAATTTCCCATGGAAGTGATATAACCCCTTCTTGCCTCCAGCTCACTTTGGGTCACAAATGTAGTAACTTCATCTGCTGTTATCTCCAGTACTACATGTCTGATCTGAATGAAACTTTCACCATTTTGCTTAGATCTAGTTCCTCTTTCACATGTGAAAATTAATTTTTTGCTTAAACCCTTCCTTTAAAGCACCATCTTCTGTAGTGTCCCCCCAATTACCAACCTCTGGTGGCACCACTGCACATAAAAAATTATTCCAGGCAGAAATGAAAATTAAGACAAGCAGCTACTGCGTCATGAGTGATAAATATTAGGCTTTAGCTAAGCCCCAATTGCCCATTTTAAGTGCACTTAAATGTTTGAACAACTAGTCTGTCTCCTGCAAATTCAGCCTATAGGGTGTGAAAAAAGACAAAAAAATTGTAAGAAAAGAAAAATTCCACTGCATGAGGTAAGGAAGCCTTCACGACAATATTTTATCATTCCATCTAAGTTCAGATCTACAGACAAGCCTTAAGTTTGTCATTTTTGAGTATTGTTTATTTTATAACCCTCCGATCAGTTGGTATCATTTTCACAGACAGGGTTTCTGTTTGACTTTGACGTCAGAAGATTATTTAGCAAAGCAAACACTGAAGTCTGCATGTAAAGTATAAAATAATCCCCCTCTGACCTTAAAGTGTAATGGAATTTGATGTTTGGTGTGTTTTGAAGATATTTGCTAGGAAATAATCCCGACTATGATCAGATCTAAGATATTGTCTGGTGGACAAAGTTGTAAAAATCCTATCATAAACAAATTGATATAAGGTATAATCCTTCATGCCTGATGGTTATACCAAGTCAACACATTACCACTAAATGGATTCATGTAATTATAAGGAAGCCATTTAATTAACAACGTGACCTGACTCCAGTCCACATGTAAGCTAGGAATGGCTTCACCCACAGGGGTGACTGATTATAACTTCTTTATCCATTTCAAAATCATTTAGTAGGTCAACATTTTGACAAGGATGGGAACAGGTGTAGCTTACTGTTGTAACAGTCTAAACACAGATAGCTTATTAAAGTAATGGGGGTGTATCTATATTTAAAATGAAGTTTACTGCTTGAAGCTTTCTATTTTCCCCATACTCCCCAGCCCTCCCCCCCCCCCCAAAAAAAAACCTATCGACCTTAAACAGTAATACACAAATGGTACAACAGGAAACTTATGTCTAAAATCTTCTGTTCTCCTGATTTTGGCAGAAAGTAATGTAACTGTAGGATAATGTGAGTTTCTGAGTACATGGTAGAGGTAGTGCCAGGGAAGGGGGGAGGGTGGGGGCCCAGAGATTGGCCTTTTGGATTCAGAGAGCCAGATAAACTCAGATCATTCTTGGGAAAGGTTTAAGGGGAGGGGATGTCATGCTCCCCTCCCTTTTGAAAAAGTGCTTTCTTCAGACTCCCTAAATTCCAAATGGTGCAAAGTCAGTTTTCACAATCTGTAAATTTGGCAATTTTACATAGGTGTTGTGTTTTATGCTTGAGTGCTGGATGTCACCACCCAGCGCCACACAGAATGGGTATATCTCTGAGGGTACATTGTCCATAGTGATGTACAATGGAGGTGCTCAGTTGAACTTTTAATTTACAAGCAATTGTCCACAGGCAAACAAGTGTGCCATAGGGTGATTAAGCCTCTAAGGGGGTAACAATAGTGATAGAACTCTAGTTCCAACAACATTAATGTCGAGTAATACCGTACTTCCCAACATCCCTTCCTCTCTTAAAGTTAGGCTACTTTTACACCAGACCAGGATTTCATCTCCAGTCATTTTCTGCATATTAGCAAGCCCATAAAACGTATTGATTCTGGTGCATTTAGCCTTGCTTCCTACTGTGATCTCAGTTCACTTCTGTGCCAATCATACGTGGTTCCTGCATAGTAACTTTTTCAATGCTAGAAAAATACAAAAAGAAAGGGTGCCACTGATTAAGGGTCATGATTCAGTTCATTCATGCCACAAACTCAACCTTATTGTGCTCAGGGTCAGAGCTTCCTTTCTTTACAAAGATCACAATTGGAGGATCAGGTATGATCCAGATCAGAGGCTCTGATCTTTAGCATCAGATCAGATCACAGTCTTAGGACTCGTTTAAAATCACCCTCATATGCTGACGAAGGGCTTCTTTTGCCATGAAACAATTATTAATACTGAGTCCTAGTAAGCAAAAAGGAGCTACTCAGGGACGGGAGATCCCATATCACATCCAGGGGGTGATGATTACTTACTGACTCAGCGTAAGAAGAATAGAGCCACTCAGGAACACAAGATCCCATGTCACACTCCTGTCTTGGGTCTGGTTTCTCTTGCCCAGCACAGTTCCTTTCCAATACTTCAGCTCCATCTGCCTCGCAGTAAACCCTTCGTTGCTTCTCACCAATTCCACAGTCAGCAGAACACTAAGATAAAATGTTTATTCATAAAGACAATTACTGACATTACAACTGAAGCCACCTGACTGTAATTTAAACTGTCTTTTATCATGTACCACTTGACTTGATTTGAAATTGGAATTAGTTTAGAGTGAACTATAAACAGCAAAAACAGACACATTCTAAAGTTGCTTTGAATGGAAATAAAAATGACAAAATAGACCTGCTGTTTAATAGGAAGATACAAGATCTACTAACAGATGATTATATCAGAAAGAGTAAAGAAGCCACACATTTTGCTTTGTTCCCCTTCCCTATCACCCTTCCATAATTGCCATTAAGTTTCTTCATGGCAGATATTGTGTTATATCCCCAGGGAATAGCTATATCAGGAAGACAGGCTGCCACAAATTTTCCTTTCCTCCATCTACCTTACTAACCCTGCCAAAACCCTATACCCCATGGGGGCAGGCAAAATTGGCACCTAAAGGGGGAGCCCTTCCTTTTCCATTGATCTTCTTCCCTTGCATTTCAGGTAAATCTAGTAACATGCAACTCATCACTCAACCAGCCTTTAGGTGCCAGTTTACTCTGTTGCCATAGCAGCAGATTATTCATAACCATCACCATGGTAAGCAAGGTGGAAGCATTTTGTTAGCAACCAATCAAAGTAGGGATGTTTGTCATTACTGTGCCAAAAAGAACACTTGAGATGGGCTCCCAACAAACAGTTTCTCCTGTAAATAGCATTCCTTATGGCACGTCACATTTTCAAATTGGACAAGCTGGTGCCAGAGAAGCAATTAAAATAATTTATCATAAGAACTTTGAAAGTATAGATGAAGCAACATGGACAATTCTCACAACAAAACACAGCCACTGTGACGGAAAAGATGTCCATACTATGTGGGTGTACTTCCCCTGAATAACATGTCCATGTCCCTCAAATAAACAATTAAAAGCTCTAAACAACTAGCATTTTACTGAAATAATAACCCATTCTCTCATTCTATCCCCATCATTGCTAAACCTGCCTCTGTTCTGTATTTCTCATAAATTATATTGTTCACTGACCTTACTGCTTCTAGAGTAGTGCATACAGAACTTCCTCTCGAAAAATGCTAAAAATCCTGATTTCTTTAAATTTTTATTACATTTTACACACAGTTTTATTATTTGTCTGACAAATTTGCAATATTTGAAGACTTCTAATCAAAAACCAACAAAAAACAAAACAGAAATATGCGAAAACTGCTACTCATTCAAGAATATTATGATGGCACCATGATGTCAAATTTAACTATTTGCTCAATCTGCATGTAGAAAAATAGTTTACTAAACTTGGTACTACGGCACTTCTTTCCCCTTGATTTCTGATTTTTTTTCCCTTCAAGTTCATAATTGTGGAATTTCATTGATTTCTGATGAAATGAATATTCCAGGACTGGAAACTTCTCTTTCAAACTCAAAAGATTTTTCAAGTTTTTCTTGACTGTGTAAACCTGATCTGTTGAACACTTCTTTCTCTGAGAAATGCTGTGATGTTTTAGTAATTTGAATACTTAAAGGAAATAAGCAGTTGCCCAAACTTATTTTGATATATCTGCTACAAATCTCACATACGTGCACATTGTGTCTCACATTATGAGCACATAATGTGCTATGTGCTGTAACTTACAAGTATCTTTCATGATATTTCAGATCATAAATATTGAATGTTAGCAATACACCAAGTAGCTGCATCTTGCATGAATTAGAATACCAGAGTACACAAATCACACTGGAGTGAAAGTTTTTGACATTTAATTGAAATTAAAAGATTCCTGACTGTTAGAGCTTCCTGATTATTATTGAAGCAAATTTTAGTAAAATCAACAACATAGTTCCTGATATGCTACAAACATAAAATTAAAAGATAGTGTAATTATCACACTGATTTATATAGTAACCTACCATAAAATGTTCAGTTGCACTTTACAAAGAAAGGTCAGAATAAAAAAATAAGTTTTCAAATTGACCATAAACAGCCTGTTGAAGAGACACAGACTTACATTATCACAGAGAAAATGTTCCCTCTTCTGTAATACTTTCAAGAATTGGTATGAACATATGTGTCACTAGTGGCAGTAAATAAATTGATCAGGTATTTCATGGGACAATTCAACTAAATAAAATGAAACTAGGAAACAAAAAGATAAAAGTTCATCAACTAAATTTTTTGGTCGTATTTACGTGGAGTATGTTGCTTGATTCCAATCCACAATAAACACTGACACCACAAAAGGACAGGAAGTTTCTGCACTGAATGTGAATAGGAGTTGGATTCAAAATACAGAAAAGTGTACCATGGCATTTTTAGGAATTATTGTTCAAGTCCCCTACCCTCCCCACCCCAGAAACTTTTTATATTAAGGTCCATTTCTGATATCAGTATTCTTAGAGATACATCATCAACCTTAGCCTCACCTCTCCCCAGTCCCCAACTTGCCAGGCAGCACAGCTTGGAACATCACAAGCTTCCATCGATGTTGGTCTAGAGGTCTGATTACAATTCTCCAGAGGCACAGTGGTGATGACGGAGATGGTTCGCTGCTCCTTGCACAAAACTTGGCGTATCCTACGAGACTGTCCACATGAGGCACTACATTCAGTCCACTCCCCGATTGTCCATCTAAAAGAAAGAAACCGACTTCCAAAATGATGAAGTTTCACTACAGTCGTTGTAGTTTTTGTTATATTTTTTTCTCCCTATCATGACAGAAATATAAAGAGGGCCTGGCATACTAGTCTTTGTTTTTAAATTACGCTTGTCAAAATGCATCTAACCTACTCTGGGTGGAGGGAGAGAAAAGGGGAGAGGGAAGAAAGAGGAATTAGAAAACCTTGATGTGAAGATGTAAAGGAGTTGGTAAGGGGGGGGGGGAGGGTTGGGAGACCATACTTTTGAATAATCTTTATTTTTATATACACCATTCATTCCTTTCTTAAATTAAGTAATTGCAGTCAAATGAAGGGAACGCTGTTATCCTAAAAATTAACAAAAAGATCCTTGAAATTCACCACTTCCATTTAAGTACATGCATCCTGAAATGACACAAACTTACTGACAAAGCCTTTTCACAAATACACAAAGGATTTACGTCACAGTCAAAAATGTTTGAAACAGAGAGAGTTTCTGTACAGGGGTTACAAAAATATGATTCATATTTAAATTGAAAATAGAAACTCTGCAAAAGACAATGGGAGTACAAATTCAGGAAATCAAAGAACGGTGACATCTGTAATTACAATCAACTGAAACAGGAATTTAAAACCCCTGGTACAGGTACATGCAGGACTATTTATTTATTCAAGCTGACATCCTGCATAGAGATACCATCAACCCCATGTCTCTTGGGTACAACATTAACAGCTCTGCAACTAACTGACACTCAGTCATGATGGTATTGTCTGTATCAACAACTGCTGATAAAGTCGGCAACCACCTCTCTCCTAGTCCTCATGCCTGGCTAGACTGTCTCTCCCTTAATTAATGACATATTGCACCTGTTCTGTGAAGACAGGAATCAGTAAGCTATTTTTACTCTACAGGGTACCTCATCCTCTCCCCCACCCCCTACATCCATTCTGGTACATCCCTTTCCAATACATTCCATAATCTAAATGCTTGATTCTTGAATTTTAAAGGGCAATCTACTAACTGCTTTAGATCTTTGACATAACAGGAAATAAAAGTTGATGCTATGACAGACAGCTACTCATGTACCATCAAAACCCCAGCAACTGGCTGTAGCAAACATCTGAGTTAGAGACACCTTTCAAAGTATGTTTGTGTTGGAAGCATCTGTAATGATTCCATTAATCCACACCACATCATTCATTCCCTAAGATGACACCTTCACTTATCAGCTCTGACAAAGATAATTAATGGCTACAAAAACAATATGGCATCTGAATTCTCTGGATTACTTTGATGATTCATACTCTAGGCCTCCAGCAAGTCATTAATGTTTTAGACAATGTTACTGGAAGTCATGTTGCTTGATTATGTTTCATTCACAAGTTTGCTTTGGAGTCACAGATGACTAACACAGGTGTACCCTGAATCCTTCGGAGGCCACTAGAAATATTGAAAATGACCCACCTAGACAGAATATGTCCTCAAAGGTACTTACTCAGCAAGGATTGCAGACAAAAGTCACTCAAGATACTACTGACTGTGGAAATATTATGTCTGTGTCTTTGAGCATTCTTCTTACATTTAAAATGAACAAAAAAATGAAGCTGGACAGAGGGGAAAGGCAGTGAAACTGACGTCATGAAAAGCGATTCTGCTTGACTGACAGGAGTCGGTTAAAATCTAAACACTGCACCTTCACTCTTGGCAAGCTTCACAAAGATTGTTTAGTCTGGGGGAAGGGAAGATGTTTTTATTGTTGAGGATTAATTGCAGTGAACTTGTGAATGGATATGGAAGGCAAAAGTTGCTCTAATTTTTTACTCTGGGAAAATATGGGTCACTCCTTTTGCACAATCTGTTCTTATTTCCTTACAAGTCACAATTTCTGATACTTTCCAATCTTAAGAAGATTGATTAGGGTTCCTTAAATTAACTAAATGTTCACTTAAGTTCAAGTCAAGGTTGTTACATCAAATTCCTTTTGTTTTCTGATCAATTCCTGAAATAAAAACCTTGACATGCATGTGCTATGTTCAACCTATCTGTGAACCTGTCTCTTGCCTTAGGGCTAGAATGTCACACTGAAATTTGGACAACTTTGCTTCCATGTGTGGGTGATGGTTGCCATAGCAAATGCTGCAGCAATGAAGACAAAGCTGAAACAAGAGCTTCCTGGTGCCAGCACAAATGGGTTCCATAATTTTCACAAGAGGCTTATGGCTGCCACTGCCACCGCTAATTTTGATACAGCTTATAGTGTGAGTACATTGTTATGAATACGAGTATGAGCTCACGTGGAGCATCTCTGGTTGGGAGTACGACTAGGAGTAAACGTCTTTTTCATGAATACAGGTACAAAATTTTGCATTTGCATCAATGCATAACTTCCAAAATCTGTGAGTATGAGTACAAATCCATTCTCAAGAGTAAGATGGAAAATCATCAGTATGGGTTATGTACTCACTACAAGTCTGCCATGATATTAAATCAAGTCAATGGGTTTATAAAATAGTAACAAATGAAAGCTGCTTTAGCATAGGATTGTGCATGCATCATTACAACCTTTCCCTCGTAGCCAATGGAACCCCCACCTCCAAGTACCAGCCCCCCCCCCCCCAACTTCCTTCTGAAAATAAAAGGCACACTCCCAACAATTTTAAAGATCTTTTTCCCTACTATAGCTTACCACTACCCTACACATCCTGGCATTACAGTCACAACTAACATTCCCTTAAGTTAAACCCCACCAGGCAAGGGGCTAGTCTTTCTTCCTGCTACAATTTCTTTGCCAGGGAGGGGTGGGGTGAGGAAGGGATTATGCAAATCATTGACCATATTCTAAGTTGACAAGATCATCCTACTTTGACTGTTTTGATGACCTTGTAGTGGTTCTGTAGATCAGGCCCGTAGCCAGAATAACCAATTTGGGGGGCACATCGATGTTGGAGTTTCACTGGCCTGGGAGAGGGGTCTAAGAGGGGTGCCCCCTCCCCTTTGAAAATTTTTGCCTATTTTAGGAACTCTAGATGCAAAATGGTGTGATATTTTCCATTTTTTCTTCCTATATTTGTATTCCAAAAAGGCTGGTCTCATAATAAATTTTTCCTCCTTCAGTGCAAGACCTTTTACTGAAAAATTTGGGGGGGGGGGGGGCATGTGCACCCTCCCATTCCCCCTGTGGCTACGTGCCTGCTGTAGATGATGGAGTGCACTCACAATTGCTGGCCAAATACCTAGAGCTTTTTATACTTTTGTGTCAATGAATGACCCAGATGCCAATTTTATGAAGGACAGATAAAAGCTTGTTTCAAGCTCAAGCTTTTATACTGTTGGTATTATACATATGTATTTCCATGCCCTCATCCCTCCCTTCCAGAGCCTCCTTCCACCAAGTTCCTGCACCCTAGTTGAGTCGATATGGCAACCACATGTCCACTGCAGATAGTCTGCTGCATAACTGGATGGGGCAACCCCACCATGATAATCCTCCCCCCTCCCCATCCCCACACATATCAAAGCTCACTGCTAAGTTAAATTAAGTTGCTCCTGAAAACAGGCTCAAACCTGTTCAAGCTTAGCATGTAGAAGAATATCCTACAAAGTAGAGGTAGCATGCATGCCCTCTCATTCCTGGCTGATTAAACTAGGTACCCTACTGATGTAGTAAAAGACAGTAGAAGTCACACACTGCACAGTCTACTGGAAAATGGAATTTCTAAGTTATGAACAATAACTTGGAATAATGTATGGCAATAAGTGGTAATTAGTAATAATTCTTGTTTCTTTCTGATAATCTTTGAGGGCAAACTATGAGTCAAGGGGAATGTCATAAACACACATTTCCAGAGACAAATTGTGTCACATGGCAAACCTACTCATTGCAGCTGTCTCACAAGAATGTCACCTTTTTTTTATCTTACTAGTACAGATGAGGAGCAGTGCCTGATCAGAACACAGGTATCAGATAAAATCAGGTGACAGTGTATCAAATCTTTCATCAAATGGTATGCATTGTTTGAAAGCACTTGTAAGGAGGAAAATGAACCTTGGCAGGAATTCCTATCTTCTGATGGAAATCGATATGAAATGTAAGATGGTACATTCCACTAAAGGTTGCAAGAAGGACCAACAAGAGGAATGGAATTCTGATTACTTCAACCAAGTGACAACTGATAACCAGTGTTTTCTTTTGTTGTTATAAACTGAAGTAAAATAAGAGCTGTTAAAAATTGGGGCCAGTGGTTTCCCTATGGAGAGGGGGATTGGGGAATGCATGTAACAGCCCCCCCCCCCACAAGTCACACACCCCACAGTAGCGGCCCCAACTGAAAAATTCAAGAGTAGGGAAACATATTGATTACACATTAGAAACCACTGCAATGAAATAGTAAAGCTGCTATTCCAGGCCCCCCATGAAAACTTATTTAGCTATGCCACTGATTGGTGCTGGGGGACAATAAAATGAGAGAAGGGTGAATTGCACTTGAGCACCATCTCACATCTCAGAAATCTTGATATCAAATAAAATACCAAAATGAACATTAATGTCATGTAAAATGTTAGCTTACGTTGGCGGACACGGTTGGGTATTGCAAGCCATTGTCTTTGTAGCAGGCTTCCAATCTAAAACACACATGCTATCATCAACAGGGGCTGCTGTTGTAAACTCCACACACTGAGACATAGATTGCTGAATACCTGAACAGGATGGAAAAAAATGCAGAACAATGACTAGAATATCTGAGGTTTTACAGCTGAAACATGCAAGAACAAAAAATTGTCACTTATGGTACAAATTGAAATAAAATTAAAACTGTAAGAAAATTCAATAATATTAACCTAGCAATGACGCTTTTTACAAGCCCCAAAGCATACACTAATTGGAAACTCCAACAGCCTCATTCTTAGTTACAGCAAAGAAATTACTGGCATTGAAAATCAGACTTTTGAGACATTGAGAAAATTGTGGAATTAAAAGTCAGAGGGTGCCTTATGCGTATGCTTGACTACAAATGAAATCTTACAACTTACACTTGAAATATACTGTCCTACAAATGCTTGCTTTCTTTTGTCTAAGATGCAAACTCACCCAGTTTTTGTCAAGATAAAAAAAAAATAATTATAAATCCTGAGTGAGCTTCTGCTGAAAAATATGCATACAAAGGTATTGTTTATTTGTACAGGAGTGACCAAATTTGCCCTATATCAGCACCACTGAGTAGGTAAATTCTTTGGGGTGGGGGTGGGAGCGTGGGGAGAGGATATTACAAAAGTAAGCAGTTTTGAATCAACCTGGGCATTATAATACAAAAATAACAAAGAAAATGTCACGGTCTAGGGCAACAGACCCCCTCCCCCTCCCCCTGCCCCTCTCCCTTTCCTGGATCTACCACTGTCCACATGAATATAATGGCAAATATTAATTTGGCTTTTGTCTTCTGTCTGTACATGCTGCTAGAATTGAATAGGACATTTTAGCCAATATTACCCAAGAAAATGGCTTTTTCCCAGGTGACGCTTATCTCTTTAATTGCAACAGTTAATCCCTTTCACAAACAAACTTCACTATTGACCAGTCTTTAAAGGGGTTCAAACCCCTTTTACTTTATTGATCTCAAGATACCCGAACAGGAAGTTCTCTGATAGATTCTGGATTAAGAGTGGTCAACTAGAGATGGCTAAAACTTGCTATTCATTTCTAGCATCATGTAATATTAATACAAGTGTATTACCATATTCCACTCATCATATTTCTGATGCCATGATGAATTGACCTCCCTAAAAATAGCTGTTACTTTCCTACATTTGCCTATGGGTACACAGCTCTGATGAAACTGTGAGCTGGATAACACAATTGATTCACACAAACGTCTTCCACACAAATGCATTATTTCAGAGCTGTCTGCATTTGTATGAGATGGCCTTCGGCCATGGGGGTGGTAACACGATACTTCCACTTTTGACAATGGAATGATGGGGCTTACAAAACAGCATTTTCAACAAATCATACCGCGCCTTGTTTATTTCAGTACACAACAATGGCTGTACCTTGTCACATTAATAAGTACCTAGTAAGGTATATGGAAATCATGGTCACACTCTACCAAGTCCTATTCCCCCCTACCATGGACTAGTAATACACAGAAAAACTTGAAACCTGTCAAAAATGTTTACTAAATTAATGCTGACCTTCCCCTAATATCACTGTCTGTACCTATGGTTTGTATGACCTGAGTTCAACTGCTTTTATGTTAACATTTGAAACATGCTTTTCGGGATTGGGCGACATAGCTGGGGTGACAGCCAGTTGGGTACAGAGGTTGGTCTAATAATCAAATTACGAACTAAAGGGAGGTAACAAGATTACAGGAAAGGAATGAGTGTGAAAGTAAAATCACTGCCATGAAAAGTTCAAGGGTCTCCATAGGGTCCACGACAGGGGTCCAAGTAGGCAAGACAAGAATACAAGGGGAAAAATGTTACACTGAGGTTTCCCAGAAGACTGATCTCTATTGAGATGCCACACTTAGCTTCTAGCCCACAAACAGCAGCCACCATTGAAATGAGTTTGTTTTTATCAAGAACTTTGCTGTATACCAAGGTGACAAAGTTACTTGTGGCTCAAAAAACTGCAGTTGAACGACAAGGGATTCTATACCTGGGCAAACCAGATCACATAAATTTAAGGGAATAAGCAGCCACCCAATAGGCCCATTTTCAAATAGCAATTACAAAGGATTATGGGATAGAGTATTGCTATACTGTACGTCACTTTTGTCAATGACATTTTACTGTGGACAAAAACGATGCATGCCAAAAGTCTGTCCCATAATGCCTTGTAACAACTATTTTGAAAAGGGCCCAACCTTATTTTGCAGAGTCAGCTACATCTTAAAAATCTTCTCCTCTGTCAGTACTCTTCATGTTTCAGAAGTGACATTGCAATGCATATGTATAGGAAATTTAACCATTCAATCATGAAAATGTTATCATACTATTCAAAAGAGCTATCAAATGAATTAGGATGCTGGGGTATACTCATTCTTTTTGGCGTAACTGCATTTTCCCCATTAAGTTTCAAATTCATTATGCATGTTCAAAAGCACATGCCACTTTACAATTATTCTATGTGATATTTGCCTTCTACAATTCAACTTCATGGTTGCTTATTAATGCTTGAAAGTTTGTTAGAATTGTTAAAGTCTGAAATAATGACAGAAATCAACGGGGTGTCAAGTCTCTCTTTTAAAAGATGGATGCATATACATAGGTAACTCTACCTGAACACTTCAGGGACATTTTTGCTACTGTAATTATGGCTGTCACACTCACTCTGTATTCTGGCTTGTCATTCTCACACCAACATCTAATTTTTCCTTTTTGTTATGTACTTTAGAAACAAACATCGCTAGTACTCTCCACTCAAAATTCAACTTCTCTCAAGATTTCTGGTATTCATGTGACACCATGTGCCACTTTCTTTCAAGTGTTTATTCACACAAGTTCAAGTGTTCATGGAAACATTTTTTTTTTTTTGCTGATTTTATTTGCAGATCCATTGAATGGTATCCCACTGAATGAGTAGAAACCTGATGTGATAAAAGAAATCTGAAGAGCCTATATCAGCATGAGAGTTTGAAACTTGCAAGGAAATCCATCACGAAATCAAATCTGTTTTTTAAATGAAGATTTGTACAAGTATCTCTCAGGGTTATGATAAAGATTTGCCAACATGAATCTCTTTGCATCAACAAACTGTAATAACAACAGGCAGAGATACTTAAGCTTATCAATCCTTGATTTGTAAAAATACTTGCATTTTCAAGTACACTTAAAGGGAAAATGTGTAAGAGCCACTTGGACATTTTACACTTGATTACATACTTGTCCCACAACTGACTATTAAAAGATGCAGTTCCCAACTGTTTCTCATCACAACCCACACTTATAATGGTGTATGACTTAGAGCAGGGAGTTGCTAATAGCAACTCCCTACTTGGAGGGTTGGTGCTGCTATTAGTAACAAAGCAAAAGTTTCTAATTTTTAAACAGAATTCTGACATAAGGTGACCCCAATGTGATCATTACAGGACCATCACATTGTTATCCAGTTTTAATAGTCATTTTCTGTGCAAACTATTTACTGGCATCACTCCAAAGCCTACTTTCTTTACATCCATGATGAAAATAGTTACAATTTTCTTTACCCCTCCAACAGAAAAACTGTTCATCCTGTATTTTATGTGGAGAATGGAAGTGCTTAGTTTGTCAATGTGCTTTGTGCCTGATGTATTAGTTTGCTCATTATGGGCCTATGAGGTGGTATTAGACTTAATATAACCTAAATCAATGACATGGTGTTGCTAATGTGCCCTTAAAGAGTACATGCAGAAAGTAAAGAATTACAAGAATATATTTCATAGGATGGAAAAAAAATTGATTCATACATCCAATACCTACATTATCTTCATACATTATTACACAGCGCTAAGTTGTAGAATGTTGAAATTTATTCACTTTAATTTGAAATAGTAGATTGTGATGTTCTTACAACTCACACTGCTCGTTTCCTTGAAATGATACTTACATGACCTTGGGAAATTTTTCTGTTTTCTGACCTGAATATGTTGTGAGGAGAGGGTTTGAACATTCAAGTCACACTATAACAGTGGTCACTGATCATGTTCTGGCACAAGGTGTAGTGTTAAAACACAAAGAAAAACAAAAGACTGTAATCCAAGAAGTACCAGAGTGACATCACAAATTATTGCACAATCTACTATTTTAAACGGAGTGAATAAATTTCAACATTTTATATCTCAGCTCACAAATGTCTTATGAAGATTGGAGTCAGGCCATCTGGATCCATTTTTCAAGCTTTGTAACATGTATTTTGAAATTTTAGACTGAAGGTACATTTTAAGTATACCCCACCCTAGAATTGTTCCCTCTCCCATCAGGATTTCTGTTTTTTTTTCTCACCTCCTGCACAAGAGCGAGAACACTCCGTCATCTGTGTCTCCATCCAGTAATACATCATGTTGTTGGTATCCTCTGTACCGTCAACTATTTCATCTGAACTACTAGATTCACTGGGAGGATCGAAGGTTCCAACTTCACCTTGCTTGAGTTCATCATTCAAACCCCTATTAGGATACTGAGCTGGATCACTTTGACGTGGTGGTTCAACTACCCTTGGTGGGTATTGTCCACTTAGGGATGACCCTCCCTGCTGTCTGGGGTCATACGGTGTGTCAGCAGGGGGGCGGGAGTGAGGCTGATAACCAGGGTTGCCATATGGGGGGTATCTGCCACCAATGTGGCCAGGGGTGTCAACAGCTTCATAAATGGGTACGCGGCCACCTGAAGGAGGATTTCCTTGGCCAAATGATGGATACTTGTATGGATATGTACCACCAGATGGACCTTTGGGATTTGAGGAACCTGGTAAGTGAGCTGTAAAGGACCCGGTGTACCTATTCCCTGGCACTACACCCGCCTGAAATTAAGAAAAATAGAAAATAAGAAAATTAAAATAAAAAGTAAATGATACTGCTGATATTGAAACTTCATCTGGAAATTAACTTTATATATAAGCTGAATGTTTACTACAAAAGTAGTAAATTTGTTTTACATTCACAGTAAAGTGTTAAGACTTTATATATTGTTACAATTCCCATTCCAATGATGAAACAGTAAATATGACACATAGGCAAATGAGCCAGGGGGCTGCAGCCATCCCCCTCACCCAAAGTTACAAAAATAAAAAAAAAAACATGCTTCTCGGGCAGATTTCAGCTAAGCATCAGGCATTTTCTCAAATGTTAAAGAGGTGTTTCTTAAGCAAAAATGGCTGACTCCTCTCAGATAAATGTCCCATATGCCAATGATAAGGCACCTTACAAATAACTACATATATGTTCATACATGACTGTTAACAGCTATTATGATGCAATGTTGAGTCTTTCTGGTTATCACATATACACTTTGTGTTACTTAATTTCATTTCCTACATGCGATGACAAAAATGTGTGAATGAGGTAAACATTTGCCTTCCTCATGACTGTGATCCTTTATGAAAACATTTTAATAAAGGTATTAAACATCTGAATCCAAAGAAGTTTAAAGGGTGAATGCAGCTGTCACAAACTGAGTTGACAGAACCATTTTGTTCCTATTAAAAAGATTTCCTAACCCCATCTCATGAAGAACTGGCCTGCCTAAAAATGGTCAACTGTATCTTTCCCACTTTTGCCTATGGGTGAATAGTCCAATGAAGTAGTGATCTCAAAGACATGATTGATGCAAACATCTTACACAGAAATGCATTTCAGAGCTCCTTGCATTTGCAATGACATCAGGCCATGGGGTTGGCAACATGATATACCCCACTTGGACAACAGGATAGTGGGGTGTGTGAAAGAACATTTTAAGTACAGTCAATACAGCATGTGAAAGAAATTTGTTCATGAATTTGTGATATTGGATATTAGATAACAGGCTTTAGGTAGGTAACCTGACCCAGAGTAGCTACTCCTGACAGGGAGTCAACTAGTAACTCCAGTTTCCTTGGAAGTGTGACCCCACATATAATTTCACTAAGGTCAAAAATATGCACAAATACCATATTTTGAAGTCATCATTTGTGTCATTTTGCAGGTTTTAATGAAGTATTACAATACAACTGGCTCTTTTGATCTTGTCCTGTTTTGTTAGTAAGTTTTCTCTTCAGTTGGTCACTACTATCCTCCAACAATGTCAGTCTGCACACCAGCCATTGAGAAGCCTATAGTGGAAGCCTACTGGTGTATTAATACTCACTGGTAGGCTAAGTAGTTAACAGCTGCTGTGTTCCTGTGCCTATTATGACATCACTGCAGGAGATGCAACTCCCTCTATTGCAACTCATAGGGCCATAAGTACTGGACTCCAAAAACACTGGAGTCACCTAAGCCTATATAACTCCCTTACTTGTATCTACTATATAACGTGGTTTAACAGGAGAAATATCAATGAGTTTTATATGCCTGACATAGGACAGTGATCATGACAAAGAACATGCCCCACCCTCTCAACATTTTGTTTGGATGGACAGAATATTAGAGTACTTTTCACAACCCCCACCGCTAAATATTTGAGGAACAGACAGATCATACTTTCCTAGTATTTATGTATATATATGAGACTTACTTTTCTGACACTTTATTGCTGCAGAACATTTTTTTACACAATTGGTATGCACCTGTAACCAATTAATGACAACTATATATATACAAACACTTGAGTAATGTATTTGTCATTTATATGTTCACACACATGTGTATGTATGTTCACATATATATGCACATATGAACATTTGCATACATGTATATAAGTGTACAGATATGTATGTGTTAGTGTCCCTATATACTGTTCTGAAACTTTTATGTAAACATGTGTCTGTCTCCCTCCCCTAAATTTCAAACACAAATTGCCACCCCTTGGATCTGAATGGAACTGCAAAGTATCTTCAAAGAGTTTTGTTTACATCTGCGTGAAAATGTGAGGAAATACCTTAAGTTTTATCACTATAAACCGTTATGTCAGCCTTACCATTCAACTCCAGCAATAGCTATTCTTCCCCAAACTATTACACATTACAAAAGTTATGAATAATGCATCATATGAAAGTTTGGCTGATTGAATCTTTCACTAGCTACAAAGCAGCTATAAATTGCTTTCTGTGAGAACCAGTATTGCTTGAAAAGAAATTACATTGCCTATTATTCTATACCGACAAATTATGGCTTAATTCAAAGGTTCAAAATTTTCTGTAACACAGATTCAAAAAGCATTAAGGAGTCGGCAGATACTCTTTAAGGTGCACTTATCACTTGCAATGTGACTTAAAAACCAAACTGTGTCATACTTCCGTCTTCTCATCACATTTTAATTCAAAATAAATAGACTTTATACTGTAGAACTACTATGTACTCTGTGCAGGTCGGGTCGACAAGATTTCAAAAGATTTCATGAAGTTTACTGGAGGTGTTAAAGTGCAGTGCACTTCTTGAACATGAGTTGTAGGAGTGAATCTGAGATGGATGTTTACAATTTTGAAAAGTAGTAACTGTGAACCCACTTACATGACACAGAACTACAGGAGGTGCTTTTAACATAAACCTGCTACAAGGGTTCAGTAAAACAATGGTCTATACTGATGAAGGTCAGTTGCACATGCAATTTCATGAGGGCAAGAAATGTGGTTTATGCTACCATCAGTAGCAATGACTTTTCCACAGTGGGGAATACCTCTGTCATGGCAAAGTTCTCAGCAGGTTCCCCCAAGAACCCCTTTGCATACTTGGCTGGGGCAAAGTGAGGGGTTGGGAAGGGGTAAGATGACACTTCCACTGGGTTAATGGGTTGATACTAAACATATCTGACACAATACACACACCAGAGAGCAACATGAGCTCATTCATATCCTTTTCCCTATCCTAAAGCCCACGTACTGTCTGAAGGAATGAATGTATATGAAACATAAAATGCTACAACTGTTGTAACGCAAGCATTTTCGTAGACTGATCTGATGTGACAGACTGTTAACACACAAGACATTCCACTCCAAAAAGTGAAGTAATGTTATGCACGATAAGAAGGGAATAAAACTAGACAGCCCCACCACTTCAGATTGTCAAAAAATTAATATTAGCGATTACATTTATTACTCCCCTGAGACACCCTGGGGACTTGGTATCCTTTTATTTCTTTACCAATTAAACTGAAGGTCTTGCCCTCCTCTTGGATGGAAAGCCTGTTTTCATCAAACTGACACAAAATGCCATATAATCTACACCAGAAGAAAAGAAACACCTGCCCAAATTTCTTTGTTAAATTTATGAACAAATGTGAGGAGACAGGAAAGATACATCTAAGGAATAATCCAAAAATGTATCCAATTACCATAGATACATGTTAAGATAGACAAGCACAGAAAGACACTTTCACATAACATAATTTATCACAACACATTTCTACATAAAACTGAAATCACAACCATATAAGTCACTATTTTTCCTATCTACTTTTATTTTGTTGACACGTTCAAATGGTAAAGGGGTCAATACAGGTCATAAGATCGTCAAAACGAAGTCTAAGCCAAAAAATGTAATTAAAAGCTTTTTTCCTTCAAAATTTCATTAAATGCAGGTGAATTTAGGACCCTGATCACAGGCAAGCACCATAAATTACTATTTCAAAACCCATTCCCTTTATGATTTATGACCTAAAAGGTACAAACAGTTCCTACAATTTCACTTTGAAATATCAGATGAATCCATCTCTTGTTTTTCTCACAAACGTAATCACTGATTTTTCACAGCATGTTTTAATGGATGCATATAATTGGTTTAATAATAATGTTAGATCTGGCACAAAACCTGATAATTTGAGAAATTACAATTGTCACAATAAAAAAGATTCATACATGAATATATAATCACACATTAGTCTTAAAACTGAAATACAGATAAATACATGTACCCATTACCTCTTCCAAGTACACGTACATTTCACCTCAAAATTAAAAGCAAAGATGAACTTGAGCAGTATAGTCCCCAAAACTCCCTGACTTGGTAAAGACTAGAGAGGTCACCATCCTCCCCTGTGTCAGCAAACTTGCTGGGCCTTACTATGGGTACGTAAGGGTTGTAAATGGATGTAAGGAGGGGAAATGTAGATAGAACAGTTCAGCAACTGAAATTTTTAACTTCTGGAGGCAAAATGTTTTGACCACCTGAAAATAAGGGCACCGTTTCTCCTCTGGCTTAATCTGGAGTGCAAACTGACCTATTACCACCTATTATTTTGCCAATGAATTTTAAGGGGTAATGGTGCCCCACCTAAGTCTTGTGATGGAGTATCCTTTAAAGATCTATTCTTTCCGCATATACAAATCCTCCAACACCCTTAAATTTGGCTTCTTTACACGTAATCATAATCTGATCTTGTGTCAAGGATCGGATCCTGACCTTATAATTTTGATCTTAGCAAGGGAGAGGATCTGACCTCCGAGCAAGCGATCCAGTTTGTAGTTTAATGCTCTATGATCAAAATTGACTCAAGATCAATGACACCTGTCTTTATGAATTGTCCAAGCGCTGGAATAGTTTGTTTACAGCAAACGCATGTGGAGGGCATACTTCAGGGGTGTGGGGGAGAATCAAAAAACCAGTCAACAGTATATGCTTCAGGATCAATGCTCGCAATATGTTTTAGAAGTCAAGTAATGTAATCTTGTGATAAGATCAGGAGATGAGATCAGGGTATACTGAACTGAATTCAAAGCTACCAATGTTAGGGGAGAGTCATGCCAATCTGATGCCAAGAAAAGTTTACCACAGCTTTGGCAAAGTGACAACCTGCTGGTGAAGTCAAGGTGATCTTTTATTAAAGAAGCATAATGAAAACCTTTTCTTGTACCCTAGGAAATTTGAGGAATGACTTTCACTTCCAGGAAAGTCTGTTTCACTAGAAACAGCAAAATAATGTAAGAAAAATGAGCTTTGTCATAATCTGTTCTAACACTGATAAATAAAATTTGAAATAATAGGCCAAGGGGCTATGGTTGTAATAAAAATAACTGTAAATTGGTGAGTCATATAGCCTGAACATTTCATTGTGTAATGGAAGAAGGGCCACCACTGGCAAAGGGCCAACTTCCCTTCATGGACCAGCAACATAAGCCTGCAGAATCATCTTCCTTGCCTGTAAAAATTCTCTAGGCAAGATAACTACTCTTTTTGCCAGTGCCATAGGAAATGGTACAGGCTGCTTCCTCAAGAGCTGGGTTGTTAAACTAAAAGTGAAATTCTCTATTGAATATAAAGATTTTCAATCCCACATGTTTAACTCTTTATTGTAGATGTACTTGCCTAAGAGACTCAGTGTAGTTTCTTTGCACCAGGACCTCTAGCGAGTGAACAAGGCCTAAAAGAGCTGTCTGAGCCCATTTGACACATTTGTTTAAAAGGTAATATGCAGTCACTCCAACTGATATTAGTATAACCCAGTATCCATATTCATCAATGGCTATTTTTAATGATGAGACAATATTTGCGGTTCTTTAAGTACTTAATTTCTTAATTTAAACATGTATGTTTCACTTCTGAAATATGAAGAAAGATTCTTGTAAGGGAAAAAAAGAGATTTATAAGATTTTATAAGATTTTATGTTTCAAAAGACAGTTTAGATGACTGCATATTCCCTTTAAAACGTCAAAATATTGACCAAACTATGTAAAATAATTCCAAGACTAAAACATAGAAATGACAAGTGCCATGATGCACCTCAGTTTAAAGAAAGGAGGGGAGAGGAATAGAGCTGATTACCTCATAATCACTGTATGATGAATAATCATAGTCTTGTTCATTTACAAGGTCACCCCCAACTCCTCTTACATCCGATGGTTTATGAAGTGGTATAGTATACTCATAGTATACCCCAGGATTAGCTTGTTGGTAAATCATCTGATGGAGACAAAAATAAGAATAAAATAAACGCTTTGAATTATGTATCCTAATTTTAAAAAATTCTTCGAACCATAAATTAAGACACACAGACACAAATCAAGTATGGGACCTGACTCATTTGGACAGAGCTGACTGTAGGGATGGCTTTGCAAACAGATGGCACAGGTGGCAATTTATGTTCCAAATGGTAGAAACAAATTACCATTAAATGCACAACTTCATTGGTAGGTCCCATGGCCAATATTTGTTCCCCTTCATCTGTTCGTGTAGATCGTTTGTACTGGAAGACAGTACCAGCCACTGTGAAGTTACCTGGGTAGTCAATATGCCATGCACCATTGATGTAAGGCTTGCCGTCGGCACTCTCCACAGCTGTAAAATACATGAAAAACAGTTAAATAGTACCAACCAGTAATACCATAACACTTAGTTTCCATACTTGCATTAACGGGGTTTATTTCTTTTAATATTTTGCTAGGTGTGAGATTATCTTAATGGTCCAGACCAGGGGTAGCGATTTGTTCTCAATATTGGGAAGGAAGGGGGGTGACTAGATTTTCCAATAATTTATTGTGTCAAAAATCAAAGTCAACGGGCTATTTCTCAAATATTGGGGGGGCATGTCCCCCCGGGATCGCCGCCCATGGTCCAAACCTATCCATCTTGATGATTCATCCTGAGATTGGCATCACAAATAAACCATCAAACAACATATGGCAGGGAAGGGGGAGAGGTCAGATGGACAGAGATATGAGCACATGGACAAAGACAAAGAGACAGACAAATAGATGAAAGACAAGGGAAAAATAATTGGATGATTTTTGTAGTTGAAAAAGTTTAGGATCTCTTCAACATACAGTAAAACACTAACAATGTTTATTGCACATATTCTAATGAAATTAGAAGTCTCAAACTTGAAACATATGATTCGGGAATTCACTGCATCTCAGGTTGAAGGCAGGACTGGACTAGAGGCTTGATTTAGTTGACAGGTGGAAACAATTCATAGGGGATATTCCAGACAAGATATAACTTTCATATGACTGACTAGCTTTGGCAATCAAACAATAGATTTTTATCATCTTCTTGACACTTCACGAACAAAGAAGTATAAATTTAAAATTCTTGAGAGCTAAGTAAAAACGAATTGTTTCTTTCCTGTAAAGAAAGGGTAAGTCTAGACAAGGCGTACAAGATGTCTCACTTTTGATATCAACTCTGATGAGATAATATCCATCTAAAATGTATCTCCAGTGACATTGAAAGTTGGAAAACAACCAAACAAATTAGGATGCCTGACAATTACGCAGGAAGTAAACATTCCTGACACTTTCACATTATACTACAATATAGTATGGTATTAGGATTTAAATCATGACATCCAATAAACAGATAATTCATGGATCTGTTGATATATGTTATTCATAACAGGATATACATAAAAGTTAGGACATTCTTTTATGGTAGGCTTACAGGAAGGGAAGGAAAACTTCTATCTACTCTTTCCTACAGGGAAGTCATTATCACTAGAAATACCACAAATAGTGATAAATTATCCAGCTAAGTTGACGAAATGTCTCCACATTACAATCCAGCTCATCCCTTACTCCTAAACATTAAAAGGGAAATCTTCTCATCCCACACTTCCAATTCTCCCAACTAAGCTAGTTCTAGTCCGCCCATAGCTGTCTTTAGCTTCTCCTTATTAAGTGCAGACACAAACATAGTTTATTGCTCAGGGCCACATCCTAGTGAGTATACAAGGGCCTAAGATGTAATCAAAATACTCTCTGTGCAAGCTGTGTAATGTGAGCTGCTCTGCATCTTTTGAATTTTTCAACTCTGATGTCAATCAAAGAGTAGTCACTAATTGAGACTTCTGCTTACCCCTTTGTAAAAGTCATACTTGGGGTGATGCAAATCTCTCTTTAATGACATCCACTGATGTACAGTAGGCCTAAGTATATATTAACAAAAAAGACTGGCATCATTAAAGGCAGATTTTTCTCACCCCAATATGCACTCACAGTATTTAACCAGGGAGCTGCCACTCTAACGTTAGAGTGGCAGCTCCCTGATTTAACAGGGTCAAACCCATGTGGGGAATTCTGATTGATTGGTCCACGAGATGAGTATGTCAATGCGATGTAGCCAATGGCACAATAGAATGGCTGTGCGGAGAGGCAACATATTCATATTCTCAAATTTACATGAGAGTAAGAACATGCAGTCAAAGTAGACTGCTAAATGGCAGAAAGGAAAAAGTTGGCAAGCTTCTACTATGGTGTCACTCACCAGCAGGTGAAAAGTGGCCTTGGGTCTACAATTAAATTATTTTGTGGAAGGTACAAAGAAGTAGGTTAAGACTGGAGAAGTGGCTAAAAGTAAATTTCAAAGATTTAAACATTTTAGGATAAAGAAACTTTTCAACACAAAGATGATTCACTTCACGTTTACAACTACACCATCCTCCATGCAACAAATGATCTCTCTTATTCATTTTCAATAAATTTGGACTGACTGACTGGCTGGCTGACTGACTGACTGACTGACTGACTTATATATTTTATTTATTGATTGTTCCTTTTTCGCTTACAAGGCCTCCCCTATGAAATCACTACAACTTCTCTTCCATAAAAAACAGGAGGCTGCCTGGTGTACACATGAGTCAGACAAGGGGAGATTACAATCCCAAGGTTTAGCCAAAGGGTGCATCCCTCCCAAAATCCAAAATTTTGGGCAAGTCTACAAATGTGATGTTTACATATATATGTGCAGGACATGGGGATGCATGGCCCAATCTCACCTCTTCAGTATACAAGTGCCACTATGCCTCTCCATGATTTAATTTACATATTAAAATTTATATTGTCAATCAGATGGGGTTTACAACACAGCTGAATTTCAATTTACATCTATCTTGATTCTTAAGATTTTCTGCAGGGTACACTTTGTGTGCCCAATGGGGTTCCAAAATGCCTTTGTAAAGTTTACTTTATTATTCTAATCCCTTACGACAGTGTACCATCCACAAGGTTGCAGACAACCCACAGGGAAAATGAATACAGCTTTTCCTACTGTGTAATGACCAATGGTATCATACATTATTCTTGATAGATGCTACCTGAGGAACTACTGCTGAGAATAAATTAAATTTTGATAGATGAACTTCAATCTATGTGTAAATTGTCACGATCATTTGGATGATAGGGAGGTTATCTCTATCCCTTTAAAAATAGAAGAAGTGATCCATCCCATCATTTGAGACAATCTGGCAGAAGGCCTGTGGCTCATTAGAAGGAATAAAAGTCCCACTATTCTGTTTAATGCACTGTCTGAAACTGCTGTGAAGTTATAGAGGGGCAACTGGGGGGTAATTAATAGCTCTCATGAAAAAGTGTATTTAATTTCACTTCTTTAAAGAGTTCAGAACAGCTGTACAACTTGGCTGACATGGTTTCAGTGGGAGTTCTTTTGGAACTGCTGCATTCTGAGGTCATATCCTGCCCTCTGATTGGGTCCTTTGCATTTAATTATGACACAGTTGGAAGTATTCACTTCTTGGTATTAAGGAATCTTGGGAAGTCTTGAAAATTTTCAACATATAATTGCACTATCTGCAATCATAAAATGAGAATTAATATCACAGTGGTTCAACCTTTCAATTCCCTTAATGCTGCTCCCTGTTCCACTTGCAATACATTGAACTTTAAATACAAATATTGTGAACACAAAGTTACAAAACTTGGAAGACAAGCTCAATCTCCTAGAAAAAGAAATTCCCATCTGATAACTTCAACCATGCTCATTATAAGGCAAATCCAAATGTATACCCAAACTCTGTATTTGCCAAGTTGATGCAAGAGTGGGCACTTTTTCATCTCATTGGTAAGGTCTTATACTTAAGCCATTCTTCATTTTTCACATCTTAAAAAGCACATCTCCTTCAACATGCAGTGTCCAACAGTCACTGGGTAAGCCAAGTATGACCTTCCTTAAAATATCATGGAGTAACATGAGTCTACTTTTGACATAACTGTTGTTTCTTTGTGCTTTTAATAATCAAGTCAGAAAACAAATCACTAACTTACCTAGGTAATTTCTTGAGCGCCTCAGTTCAGTCATGTTTATGTACATGGCGCCCTCCGGTACAGTAGCAATGATGTGGTATCCAACCGACAAATCATTTTTGTCAAAGTATTCTCTTGTGATTTCACAGTCTGTATTACTACCACCACAAACACCACATTTATCCAGTACCAAACCAGACCCTAGGACACCATCACAACCAACTCTCTGAAACGATAAAATAGAAATTAAGTCAAAGAACTTTACTAGTGGTGACCAAAAAAAGACCTACAGACATATTTCCAGATATAAGTGCAAAGTTTTTTGAATCAGTTCCATGACTGCTTGCAATTTAAATGAGATATGAAAGATAAACTAGTTTACACTTGAATAAAAAGAAAGAGGTGACCTAGCCAGCTGGAAAAACGATATCGAGAGGAGTTTTGGACAGACAATGCGTATATAATATTGGTAACAGCTGATATTCCCCACATTTGTTCTATATCAGTATTGGTAAAGCCTACATAACATGCTGTTGCCCACAAGACCTACACAACCTATACTTCATACAAATGGGGCATTATTTTCTAATGTCTCACAAGAAGTCACAACATTAAAGAGAGCATGGTGGCCTACTGGTTAAGGCGTTGGACTTGTGATCTAAAGATTGCCGGTTCGATTCGCACCTGGGTCAATATGTTGTGTCCTTGAGCAAGATGCTTTATCTCGATTGCTTCTCTCCACCCAGGGAGTAAATGGGTATCTGTGAGGTAACTTGTACAGTGATGGGCTGTTTGTGGCTGCTCCTATGGGAAGTCTCCCAGGGGACACGATGAAGTGGCATTGCTGTTCAGTGTGCCGGGTATGAACAGCAAGGGATGTGCACTATATGGTGTGGGTTTGACAAGTTACCAATGATCAGGGGTAATGATTGTGAAGCGCTTTGAGATGTTACATATAAAGGCACTATGAAAATCCAAATCATTATTATTATTATTTTACCTAATATAAATAAAGAGCACAGTGTGGCACTTGCACAATGCCCCAAATACTCTGTCTACCATATGCTAATTCGCCCCCTGTGGGCTGGGGGTTGTAGAATATGCCCACGGTATTTCCCGCCTGTCGTAAGAGGCGACTAAAGGGAAGGACTTGCACCGTATTTAAACTTTGTTTGACGCTATATAACACATTTGTGTTGGTGTGTTGTTAAATTTCATCTAACTAACTAACATATGCTAATTCCTCAAACTTTAACACTGGAACACAGCGACTGGTATCAACCAATGTTGAGGGTTTCATATACCATATATATATCGGTAATATTCATTATCTGTAATACCCATATATATATATATATATATATATATATATATATATATATATACACGGCAAACGTACAATTGAAAAAAATACACAATAAAATTGGGCACGGTAAACCTCGGCTAGGAAAACAGACAGTGTTAAGTGGTTACCACAAGTCAAAAAAATGCAGGAATTGCTGCGTTATAATATATATATATATATATATATATATATATATATATATATATATATATATATAGGCAGAAACCATGGGGGAGATAGGGAGGATATATTCACCCCCCCCCCCCGCCATGACTGACCTTTACATTTTTACAAAACTTTGCTTCAAGGGTCCTTTATGCCTCCAGTTTTTCAAAAATCTCTGCAAGAGTCTGTAAAACACTAATCTGGAGTAGTGCTAGACCAAGTATCAGTTAAGGAATAAATCACATTTGGCGGAATATTATTGGTGAATAAACCGTCCAGACTCCAAATTTGACAAAATAACTGACAAGGCGAAGTCGAGTCTTATGAGACAATAACAGTCTGACAAACATGGTTTATTCCTATTCCACCACAAAAAATGTGTGAAACACTTCATTTTTATAGGTGTTTACATTTGCTGACCATATGTTGTGGAATAACAGGTCAGTGTTAATGCAAGATTCTCAATAAGGGATGGCTGGAGGTGGTAGCCTGAATATAAAACAACGATATCGGCTAATATTCCCCATTTTCGTCCTGTTTGCCAATTTGCTTATTTTGGCTGTGGCCTTTTTCAAGCTTATGTTGAGCCCTGAGCTTGGCATGGGGAGGCCTGCAAGGGGAAATACCTATCATGTGACCGTAGAGTAGACTTAAAGGGTAAGTGCATCATCTTTAGTTCGGGCAGTATCTGTACAAATTCAGGCAAAATTTTCTAAAGAGGATCAGACATTTGGGCAAAAATGCCTTGTGCCCCATAAATCAAAATGGTCCCACATGCTTATGATACAGAATAATTCCTTAGCCCAGGTTGGTCCCTTGGAAGTCTGACATTTTATAGGGAAGGGTAAGCAGGGTGTGGTGTTACTGTATGGTTATTGATGACAATCAATGGGCCATCAATCAATATATACTGGTTCAAAACTTGGTGTTTCAAACAGAAGATGAACAAGACTCGAGGAAACTAGCCATTCAACTTAAAATTCAAGATTAATACATATGAACTTAAATTTACCTGTGAAAAGTAGGAGGTGTAAACATTGTGCAAATCAACATTTTTATGGACAATATGGAAAGAATTTGGTCTGTTTGCTTCCTTTGAAATATGTCAATAAGCAAAATGTCAAACATTCCTTGCAAGCAGCAGGGCAAACTGTGACATTTATTGATCAGTAAACTTAAAGATTCTCTGTAAAGATTTGAGGACAACTTGAGTCAGGAGTACTGTATCTATATATCATGTAAGCCAAGGAATATGGCCAGGATATGACTACATTATCTTTTATAACCTTTGACTTAAAAAACTTGATATATTATATTGTGGAAGCCTAGATAGCCTCCTAATAAAAATTGTAACATGAAGACATAAGTCTGCCAAGTACAGGAATTCACATCAGTAAAAGAGACCCCAGTTAACCAGACTACTTTGCAAGCTGTTGATTCTTTTAACAAATGGAGCTATGACGAGGTTATCTTCTGTTATGTGATACTGGTATGCACATGCATCTATCATGGTTAGGCCTACAGTGTACAGCACAGTGAAACATGCATACTGTACAGTGCTCACAAACATGCTCCCATCTGTACTTTGAGGAGTGAAGTCAGTGAAGTCATGTGCAAAGTCTTTAAAGGAGATATGATGAATGTTGAATATAGTACAGTCCTATCCATGGCCCCCATTTTGTCATATGATCGACTCACACAGCCCCTCCTTACCCCTTCCCTCAGAAACATGGAATATGTTTATGCCATACAGTACCTTAAAGGCAGTATGCAGTCACCCCAATCAGAGGGAGTGTATCCTGTCACTCTAGTTCATGATTGGCCCATTTTGATCATGTGACAATATTTTTGTTGGTAAATTGTGAAATTCAAGGAGAATTTCTCCTTGCTTTACCTATTGCTTGTAATAGTTATGTTCAAAACATCTTCAGAGGTGCTTGTAAATCAATAAGAGGAGATTTGCAAGAATTTGCCGATTATTCAAAGAAAATTTTGGGGTGACTGCCTATTGCCTTTAAACTTTTCTTTACATTAGGCTGCAGATGATTGGTAAGAATTAAGGTGCATGCAAATTCATTACAAAAGGACACCAGAACTCAAATTCATTCATGCCTAACCTGCTTGTTTATCATACAGCTCTCAGCAGGAAGTTATTATTTCAAGGCAAACACATCAACAATTTAACTTTTTCTTCACTTCAACTTGAACGGCAGGGTTCATTATGGCAATATGGACACTACAATACCACATATGAAGGTAGTACACATGCTTCAATGGCACCTTCAAGCTGTGATCCACTTTGCTTTTGTAAAGGGTTTTTTATTTTTGGCATTCAGATACAATTTGCTTCAAAAAAGCTAAAAAGCAAGGAAAGATTAAAACCTGTACATAGCCTAAGTTTGCAGCTTGGAACCCCATAGAGTATGTCTAATGTAACTGGTATGTTTCCAAATACAATGTGATGTTTCTGTTTCACACAGATTGTTTGCAGGGCATGCATCCAGGACTTTTAGAAGTACCATTATTGCACCAAAAAACACCTATACACCAGGAACCCTTCCCATATCTTCGGGGAGGCATATTTTTGTTTAAAATAACTTGGCATACACAAAACAAAGACTATTTTCCTTTCAGAAAGTTGCAGATAGACTAGAACAAATGTAAATTCATCCACTACCCTTCACATTTTTTAATTCACTTTTTTTCCCACATATGTTGGGAAATTTTTCTATTATCTATACAAAAGTTTTGTTTACATCTGTCATCAAGGGGTACAAGAGGCAAGTAAGCTATAGATACATTGGGATAGTGGCAGGCTGGTAGCAAACTGAACAAAAATGGGGCAGTGAAAGCAAAGAGGGAAAAATGTATCTCCATGCACTGCATGTTTCTAGACCAGAGGGCCCATCGAAGGAGATGGGGACAGAGGAAGGGGAAAGGGGGAAGACACTCCCACTTAGAAGTAACTTCCTTTTTTCTACACCACTGGATTGTAAAAACTTAAATTCAACAAATACATTATAAGATTGTCCAATATAGTCTACTTAAATCTTGATACAGCCTAAAGATAATTCACTATGACAGTTTTATTTTTTGTGTAGCTAAATGCAATGTCATACTGAGTTTAAAAAGCCCACATGCTATCAGTCAAATACACAATTATACTTTTAAGTGTGTGCTTATGACCTCATTAATATCAATTTATGCCTCTTAAAAAGAGGCCTTTATTTCCTCAAGGTCTCCGGTCTGTTAGGTTTAATTAGCTTACAGACATGTGGGCACCTTTAAAAAAGGAGAGCACAAACTTTACAACTATAAAAGTAGAAAACTTTTTAACAAGTAATCTTTTTAGATGGCCTGTATAAGTCCCTGAGGATCTGAGCGAAAAGGCTATCTTATACAACACTGTCAATGCCAGAAGTTGAAGCAGAGAGCTGTAATGAAACTCCATGCCGTTAACACATTGTCTTGAGAGGAAAGCCATTTTCAAGGCAGGGAGGGTTATGGAGTTAGAGTTAGATGAAGTTTTACAGCTCAGTTTCTAACCAACTGGTTTAAGTCTGGCTGGCCACAGCCTTTTTTCCAGTTGTGGCTCACTGGGAGGGTTATGGAGAGAAAGGTATGGGGGGGGGGGGGGTAGAGAAGACCCTTTTTGTACTAAACTACTCAATGTCATCAGAATAAGGATGGAATAGTAGTACTTTGAGGCAAGCCCTCAATTCCCTGAGAGAAAACTCATTTACAATTAAGGCAGGGAAGGCTGTAGGAGGGGGATCTAACATACATGAAGTGCACAAGACAGCCTACTTATGTGAGCAGTATAGTTGTTAAAAGTATGTGACAAAGTAACCAACTCATTATTTATATGATAAATACATCACACATGTAGGTCTATGTATTAAAATTTGACAGTAATTTTGATTGGGGGATTATTTACCCTGTCCTCATGCATACAGCTTCTAAAGCCAAAAAAAAGGGAAGGGGGGGGGGGGTTGACAAAAAAACCTAGTAAAAATGCTTGTTATCCTAATTTTCAGAAAAATGGAGGTATGATGGCCATATTTTCACACTGTATCAGAATTCCCAGAAAGGCAGATCAAATGATTAAGCTCATATCACATAATGTAGCAGTGTACTGAAAGGGCACAAGAAGGACTGTGAATACAACTGGCTATAGTAGATGGTTGCATGTACGTGTATGCATGGTATAAATAAACCTACAAGGATAATTGGTACGTTTTCAAAAAAAAAGTGATGAATCTGGAAAAAGGATGTTATATGGGCAGTACGTACTTTTCTTTCTTCTTTTTTTTTGGGGGGGGGGGGGGGATCTTTTGTTAGTTGCTGTAAAATTCTGCTCCCTTCTCCCCTTTCCTATTTGCACTGTACATTTTAAGTTATGCGATTTTTGATCAGGCCCCCAAAATGGAGGGCAAATCAACATCTGGCTCATCCAGACTGATGGGAGTGTGCTAAAAAGCAGCCTATCAAGCATGTAAAGTTGACTGCATGGCCACCTGAAGTACAAACTGGAGATTCATACCAAAGAAAAAATGTACGGAAGCCGAGAACATCACGGTGGTGTGAAATCTGACATGCCAGTTTTCCCACCCCTTTCTTCAGTAAACATGGGAAGGAGAAATCAAGATAAAATTTCTCCTTACCATTATCCACTGATGATGTGGAGTGGAGAAAAACCAAAGTGAGTAGGTACTTCAAGAAAGGACCATTACACAGTGTCTATTTTCGAACACCCTGTCCATAAACCGATGCGCCCGCACATGACATGGATGGCGCTATATAACTTTGGTTACATTATTACCAACGTGGGATGATCCCACCGTAATACGGAGAAATCGTCGATGAGCGAGTTAGCTATGTTACTTAAACTGAAAGAGGATCAATGGACATAGTCCATTTATGGACAGGGTGTTCGAAAATAGACACTGTGTAACGGTCCTTTCTTGAAGTACCTGAAATGACCACACACCATCAAACACACTTCTATTGAAGAAAGTGAGCTTTGTTGTCTATTTAATTGTGTTGTGGCTATTCTCTCCCTACAAGAGAGAGAAATTAGGGCATACATGTAAAGGACTTGAGACTTTACAATATATTCTAGAGACAGTAAAATAGTCTGTTGTACATCCATGGTCACAATTCCAGTGTCATGTTTTTGACAGGAGTGGTAAATGTAGGGAGGGTGGGGGGAAGAAAATAAAGTCTCAAAATGGGCCATGCACTGAGGATCAATGCCAAATGCTTGGAAAATAAGAAAGACACTCACTTTTTCTAAGACTGTTTAGCCTCAACTTAAATTTGCTAATTGCTGTCCTTTCACTGGGCATGCTCTAATATAATCAATGCAACAAGTTTCAGTGAACCAAAGGGTACTAAATTAATCGTATAAGCTAGCAATGAACACAGAAAATGACCACACACAACCAAACACAGTGGTTCTATTGAAGAAAGTGAGACCTATAGACACTTCATTGTTCTGTAAGATATTTACTTCTCTCAAGAGAGGGGAATCAGGGATAGAGGATTTCAAACCAGCTGACTAGATCTCATTGATTATGCATGAAGTATGTATATGCACCAATAACCCTGTTACAAACCAACTCTAGCCACCATGTGTTCAGCCATAATGGGGTACATTGATTTCTTTGTATCACAGAGGAAACTTTCATTGATAAGAACAATGAACTGGATGCAGGATAATAAAATATTCAACAATTCCTTTTCTGCCACTGTCACACTTATTTGATTTTAATTCTCTTCCTTCATAACATGCTGCAGTTGTTCATGGAAGATTGGTAATCCTCTGTTACTTCTATAGGACAGAAACATTTACCAGGGAGCTGTAAGGGAAGGAGAAACATCACATGCTCCTCCTTTGTCCTATGTGCATAGCCGCCACTTGAGTTTTGCATTGTCTGATTCCTGAAATTCCTCTTAACTAATAGGGATTAGGCATTGAAGACAATCGTTTCCGTGGTCTGCTACATCTGAAAGAGCTCTTAGGATGATTTTCCCCATTAGTATTACATTGCCAGCCGTCAAAGAAAGCAAAATTTATTTCAACTCGTGCCGCAAGGTGCCACATTTTAAAAGGGTACAGTGTATTTCTTTAGTACTTTTTAAGAAAAGATACATTATTCGCTATTTCAGGAACAAACCAGAATTGTTGAAATATCATCATCGAAATTTAGACTCCCACTGGTTTTGAATCAGGTTCATTCCTTTTTTTTAATAAAGAAATTAGAATAATAATGGAATTGTGCAACTTAAAAGTGACTGAACAGTCGTTTTAATCAAAAACTGTGAAAACGTTTCACATGTGTTGGCTGAGCAGATATCTTCAAAGCGGCATCTTGACAATGGTCTTTGTTACAGGATTACTGCACTTGAAAAGAAGGGGGTCATCATTAAGTAGGAAAGTCAACAAAAGTCAACAATAAGAACAAAGTGAACTGTCAATCAGATTTCGGTGCTTGAAGAGGATTTAATTATTTTCAAGTACATATTGTCTGACAAATTCAGTCGATGTTTCTCCTTCCCTTACAGCTCCCTGCATTTACCATCCATTGCAGTCTGAAGACTTATGAAAATTCCTTTTAAAGTCTACAGCTACTGTATACCTTAATCAAAGTTCAAAAGATGACTTTAAATGTAAACAAACAGATGCACCTTAGAGAATAAAGAGCTCAAAAATTTCTGTTAACTGGTAGAGTGGTTGCAACTTGCAAACAACACAATTTACTCAAGAGTTCCAAAGTGAAGTTAACGAAACCATTGTTGGTATTTTCTAAACAATCCTCTCTGCTGAGCCAACTGCCCCCTCCCCCTCCAAAGACATAAGTTCACTCATGGGTTATATGTGCATGACAACTTTCTCGTGTCTCATATGATAATGACCCTTATTCTGTATGAGTAGCTGTACAGAACTGTAGAATGATTTTAATTGATTATTATAAATCCAATAGTATCTCAAAATAAACACAGGAAACTATAGGTACCCTGAAAAGTTGTTACATGGCAGATTTGTAACAAAAAGCTTGACCAATCTTTGTAAATAAAGGTATGTGTTTTTCATGAAATCAATACTCTGTTTTACCTTGTAATTGCATCATAAGGCAATTAATTAGCTGCTTAGCTAATCAGGTAACATACTGTAGATCAATACCAAAGTAGCCATTCAAAACATACATAAGCCACATCAAGAAAACAGTTACAAAGTGTATATTCAAGTGCTGGACCAATATTACATTTAGCTGATATTACCAATAACAGTATTTCATCTCTCAGTACCTGCCCATACTGATCCCATAGCGATACCTGAGAAATGAGTTTACTCTGTACACTAAACCATATGCACTTGGGCGCTGTCCGCTACGTTTTGTCTCATTTTCATGAAGAAAAGTACAGTATTGCACATTACAGCCTTACAATACATACTTAGATCACAATCTATTGGATGAGAAATATTGATAGGTAATATCGACATTTTTGTCAATTTAATCGATACCAGATGAAAACAGGGAACATCAGCCAGCTGTTACCAATACTGCATACAGTTATCAGTCCTGTGCCCTGTTTCATAACGAGTTAAGACACAGTAGATTTCACATCTGATGTATCAAGCATCAGTGTTTCCGCTAAGAAATTATCCACTGGGTCAATATACCCAATATGAGAAAATTTCAATGTCATGCATTCACACTGCATCAACTTTAGGAATAAATGACACCCTCTTTATTATTATTTACCAAGAATATTAGTGCATCAAATCGAAAAGTCACTGTGTCAAAATCATGTCATAGCAGCTTAGCAGATAAACACTGCATGTAATATTATTCCTTTTGAAATCAAACTTAAGATCAAGTGTAACTCTATGAAACAGGGCCCAGTACTATTCATGATACTACATACACCACTACTGGGTGAAGTTTTTCAATTTGTATGTTTTAAGGTGAAGATTTTTTTCTAACATGCAGTTGGTTTTCTTCCTCTGATTTTAACAGATAACTGCAAAAAATTACCAATGCTTTCTTATCTCACATCTTCCTTTCTTGTGGGTGAAACAGTAACTTATCATGACAAATACATACTTAATATTATTTTGTAACCCAGGCTAGCAATCACTGGTAGGTATGATGATGACAATTTGATAGGGCTCTGAGGTACCTTAGGGGGAAGTGAAGACATCAAATACCTATTTCACGCATAGTTTTAGCAGTATTTGAAAAGCTACAGTATGTTGCATGGGACAAACAAGAATGTGCCCCAAAAGTGCATAACCCTGTTTGTAACCTTTGACCTCTGTCAAACAATGACCACAATAACAATTTGAAGACACTGACTTGTTTACTGAGATTATTGGTCACAAGGGTATAATAAAGGAGAAAGTGAAGGCTAAATGTACTTTTTTATCATCTGAATGGCTTCCAAAATAGGTAATATATGAACACAATCCCTGCTCAAAGGCCGTGATATATGTAACATGCCGAGGCACAGAAAAGCTTCAATTTCATGAACCAAGGTGTTTAAATTCTCTACAAACTCAAACCATAATATCTGGCAATACGGAAACACTACCCACTGTACAGTTGATGTTTGTACCAATTTCCACATAAATGCTTTCCTTGCTTCCTAAACGATTTTACTTCAAGGCTGAAAGTTATTGTACTTTGTACAATGACATTACAAAAATTTTCAGTTACATATTTAATAAAACAATGCAACAATGCAGACCTAAGTTCATTTGCTACAACATGATGATAGCACTCCCTGGGATGAGCTGTTAGTTAAGCCAGAAGATAGTCCAGCCATCCTTTATGGACAAATGCCAAAACACAATTTCAGAATGTTCAAGTGAGGTGATAATTATTCCATGTCAAGCTGAGCTGATACTACCATAGTTTAAGTACATGTGAGGCAGTATGTCTATCACAATTTCCTTTATTTCAGGGTCGTCAGGTATGGGTGCAAAATAAGTAACAATTCATGTTAATTTTGCAGGTAAAAAGTCCAACTACTGAAAACTGTTTGGCACACAGAGAAGGGTAGGGAATACCCCTTTGCCAAGAAGCACATACACTGCATCACTAAACTGAAATCCCAACTAGAGCACTGTTTAATGTTATACATACCTATGGCACCTACCTCAAACTAAGAATTACAATTGAGATGCTTTAGCAGTGCACACTGTGTTCAGGATGATCAAGAGCCAGGATAAGTTGAAAGGGGATCCTGAGAGCCCAAATGCTACAACATACCAAGATATTGGTATGTAATAAACCATAAGTACATACTGTGAACAATTTTAGAAGGTCCTTGTTCACACAAGCCCCCTCCCCATCTTAAAGAGCCGACAGCCCCCCAAACAGATACCACCTTCTGAACATGGAGGTGCTATTCAAACCTACTACCATCCTCTATAGTTATGAAAGTTACACACATTCCTGTCCATAAGTTGTTGATCGCTCTCCGCTGAATACAAAAGGTACCTATGCAACCCAAAGTCTGCTTCAGAGTACCCTTACAGGTTTTCCAATGGCAGCCAAGTTCCTGTCCCAACACAATACAAAATTATTGAAATGTCCAGTGTGTTGACAGTCTTGGGCAAATTTTGACTCATTTAGCCTCACACCCTCTGACCAACCAGTGTGGAATTATTGTTTGAATGAATGTCAATCAAAATGCAGTCACCAATTGTACTTAGAACTATAGGGCTATTCCTAAATAGGTTTGGGGATGTCATAATCCCTTTACAATTTAGCTGAGGCCTCTTAAAGGGTGATCCAAGGTCCGGTAATCAATCCTACCTAAAAATTTCCATGATCTCAAGCAACCATGAGTAAGGCCTATAAATTTTTTCCTATTTTCCCATTTTCAAATAAGAATGAGTCTCATCTAGTCTACCGTATGGCCACACCTTTTAAGATATGCTATACCACAAACTGAAAAAGTTAGCTGAAGTTATGGCCTCTGCTTCTTGGATGGGATTTGGGATCAAGTTGTGAGAGTGTCCACTAATTAACCTTGGTCTTGTTTGGTGTGGCATCCACTATATAGTAAAACTGAAATACAATCATACTGGGCAATGGATGCATAGTACGCAATAGAAAATCATCTTCGACAGACACAGTAGGTGGAGCTCTCTCCGATTCCATCAACTTAACCCAGATTTCACAGAGGCCAACTTGATGAAAAGAGTGACTTTCAGGGACTGGAAAGTGTGAAGTAGTTAGTGTATTTTGGACACCCATATAGTCAAGAGGGGTAGTATGCCTCTTAAATTGTTAAGGCCCAAATTACAAACACATGATGTTTCTATTCATGACAGCAGATTACACCTTTTTGTTATGATTTTTTAGAACAAGTTCTGCAGTCCTGACTTTCCATGCACTACTGATGTTCCTTTCACACCTCTGAATGGGATCATTTAGCTTTAGATGCAAACCAGAGGCTATAAAAGATCCTCTTTGGTGCAATCTCTTTTTGTCCACCCCCTAAGTGCTCTCAACTTAGTGACTTGCATTCCAAATTTCATTCTACTTTTTTTCTCAAGAGTGGAGCTCCATTGCGGTAGATCTTCACAACAACCGTACAGTACCTCAAAAAGATGGAAAGTTACTGAAATTTTGTGGAACATTGAAAGACCAAAGTTGTTTGCTTCTGAAGGTTCCATACCTGAATCATGGGTTCCTCAAGTAAAACTGACAAACAGCTCCACTTAACCAGTGCTATGCAACCATGGTCCACAGAAAATAATGGTGGCTCACTACATGCTTTGGGTTCTGCAAAAGTTGTCTGCAAAATTTTTCATGAGGTAGGAATAGTTCCACTGGCAAAAACAGGTCAATGGCACTCTACTAAACAAACTCACGAAATACACCTTCCTCTTCATTTCTCTCTGGAGTTTTCTGTCTGGAAGTGAGGATTTCCCCCTCACTTTACTCCCACTTTCAAACCCTGTTGTTACCACTGCCACATATCAAGTTCTGTTTCCTGCTAATATACACCTTGGAAGCCACTGTACAATGCTAGCTTGAAGAATGTGACTGACCTGTACACTTGTTTGTGACTTGCAACTTTATATCAGGGCAGCATCCAACTGCACATGTTTGCTCAAATTTTTTATTTAATATTAAGTAATCCAATGAATGACAAGTTGTACTGAAATTGCAAAGGCCACTTAAGACTCCACATACCATGACCACAACTACTTCAGAGTGGCTTAACCAGCAGGAGGAGAAGACAGGCCAGGTAGAAGCCCCCCAGTCAGTCCTCTTCTCCTTTCCTATTTGGCCCCAAGAGGTTGTTGGACTAATGCATTTAAGCACTGCATTGGGCCATATGATGGACATGCCAATTCTTCCCCTGATTCCCCCTTACGCCCCCCCCCCCCAATAAAAAATTTTGACTACCACAACAAATTTGCAGCTGTGTATCTATCAGCAGGTCAGAATTTAATTGAGTCTGCTTTTGTTTTCCTGCCTAGTTGTCTGCAGTTTAAAAAATAGCTGACATGACTTGGGCAACTACAAATGTTTTTGCAGTGGGGTACCTGCAGCCTTATACCAGCTGCGACTCTGAATGGGAGTTGTGACTCCTATTTGAAATCATAACTGACACAGGAACATACACCACAGTTGCTGCACAGAGTGACTAGCCTATGAGTATAAGTACACCAGTATGGCCTACACTACTAGCTTTTCCAAGGGCTGATGTGTGGAATTGCAAGTAATGCAAATTGTATCAATAAACTGAAGGGGATAATTGTGATTGAATATAAATGAAAAAGACCCAAAAAGCCAGATATTTAGTACTCCACTAAAACTAGCAAAGAACACAAATGCCAGCTTGAAAATATGATACTTAAAGGTCAGAAGCAGTCACCCCAAACTTATTTTGAAACAATAGCTAAATGTCACAAATTTCTTCTTATTTCGCCTCCAAGTATCTTTCATGATATTTTAGAACATAAATATTTCATATTCAAGGTAAATCAAGCAGTTGCTCTTTGTAAATTTTACAACTGAGTGAGAAAAATACTGTCACATGATTCATAAGAGCCATTCAGGAAATAGGATAGTCTACTATACAATTCTTTTTTGGGGTGACTGCATTCTCCCTTTAAGCATATTTTTGACTGTGCTATGGAAATTTCCCTATGAGTTGTGACCCCAAGGAAAATGGAGATGCTAATCCACTGACCAATCAAGAATCACTACTCTAAAGTAGAATCAGGTAACCCATCCAAATCTAATCAGTTACTATGCAAGAATATGAACTGGGATTTATAACTTTACATAGCACATCTGTGGCCACTTCTAAAAGCACCTGGTATTGCATCATGTAGTGTATCTCCAAATCTCATTACCATAAAATTCTGAAAAGATGAAAAAGTTCTTTGTATACCTTCTTCTGGTAATTTACTTATGCAAGGGTCATTAATTTTCAGAAATGCAGCAGGGGTAAACATAAAATTTAGAGTGAACAATATGTCCAATGAAGGAAACTAGGCAGTTTTTAAATTTTCAGACAGACTGTAAGAATTCTAACTAGTTAATTTCTTCCCTTACAAAATGTTTAAACTGTACTTGGGCCAGTCATATCATTTTATAGCTGTCACACTAACCTTATTTTCAACCATTTGTTTAACTCTTACAAATTCCTCTTATTTCCCTTTACACAACTATCTTTCACCACTCATCAGAACATCAAAATGTAAATATTTATGGTAAACTAGGGAGTTATTCTGAATGACTTTAACAATTTGTCACATTAGTTCAAATTTAGGTGACTAAAGTTGAACTTAAATGTGGGGCTTCTACAACCTCCATGTGTCTAATGTTGGCCAATTAACAGAAGGCAGTTAATAGCTATAGAAAATTTCTCTACTTCAGTAGTTCTAGCAAAGGTTTCAGAAGATGTCTGTGATAACCAACAAGTTATGCAACCCATCCAAAAATGAAGTGGGGGAGGGGGGATTCCTAAAGTAACATGTAGGGGACTAATGGTTAAAACTGGATTGTTCTTCTAGATGGACACTCACAAAAGGTTATAAGAAGTTAAGGTACAGTATAACTTCCATTAACAGAGATCCTTAAATAATGTCATCATCATACAGTATTTGTACACCAATGAGTAGCTTCCATGTACACAGAGTATGTCATACATTCATATTTAAAGGGAATTAAATGCAGTCACCCCAATTTGGATTAGTGCACCCAGATATCCTATTTCATGAATGGGACTTCACTGTGTGAGCTTGAAGCGGCCGAAATCACAGACTAAGACCTCATTGACATTTGTCGTTCGAAACAGCATGATAATCAAGACTTGCTTTAGTCGTTTTTACGTTGAATATTTACAATTCTGTTTGTTGTGATCGTATATTAATAGCTTACAGTTTTTACATAGTTTGACGAAGGATTCTTGCCAAAGTTCATGGACGTTGGTATTGCGAGTGCAATCAGTGTCAGTGCAGGAGTAATACACGTCCACCGGGCAGGCACACTGTACTGTGATATTCACGCAGAGTTACTCCTTGGCAGGGTTGTAGCTACGGTGGGCGGCGCCGGGTGGGCCCGCCCGGGACTGGTTATTTGCGCCCAGTACTCAAGACCGATTAAAGCCTAACCGCCCGGCACTAACTTACCAAAAATACCTGTTTCTGTTGTTCGAAACAAGCGGTCTTCCGACTGGATACGACCAATATTCATATCGAAAAAATCGTCCAACTTTGCAAGTTTTCCGTAGCAATCCTAGCATGCGTTATCCTAGTCCTTGACCATGACTTCATGCTATTTACACTTAATTTGTTTGCTCGCGTGATACGGAGTAGACCTGGGACCAGATTCTAACCGTGAACGCAGTACATACACGTACACACGGTCCTGTGCATGCAAGGACGTAGCATCTTAAAGGCTCATGGTCTATAATACTGTACTACGCGCACACTAGTTCATACTCGAATTTCTAGCCCTGCGTTCCATCATCGATCTTCATCATATCTACACAAGATCCCAGTAGGCGTATGTGAACGTACATGCATAGTATTATCTCACACATGATGGCCTAGCTGGTAGCTTACCGTTCGAATTTTACGAAAAGTTAACAGTGATATCTACGTAAATGAACGTTGACATGACACTGTGTGCGAAGTAATGTACCGTTTATAGTACGGCGTAGCTCTAACGGAGGGTTTGTACTGTACACACAGAGAATGCTTTCCCACCCCCCTGCATCAGTTGGCTAATGTACAGTACGAAGGCCCGCATGCTCGGTACGGTGCAGCCGTGCATGTGCGATACAAGAACAAACATGGAATGTACATCACCCTGATCAGCATAGCTAATTTAAACAGAGCTCACACGTGTAAAACACAACACAGTATACGGTATTGGCATGTATTGCGGTTCATGTACAGTACTTGTACGAATGTACGTACGTACGTACGTGGGATTCTAGCGTTGAAACCACGTGCATAGCTGCAGTGTGTGTTCAATAAAGTTTACTTGAGTAGGTAATTAGTCTTTATTTATGTTCTGAGTTTTGAACAGAAAAGAGTACACAGCAGACCTGAAAACCACTTAAGTCTTATACCATGCATTTTATTGTTAAATTGATTTAACAATTTTATCATGATTTAAAGTAGAACATACAGAAGAGAAGTTCATAACAGGGGTAACATCAAAGCTCCTGGGTATGTTTTAGCATATTGAAAGCCTTACATAATAAGAGGACACAAAACACAACACAGGATTTTTTGTCATTTATTTATTATTTTTCTTTTTAAAATTCAAACCCTAACTACCTCTAGAGGCTTACTTTTACACTCTGAAAATGCTAAAACCCAGGAGCTTCCGGGGGCGCTGCCCCCTGGACCCCGCCCGGGCGTTGCCCCTGGACCCACCAGGGGCCCTGAGGCGGGCCCCTGGACCCCACCCGAAGAGGTGCTTGCTCCGCTCGCTGCAGTACTCCTGGAGCCCACCACTAAAACTGGGCTAGCTACAACCCTGCTCCTTGGTTTACCTTGAATATGCAATATTTATGTCTTGAAATATCATGAAATATACTTGGAAGGGAAATAAGAGGATATTTGTGAGATTTGGCTATAGTTTTAAAGTTTGGGGTGACAGCTTATGACCTATTAAACATCGTATCTCCATAGCATCATGCTATACAGCAAGCAAGTATGACATCACTGGTTGATGTTCTACACAGGTTTAAAGTAGGTCACAGACTGAGTCTATACCTAATTAAAGTGACTTTACACCCTTCATTTAATAAAACTCTTTGTACTTGTAAATAAAGATCAAAAATTTAAAACCGATGACAAGGGTTCAAGACCCTTTGTAGCTCCTGTAACCCCTGTTCTCTGCTGTCTTCTGTGGTTGATTACCTTGTATATTAACAAGTGGTTTCACTGTTTGTTGTTCAAAAAATCTATAAAAGTCAATAGAAGCATTGTGTTTCTGGACAATCAACATCTAGATCAATAAACACTTAACACTGGCCACCCAAAGTGCAAACAAATAATGGGTAATTATGAGGTCCAATTAGTTATGCCACAAACAGGTAGAATGGATACACAATTTCAACAACTGACATGTGAAATTGAGAGAAAGAAGATTTACCTCTCTTTGACTCTTTGGAAAAATCAGTATGGTAATTAACTGGGTGTACTGGGAGATAAATCACAAAATCTTAGGGCAGGTACACATCACATTTTAGGGCTACAAGAAAAAAAGCTGAAAACAGCAACATCTATTGCACAACATTCAAATTCTTGGCTAGGTGAAAAAACTGCGGTATAGACTTTTGTTGGAAAAATGAAAAATTGAGAAGCCCTACCCACTGCAGGGCTCTCTTCCACTAGGCTAAAGTATCTTTCATTTGCCAGGTGACACTGTGGGTAAGCAAGTAAGCGAGGGTTACATACATATTACATCAATAGGAGGTAAGGAGGGGCAATGTAGGTTTAGGATGTTCACGTGAAGAAATGGCTCAGAAAATCAAGATTTTAAAATGAAATGTTACAAGTGTTGTTACCTTCTCATGGTCCATGACTAAAATTTACTATTTTGTGATCCTGTTACATATTCATATCATTTCATTGCCAGGTAAGCAAAATTTTCTGTAGTTCAAGTCTGTAAGAGTATATTCACTTCATCAGAGCTATAATAAAATATAATAATAGGTATAAAATATTTGAAATTTATATTTCTTTTTTTTTTCCAAAACCAAAGTTGCTAGTAAGAATCTCAAACTGTTTGTCATTGTCAATGTACACAAATATTCCTACCCATAAACATGAAAGTTCACACTCGACAACTACTTATCTAATTTCTCAACCTACTGCATTTTGTCCCAAGTATTAAAAGCCATGGAAATTATCATGGTAGGTTTAAACCTCATCCTACCAAATGTTTGAACTTTTATGCAGGGCTTGATTTAAATAGTTGCCGGGGTGCCCTGACAGACCGAACTTTGTGATGCACAATCAAAAGGTAGCAGGTTGGTTTGAGACTGATTGACAACCAATATTCATGCAAGATTAGAAAACAGATGGGCATCTAGGGTTACTTCAAACTTTCCTTTTGGGCAACTAACTTTCATTTTGGACAACCAAAAAAGGCAGACAGGTTGTCCAATGTCCAATGGACAACCATAAAATTTCTTAAAATTTAGGCCTGTTCCAGTTCTCAAATCCCTCCCCATCCTTTTAAATATTTTATACATTTTATATATTATTTTATACATTATTACACTGAAGCTACTTTAGGACAATTTGAATCATAGGAAATTCAGTAGGTGTGGCAAATGATGACCTATGAGGTAGGAGCATACTAAATTTCAGCTGCACAGACTTTATAGGGGGTAAAAAAAAAGTGGGGGTAAAAAAAAAGTGGAAGGAGCACAATGCTTTCAAATATTGGTTATCACAGCAATGAATGCATGGGTAACAAATAAAGCTGGAAAAATACCTAGAACCTAGTAGATACATGAGAATGCAACCTGGCCTGAAAACATCACCATGGGGATTTACAAGTGTAAGCCAAACAATGGGTAGAAATTCTGTGTCCCAGTTGAGTAGGTGTATGCACCCCAAGGGTAAACCCACAGGACCCAGCAGGAATCTTCTGGTAGAGGTTAAAGTACAAGTATACTAATGTGATACTGTATGAGGCAATTTACAGACTGTTTTATTCTCATGATGATACTGTTACAAAGTTTAATACACCAGCTTAAGAAACCATCTCCCCTGAGGATAAGGTTGCAAAAATGAAGAAAATAATACAATTTTCTCAAGAAACCTTAACATTAAAATCTCATTTCTGCTTGGCACATATGACATCATAAAGCAGGTCAATGTAGTGAACCCCTGCTTAACCTGACAGCATGGCAACTCGACCATCTTAACCTCTGTTATAAATGTTATGCCACTACTAATAATAACAACACATCATTTCAACATTTACCAAAATGGTTAGAATATGACTTTCACATACCATCACCCAAACACACACTCAAAGATCATCCGTGTTTTATTTTTCAGCATCCCCTCAGGCAAAGAAATTGCTTCAATTTTTCTCTGATCCCCTAGACACAGTTCTGCCTGTCCAAACCAGTTGTACCACAACCAGGTCTAATACTTCCTAGTTTGTCTGCGATATAATTTGGGTAATTGATGGTGGTACTTTATAGTTGAGTTGTTATGCTAGAGGGAAGTACTTCATTCCAGTTGAAAATTATGTTCTTGGTCCACAAGGAAGAGAGTAAACAATTTTTTTATATTATTTTTTCAATGAAATGTAACTTACTACACTGCTTTTCTACTTCTGTTAATATCAGCGAGATTTTTCGCAAAAGGTTCAGGCTTGAAGGATTGAAGTTTGGCAAATTATTGAACCACAAGTGAAATACTGGTACACAAAGACCACTTACAATGAATTAGCACATCACAAAACAGAAATCTACAGTAACTACAAACTAAAAATCCAATTATCACTTAGTCAGAATCCTGATTCAGACAGCTTTAAGTATTAAATTCCAAATTTTGTGAGTCGCCCAATTTGATGGCACAGTACATGATATGTAAATGAACCTTGTTTTAAAAAGAAATTGCAAGCCATTTCAGCCATTTCATGCATACATACATACGGTACACATGGCAGTGAATCCTACCTTTTTGACAGACAACTTTGTAAAACCCAAAATCGTTCAGGCATTTATGACAGCAAGGTTAACTTATTTATGCAGAGCACTACAAGAGATACCTCACGAGGTCATTCTTTTAAACTTGTGAAAGATCATTGTCACACAGATTTTAAGAAATTTGATGTTAAAAATAGAGTTGTTGATTCATGGAATAGTCTTCCAGCAGATGTCATAGTATCTAACTCAGTTGCTACTTTTGAAAGAAGACTCAACAAATTTTGGAATAATCTGGATGTAAAATTTGATCCCAATGCTCACTATCCTTTCTATTATTGATTTTTAGATGATTTGTTCTACTTAGTTTGTTAATACATTGTTTTGTTTTTGATGCAGATATAGAGGCTTTTTACAGCCTGCGTCAGTATCATATCATATCATGTATCATATCATATCAGGACCATTCACACATAACACATACAAATGAGAACAAGGCATACTTCCAATAAGGAAGCTGTTGTACAACTTAAGATGATGCTTGTGCTTTTTGATACAACTTGATTGTAATTGAGCAAGCTAGCCCACTCACTACTGGGCTGTGAATGATACAACCCCATGCAGCCTTTGATTTACTGAGGTGTCAAATTCAAGATTGCAGGAGAGACTTGTGAATTGTAAAGTATGTTGGGAAAAGGAAGATGGCAACATATCTCACAAATATGGGCCCTGTTTCATAACAGGATGCGAGGAGGATTGAAATAGACTTATCATACAATAGGCCTGTGTAAATCTAACTTAAAATTGTGTGTAACTCTTTATGAAATGGCCCAAATCACAAAAAGGGAATATCTTCCATGTATCTCTCAATCTCCCACAAAAATCTCTCCCTTTAAAAAGCAAGTTTTGATCATTGATGAAGAAAATACCCCCAAGTTCAAATTTTCTTCAGTCCTAGTTTCTTTATTAGTATTATGTTTTACAGAAATCTGGAACAGCAAGGAACACAGGTTCCTCATCAGACAAAGTATGCAAACACTTAAACTAGTAGCACTTCCCAACTTTCTAAATGAAGCTGAACATAGCACTGATAACTTATCACCAACTCCAGACCTATGGAAAAGATATCATCAGTTATAGGTGTTTATGACTGCCGATTCACCACTTTATGTCAATAGGCATGTCTTAATAAGGCACAGATTACCAAGACTATGGTCAAAGGTACATAATTCAGCAATCATCTTTCCTTCCTTCACATCAACATGCTTTTCTCATCAAATTGCTTTTATCATGTTTAAATACTCAGTATGATTTCACAGATGGGAGTAATTTCATTAAAGAAAAGAGGACAGATTTCAAGTTGAAGGCCAAGGAAGCTCACTTTTACTTGATTCTATTCCAATGCAAGCAGACAAGAGCTTGGACGGGCAGGAACTTAAGGAAACTGTCTGAAGAATCGATTTACTGAGTGTTGGCGGTCAAAAACGCACTTTGCAGAAAATAGGAGCACACTTTACATAGCAGTTTCAAGTAACCCTCTTTATCTCCCTACCTCAAATTAAGGTACGTCCTGACACCTTGGTAGTGCCACCACCAGTGACCCCATTGATCCAAACTATGGGCCTGGGCAAATGTAACATTTTTGGAGTCACATACTGCTGTAGCAGCCTAGGAGTCACAAATCTGAATGGACTGTGAGACATAACTTCAACTTGATAAATCTCCACATGTACAAAAATGTCATAACTGCCAGCCTGCAACCTAATGGTCAGTATTAACCAGTAGGCTACACATAAGAGACATCTTTTACAGCAAAGCTAGGTGGCAACATGCCACTTCTGGAGAATCATAGCTGTGAGCTGGAGGCAAAACTAGCCGTCAAATAAAAAGGCTAAAAGAGCCACTGTCTCTGCAATACTTTGGTTTAGAAACCATTTTGAGCATGTTTTTTTGACCAGTTTTGAAAATTTCAAGTCCTGCCCAGAAGTCAAGGCTCCAAGGAAAGTGGAGCTCTACAGTATGCATTTAATTCCTGGCTACAAGTTGACACTTTGGGGTAGAGTTTGTTAAACCACCCGAGCATAATCCTAATCTTAAATAGGCCTACTTAGAGACAAAAGGGTGAGCAATGTCAGGTCCACCTGCATAAATTCTTGGGCTGGCAAATGTTTTGAAGGTATACGAAAATTATAACTGGCTTGGTCTTACTGATTTAGCCTGGATTCAGCGTGAATCTGTATTAATTTCTTCCTCTGAACCAGCAACAGTAGGCCTACTTACTGCTTCATAGCTTACTGCTTCATAGTGTAAGCAAGCAATCCCTTCCACTTCTTCACACTCTTTGAGGCCACTTAATTTTCCTTCAAGGTGGGTCTTCTACACTAAAACAAATCAAGCTAAACCAAAAGAACAAACAAGGTCAAAATTGGCCATTTTCTGTGAATTGTCTGAGCTTCATACCTCTGAAGGTATATTTAATAAGAAACAAGTCTCATCCAAAGAAGTAGTGCTCCATTAATCATATTTCAGTGGCTATGTCAACCAGCCTTGTTGCCAGCACAGTGGACACGTATTACTTCTACACCTACCTTGGCAATCATACTACCAATACCTGCCAACTTTTGCAAGAATTTTGCGACAATTTGCCTTCAGATTTAATCCACCCTATTGAAGTTCAAGTATACCATCACAACAAAGAACAAGTCATAAATATTCAACAAAAAATAAACTAAAGCAAGTCTGATTACCCTGCATTTCATGGGACAAAAGTCAGTGTTATAGTGATTTCTCTGATATAGCTGAAAACTCAATGACAATTTCACACTGACTTACTGTGTAAAAGTAAGGAAGCCAGAAAACAACATTGCACTCCTAGCTATGTCAGAACAAATCAAAAGTCAAGAGCAACTGAAATTAGGTACACATACAATAGAATTTAATAATCTCTGTTATTGTTTGCATATGTCAGAATATGTGCATTAGAAAGAGGTACATGCACACCTGCTGCGAAGGTTCCGGCATTGGGGACACATCAGGTCAGATGCTCATTTGTAAGGAAAGAGAAGAAAACTTACACAGAATTATCAAGACAAATTTAAGCATTCAGACTTTGCGCATCCTACACTGGAATCTACAAAAAAGAAATCCTAACAATTTATAAGATTAAATAAGAAAATATACCCTAAATTCGGGCAGAATCTGTAGAAATTTGGGCAAAATGCTTCTGAAAAAGCTAAGTTATTTGGGCAAAACAAATTGTGTCCCCCAAATTAAAACAGTCTCATATCCTTATTACAATCAAATTTATGGTACATTAACTTTACATGAACAATGAAACTGTCTACAAAGAAAAATTCCACGCTGAAAACCTTTTCACCTCTTAACCAATTCTACACATGTACTTCCATTTATACCAATCAGACACAGTTGACATTTCTTAATTAATAGTAAACAAAGCTTGGTAAAAGTGCCATTATTTTAATGAAAAATTTAAAACAAAAAGAGAATGATTGCTACAATGTACAGGTGTGCACTGGATTTCTGTCTACCTAAGCCATGGTGAAAATATCAGGGGAAAAAGTTCACCATGTGGGAGACAAACTGATAAGTTACATTCTGACAAATGTAATGAAAGATTTTACAGCTCCTGATTCTTTCCAAGTTCATGAAGGCTACTGAGATGTATGAGATTAACCTTCCTGTAAAAACATGGAGACAGTTTAAATGTGGAAAACAGCAGGTGAAAAATTAGGGCAGATGACCTTTGCTCTATTTAAATTAGAAAACAAGTTCACTGCTTGGCCACGTGCTGTACCTGGACAATGTTTGATACGGTCGTTGACTTCTAAAGGATGTAGTGCCATTGTCTAGGAGTAAAAGAAATTCAGCAGTTGAACTTATACCCTGGAACAGCCCCCTTTATTAAAGCTTGGATCTGCCCCAGGCAAAGTTGTAAATCTTTTTGCCGCTTTGAATTATCCAATTTTAAAACTAATTTCTGAAAGTGGTGTAATAAAATTTGGTTTCATCGTTCTATTTCTGAAGAAAAAAGATAATTAAATATCTTCACAATTTCTTACTCAATATGGAGTAACCTATATTAATTCATTACAGTCTTGAATGGACTGTAAATTAAGGCCTGGGCACGGAACCTCCATTAAAATGAGAGAATGGATTTGCACTTCCAAGTACTCTTACTCACATATTTTGGAAGTTATGCATAGCTGCTGCTGATTTTGTATTCGTACCCAAGCTAAGGATGTGTACTTATACTCAACTTGTACTCATACTTACGACAATGTACACACACTACAAGTCTGCATCTAACTGATATAACTACTGTAGACCTTTATTCCAAACAAAGGTCACATTATTTTCTTATGCCTGATTACTGTGTATGTGTAAGTCCTAACACTTTATGTCAGGTAAATTAAATCATTGTTGTGCAATACAGCCTATAGGGTTTTGTGTACAATACACTTCATTCCTAAATGACCAACATCAGTATAAGACAATAAAGAGAAAATATTGGACATCAGTACAAAACTAACATAAACCATCTTACCAAATAGTTACCTCACACAGCATGAAGTGTTGTTTAATTCTTAGAATTATGATGTGATATGGACATAGTGACATAATTTGTTATCAGTGATAGCTGTGAGTAAAAATCTTCACCTGCAAAAGAGAACTACTGTATGTCCCAGGCCACTGGTACGAATAAATGCTTCTGAATATCACCTTACTATACAGTATGATATCAAAAAGTAGGCAAATAAAATTGCAGGTTGAATTAGCCTATACCCTTTCCAGTCCCATGCTTAACAGTTTAACTCACAAAGCAAATCCATTGATTCAACAGATGCTTTACTTTTATTTGTAAAGAACTGGATTGTTCATTAAACACACAATATTCGTATGACTGATCCCGTGTACACTGTACCCTCCTCCATTCTACAGCAATGGCTCACCCTGTTGTATGTGTAACATCTTCAGGTGCCAGACTAAAATACTCTACAATGGTCACTATTCTACTGGTATTTTGACAATCAAGTCATTTCCATTAACTTCTGTTATCAGTTATCTATTCATAGTACCATTACCAAAAATTTATAGTAACATGTAGAAATTCATAACAAAACCACTGATCCTAAAAATGCTCACTATTCAACATTTTCGTGGGTTCACAGGGTCACCATTCTTCACTCAGCAACAGTCCATTTGTATGATGTATTTAACATTTGAACATCACACTTGGGATGAATAATTAAGCTTTCAACTTCCTCAAGGAGGAAGCTAACAGACCAAATGTTATGCTGCACATATTCTCACATCTGCTAATGACTATTTTCACCTCCCAAAAGATGGCCTACTAATTTCTAGTCCCAATGAAAAAATATTTCCATTAATACCTCCCATCCACCTACCATCCTCTAAATATACAACAAGCAGACATATTGGCATCATAGCTGATCAAAGAGAAAACACAGAAATTTTGATGAACTTTTATTTTATACATCTTTGACAGTTTTGAAATCTTGAAGCTCAAGAGCTTGATCATATGGCAGTGATTAAGGTCAGCTTACTCCTGTAACACCAGTTATTTATGATGGACCACCATCCAAGAATTCCTACTGTATGCTGTAATAGTTGCATCAATCTTCTATTAAAAGACCCAAAGCAGTCATTTATTCAACCTTATCAGTAGCTTTAACCTTTTGGCTAACACTTTTAACTAAGGTTAACAACCTCAACCTCTTTACTCATCAGAGGAGGTTGTCAATCAAAGTCACTTTGCAAATTAAGTTTAATCCCTTTTCCTTACAGATATGTCAGATATCTTAGGTAAGGTCCACTTTTTGACCTACTGAACAACTGTACCATGCACATAACTTCAAGTTAAGATGAAATGAAGGAACTGTCATCCCTAGAGTATCCAGGGAGTGGTGTGAGAACTTTTGTGGAACTTGCCATTAACAGTTATCATCTAGTCATCACATTCACATGCTACAGTATATCTTCAATAACATTATGACATGAGGAAGGGTCATTCAACTGTTCCAAATCATTCCAAATGACATACAGTTGTATCTGACTCTGAGATGCCCTGCTGTATTGATCAATCTGGCTCAAATACTTGGGGTACTTTTGACAAGGGAAATGCCTCAGGAAAGTTGATATATGATTCACTCATTGGTAATTGGAAGTCTATTCAATGATCCACTTCAAACTCAGTTTGGCAAGCTTAACTATTTAAGTTTAAACTGGCACTGATCCCAAGATCTCACAACTATCTCCTTAATCTTGCTCCTGACTATGGATCAACTTTCCTAGAATTCTAGAAATCAGGATTAAAGATCATGATTGCCCATTTTAACTTGACCCAAAGGATTTTAAAAGTGGGACATATATCACCCAGTTCAAACATCTGAATCATGTGCTGAAGTCATCACACTGTGTGTGTTTATAAGTAATCTTTGGAACATGATGTAATTAAATTTTATGATCTCAGTTTCAAGTATGCCATTTCATCAGATGGGTCCCCTACAGCTGCTGGTAAGAGTCGACAGAGATGGTGAGACAGACTTAAACCCAAAGAAGTGGAACAGAAAGTTGAATCTGGAATTGTGTGACTGAAACTCAATGTTTCAGTTCTCCCTGGCATTACTCTCAAATCTAGTTCCATTTCATTTTCTTTTTGTCTTATCATCTCACCTCCAGAGGGAACAAAGGAATAAAAACATTCACCTTTGTAAGATTTGGTACCATATCTTTCAATTCAATTTGAGGGGCACAAGGTTTTTTGCTCGAATCTCTAAGCTGTTATAGAAAAATTTTGCCCGAATTTCTAGAGATTATGCCCAAATTTTGGGGGTTTCAAAAAACTTGTGGGGGAGCACAATGTCCCTCCTGCCCCCTACTCATATATGTATGGTAGAATATTTCTGTTACCTTTTTAATCCCAACTTCAGAATGTTTTTATTTATGCTAGTCAAAAGCACAGACCGTAAAGGCCACGTCATCACCAGCATGGCTTGCTCAATGTGTGAATGTACATAACAGACCTGTAGCCAGCTTGTCAGTTTTGGGAAGGCAGAATTTTTGTTTGGGGATGTTTGCATGGATCCACCAAAGAGGTCCACAATTGAAATAATAGACTAGAATATTTTCAGGCACAGGGAACACAGAGAAAATTTCTAGGGGTACAGCCTAGAATGCCTCTCCCCCTCCCTTCATCTCTCCTCCTTTGTGGCTAAAGGCCTAGATTACATTGCTGACTGGAAAATTTGTTAAGTTGATGTAGCAGACTATGGCAGGAACCTGATTAACAATACAGCAGTCCATTTAAAACTGAGGGCAATTCGTGAATAATATCTCAATAGGAACTATGTAATGGGCTTAAAGAGGGACCCTATCCCCCAGCCCCTCCCCCTACCACCTTTCCATAATGGAACATAACGCTCATTTTCCGGCTGACCACTTCCGCGAATGTCTTAACTGTGTGTGGATTTGCTTCACATCTGACCTATTTATCAGTATCTCAGCTCATACTTCACATAAAATCACGGGGTATGCAGAGAATGAAAGATTGATTCATAAGCTTTAGGTGTATCTAAGTTTTATTTCAAATCAGCATGGCGGATTTTCATTGAAAATTGAAAACATAAAAACAAGTCTTTTTCAATGGCAATTTTTGCCGAAACTGCTAAATTGCGGCCTTTTCATTCAAACACACAGTGTTATCCTTGCTTCTGAATGTCATATCGACTTGGGGCAAAGCAGATCTTTCAGAGTAATTTTTCGTCTTTCCAACAGTGTAAAATTCATTTGGATTGGTTGAGCGGAACCTTCGGCAGATTCTAGTTGAAGATAAAATACCCCTGTCAAAATGCCAGAACTTCTTATTGTTCTCTTTGTTTTCCTGTGGCATTGAGGAGCTGTTGTTCAGTTTTGAACCCATGTAAAGAAATAACATCACCAAACATGTCTCTAAGGTTTAGATCATGGATATAAAGTTTTATACAATTTCATCGGCAAATGAAAGAGAAATCACAGTTTAAAAAAATGTTCGTCGTTAGATTCTGGCTCCAAAACTGTTCCTTGATGGTGGTATCGTCCACCAAAAGGGAAATCTAAGTGATTTGTGAATGTAAGAATGGTGTTGGCCATATAAAAGATGTCAGAGTATAAAATAATAGTACTAAATATGTTAATACAAACTTTTTCTTATATTCAAACAAGTTGTAATATTTACAGATCGACTAAATCTATTTTTATTTACATAGAATCCCCTCACAAAATGGTAGAGTCCAAATAGTTTGTACACCTTCACGTGGAGCAAACGTGTTTATCTTGATTGCAGTTACTGAAGCGTGAAGCTGCTGCGCAAAGGAAACGGACTGTTTTCGGCATTTATGTTTCATTATGTCCTATATGTAGGGCTTTCAAGAATGTTAGTACGCATAATAGCTTGTCCCTTCTAACTCTTTCCCTCACAATTTTGCCCTTCATCATCAGCACAGCAGTACTGTACCTACATCATGTAGATTCAGGCCTTGCAGGGCAGTTGTTTTGCAACTCTAAGCTACCATGAATGTAGGAGAAGCCTATATGGCTTAAAAATTACAACTTTATAGTCAGGTGACTTACCAACTCAACAATGTAGGTCAAATATGGTTTCTTGTGAAAGGTCAATTCAGATGTGAAAACTGTAGATTGCTCTTGGATTAAAAACCCACCTTTCTTTGACCCAGGCCGGGAATCGAAACCTGAATCTTCTGCTTGCTAAGCTTCATCTGTTCAAATGCCACTGCCTTTGTCCACTCGACCACATCACCAGTTATGTGTACAACCTGTATTGGTAGGTCTAATTAAAATTTTTATGAAAACTGAAGGGTCTTCTTGAAAACACTCTGCCAAAATGCAAAGGACTGGACTTACTACAATTTTTTTTTTGGTGGTTTGCTTTAAAGCAAACAGAACAAGCTTTCTTGGCTCCAATGTCACCTTGTTCTAATAATTTGTGTAGGTAGTCTTGCAGCTCTTCAAGATGATTGTTAGGTGTACCCTATGACAACTTCAAACAAACCCTTCATGGTTAATTTACAGTGCCTTGAAAGTTAAACAGAGAAATAATCTTCATTTAGTATTAATAAATACACAGTTCTGGGATTTATGAAGTAGGTCCGTACAAAAACAGTCCAGCTGGTGTTGGATGATTGGCAAATATTTGTCAATATAGATCACATATAAGTGCAGTATTGGTAAAATAACCTATATGAATTGCTACTATCTAACTGATATTACTTTCCATCAAAGGTTACTTCATTTTCTTATGTCAGATTATCACTAACATTTTAACTTACAGTGTTCGATTTTAACGGTAGTCCTGGTGCCCGAGACAACCAAAAATTCTGCAGGACTACCAGATGCTACAAAAACAAGTGTGTGAGGTTGTCCGTCGGGACAACCAAATCTTTTGAAAGACATTCATGTCTACATTAGCAGAGCAGTAAATTGCGCGAACAAGGAACTTTAGAAATCCAATCACAAAATTTTACTTGCAAAATACGGTGATCACGCATGCATACTACAACTTCCCACATAGTCACTGCATCGAAATGTGACTATTGAAGAGCGCCCCGGACGAACTCCATCAGGCCTGCACTGTACACCGAGGAGGTGAATTTCTCCGTGGAAGCTACAAATATTAACCTGCAATTTGAACTTATACCTTTACTTTGTTCACCATTTTGTATTAATGCACGCCATGTTTCCATCACAAGAAACTAAGCTACGAAGGCAGTCCTTTACACTCATAGGTAAAGAATGCAGAAATTACAAAGACTTAACTTTTGATCCCGATTTCACATGTACGTACTTAAGCTGAAAATAGTTTGAAAAAGTAAATTAAGCTCTTGGTATTTCCTTAGTGATAGTTTCATTGTATCAGTAATCATGTTCAAAACTTTTTGTAGTCCTCAAATGAGGACATTTTAATCCCGAAATTTACAGAGCTCTGGATCACTTTAACTAGTGCACTCTGTACACATATGGCATAGGCTATAGCATCACTACTTCCAAGACCCTTCGTCAGAAATTTCGAAAGAAAAAACCTTAAATGGACAATATGGCCAAAAATAATTGGATGGCATGTTTAAATGACTCTGAAATAACCATCAGAGACATATTCGCAAGATTTACTCCAGCAGGTTTTCCTTGCGAGGTGCTTTTCTTAAGAGTGGCATTGCAATTGGCCTTAGCCTAACATGTAATATATATGTACAGGTCTACACTACGAACCTAACCTAAGGCTGTATTTCTGAAGAGTTATCACAATGAACTTTACTAGTCCAAAGGAGAACATAGCCTACCATTTTCTAATGTTTTTTACTTTTTGCATTTATAGGCCGTTCCTTAATATTCTGCGTCTTTTCTTACGTGTTGCTGAGCATTGTTTGCTTGTCAACGGTTCTCACAATAAATCTAACATTTAAAAAGAGCATTTTTTCCTAAGGGGGGCCTATACCTTTATAGTGTTATGAGAGAGTGGCACAAGCTCAAGATTCCATTACAATCTAAAACCAAAGGAGCTGTTGGAACCTGATACTACTCTAGTGCCTTATCAATCATACTCAAATTTCCAATCAATCATAGATGAGTTCATACAATTGGGGATGGGGGCAAATCCAACTTGCTAAGGTCAATGTCCCCCAACGACCCTTTCCCTGTCAGAATGTCATCAATTTTCCACAACATTGGGTACTGTCACTATAGTTTTAGTATGGCCTGTGAATGTTGACCAGTACTGTTGAAGAGGGGGATCTCATCGCAATTAATGAATTGTTTTTCCCCTCCGTGGCACCGGTCCCTTCCCCTCAACCTTTCAGAAAATGCCAATGTCTTGTTTTGGGTGCTAGCTGCTTGCCCCATAAAATTAGTAATCACACACTGCTGTAGATGCTATTGAGAGAGCACTTCCATGGATATCAGGGATTTCTCATGCGGTGTATTCAAGTGAAAGCCACTAAATTTGGGGACACATGGTGATGTGCTTCCAATTCCATGATTGCTACAAAGAGTAGAAGTGGGACTACCTTATTTTGTGCAGGACAACCAAATTTTACAAAATGGTAGTCCTTTGGACAACCATTGCAAATTCCTTAAAATCGAACACTGACTTAGGTGAACAAAATGGCACCTCTGTTATTCTGTATACCATAGTAATTCCACAATTTTAGTCTAGTACAGTAATACACTTTATGTACATTAACACACTCGTGTTTTGCATATAACAGGTTCATTTCTCAACTAATGGTAACTCATCATCACTGGCCGATATCAAGACTTGAAATAAGGTTTACAGGTAGAAAATAATGTTAATTATTGAACAATGCACAAATCTGAAACAATACAATGATTCATAGTTGGCAGACACTACATTATCGTAGCGTAAATAGTGGCAAAAATCGGTTTCTAAAGAACCAAGTTTACGAACAAACTATTAAATACTAACGAGAAAACTTAATTACATTACAGTTGTTCACTTACTGAAATAGTTTCTCTGATTGCGCATGGCAAGGTTTTCTGAGCTAGCATTTTTCTTCACTGCTTACAGTATTAAGGTGAAGGTTCCTGCATTAATTACCTGAATTCTCTCTACACTGTAAGTGCAACAAGCATTACAGTTTTCTTCTTCTTGAGAATGTTTTTTTTTTTTTCAATGCAACCACTTTGAGGTGATGGGGAGGAAGGTGATGGGGAGGAAGGAAGGTAGGCAAACTGATTAAAGGTAATGGGGTAGGGGAACTTTTGGAAGTGTGATTTGAGGGTAGAGGCAAGACTCTGGGAGGGTAAGGAGAAAGGAAACCCTTTGAAAGGGAAGTGAGTGGAAAGGGGGGGGTAATTCAAATGGGAGGGTGATGGTGGGGAAGGAGGACAAGTTCTCCTCTGTCTTCCTTTGTGATACTGCATGTCTAGCTACAACATCACTGTATTGCCAGATTAAATGATATATCTTCAGTTTGAAGTCTTCCATACAACCTTACTTCAGCAGGGCAATAGATCACCTCCTGGAAGTTAACCTAGAACTTTTAAAACATTCTTTGTTGAATTCCCTGACACATATTTTCAATATGGCAAAACAAAACCCAAATATTTTCGTCCTTCTATAGCCTCTCCTTGAGTACACTTGTCCATAAACATGACATGAAAGGTTAAACCTGTGTCACTTCCTGCCATAAACAACTAATCTTAGTGATAAACACGTTTACCAGCGACCAGTTAACTCATTTTATGTGGGACATTCTCAACAACATCTAAGTGAAATTTAATAAGTCCAAAAAAGTGCAAGTTGACCTTTGAACAGCCAAAAGTTCTCTGGGGCAAGGTCGAAGCCCCAAAGACTATTTGGTAACAGAGGAGGACAGAATGTTAATATCTTCACCCTGACTAAATTATGAGGCTGATTTACTGGGACATCAGCAAGATTGAGGGAAACTGCATAATAGCAAGATGCTAACTGGGCTGGAGCACTGAAGTATTACCCTCACACTTCCATGACTGGAATAGCAGCTCCTGAACAAGCAACCACACCTAGAAGCAAGTTGGAAAATTGCTGACTTTAACTAAATGCTATAAGTTTACAATAAATCTGTTCAAGAAAACAAGTCAAAACTCCATTTTTACCAAAGTGTCTCCTTGATCAGTCTGCATTTTTTGCCCTAGACATTTAATGTTGAACAATTTTTCAATACATCCAAAACCCACCAAATTCCTACCATACTGCACTGCACATTCAGGGGTTGAACCAAAAGTTTATTGTGATAGGAGAGGGTGATTTTTCTCCCCATTTTGGGCGAGGTGAATTTTTTTTCCTTTTTGGGAGAGGGTTGGTTGGTCGGTTGGAGATGAGGTAGAAATCAGTATAGACTGCATACTGTATCAAAGCAGTAGGTACTAAGGCAAACAGCACACTAAGGAAATAAGTCAACAATGATGCACATATTCATCTGGTACTTGCCAGCTTGAGAAAACTACCTTTGCAGTGTATGCTAAATTCCCACAGAGAGGAGTAGGAAGCTAGAAAAGGGAACGAGAGGAGCAACTGGGGAAAGAAATGGGAATGGAGGGAGAAGAGAAATTGCAGGGAAGGAGAGGGGTGAGGAGAAGACCTAGTGGGATAAAAGAAGTATCATTCATGATGATGATGACACAGATCTTTTATCATCTTTCCACTTTGCCCCCCCCCCCCTCCCCCCATCCCTCTTGCCTGAAACACATTTACAGGCCTTCTGGTAAACATGAATGGACAGCTTGCACCATGTCTCTATCCCAACCTCTCAAATATCAGTTAATTTATGCTGGGCCCAAAAGTGGAGCCAATGTATGTCCTAGGGCAATACTTAAATTTCACTAACCTAAATGCCAAGAGTCTATCAACGAGTCTATCCCTATGAATAATTTATGAAGTATTTATTTTTATTTCTCCATATACATTCTACAATATGCCTTCAACTCATTCAAATTATTTACTAAATCTGACATGTCTCCCTACTTGGAGCATTCACAGACAAAGACCCCAGCCATCAAAGGTTACAAAGTCACTCCAACTGAGAAGGGTGCATGTCATAAAGAGACTCTTCACTACATAAATATAAACAACAAGGCAGATTTCACAAGGGTTCCTTCAAGTCATATTTCATTCCAATTACAGTATGCATAAAAAAATGTAAAAAAACTTGAAAACTTCTGAATAAATAGTAACATCTCTGCTCAAAGCCAGAAAATATTTAGAGTGCCCCTCTAGAGTTGAACGAGTGCCCCTCCAGAGCTGAACATTCTGCAGACTCAGGTTATTTTAGTTTAAGATCTGTGAGTGTCATAGGCTATGTCTACTAATACAATGGTGGTATACTAGTCCAGCACTATACTGGGAAGTTTTGAAAATTGAAATGGTAGTCCCAAATTAAAACCATTTGTTAATGAAGACAAGCTTCCACAACCTTCGTATCTAGAGACAATGACAACAAGCAAGATAGAAGGATGGATGCCTAAAGCCTTCAAAAGATTTCCCTGTCCCTCTGTGAACATCCTTTATCCATTCCACCTACCCCTGCAACCATCCCAAAGACAAATCCTCTCTGTTTCTCAATCAGATAACCCTGCTTCACATTTTCCACTTTGGCCCCAGCCTATCCAATATATCCTATGCTACCACTACCCTCAAATAACTCTTTCTCCAAAAAGATTATTCTCCACCACCCCTCTCCTGGAATTACCTCCTCTTAAAGGGTCTGTGGCATTCTCCTAACATAATTTAGGAATAGCCCTATAGTTCTAAATACAACTGGTGACTGCACTGACTGACATACATTCAAACAACTGCATCACTCTGAGTGGTCTCTTACTGATGATTTATACAGTTCACCCCTTAGTGTACCCATTCACACACAGCCTCTGTGGATATGGCCTTGAGCAATTTAAACTTGGTAAAGGCTATTGCTGCTTTGTTTGGGAGGTGCACTAAGCAGGTGTTCTTCTTGAAATTGGAAGGAAAGTCATTAATTTGGTAAGACACTGTGTGTCTAGTTGATGTACATGGTACGTCGGCATTGTGTGCAGGGGCCAAACTAAAATTTGTGAAATTGATCTCTTCAGTTTTAAGAAAGAACTTGGTCAGATCTTTTCTCCCTTGTTTAGACTGCACCTTTCTCAGTTAACAACACAGACCCTAAAGGTGCAATGTTTATCGAAGCCTTTGAAACCAACCTAGATAGTGTGAGGTGAATTAAAATGAAAATAGATCGGTGTATTACAAAGGGCATATAAGGTGCTAACCTAAAAATGCTTCTTTTCATAGTAGCTTTCATGGTAAGCAAACAAAGCTTCACTTGGGCTGGAACTGTTCTGTTCATAACACTTTTAAGAATGTGTCACTCAAAAATTAGAGTTAATGCTTTGATCAACATTTTATACAGCAGGAATTTTGGGCCCCTAAATGCCAAAATTATCTATTATGCCATATGAATGATTTTCTTCATCTCAAATGATATACAGGAAGCATATATTTTACTAAAGTGCCTAATCAGTTCTTCTAACAATATAGCTTGGGGTCTGGACTAAAAATGAATGAAAGAAAAGTTATCTTATCAACCCTTGGGGTCACCCATACTCTGAAAAGGAATTGATGATACAAAAGTTTCATTCTTCACACATAGGCCTCTGGACTCTCTGGCGACCCTGAATACTAAATACAATATGATCAAACTTACAGGTGTGCACAATGTAGAAATTGTGCAAAATTGACAAATCTGAAGCATCATAAACATACAGTATGCACATGAAATGCTTAAGGCAAAGAATTTACAGAAGTAATATCACCGTCACAGCAAACTTGTTTTTCTTTTACTTCAATAAAATACTTGTCTCTGAAATTCTGATTTAAATTGAAATTCTGATATGAACACTTAGCTCGAGGGATAACAAGGTTTTGTTGAAAAAATTACTTCAAATTTGTGGACAAAAAATGATGGCACTCATAGCCAGAAATATTCTGACACTTCTTGCAACGGTAAATTTCAACAAAATATTACTTATATATACAACAGGTAACACTCTGTGTGCAAGCATGGAAGTACTACGTCACACTTCCATGGTACAAGTTAGATGCCATAACAGTAACACCTGCCTTTTTGAGCACAAAACATCCTGAGTAACAGCATTTCAAACAGTGGCCAACTGAACTCATCCAGCCATGAAATTGAATTATAGTGCAGATATGGTTTTAAAAGGTATAGGCAAACAAAACATACCCTATTCAAATCAACTGTGCTGTAGAGAGGTTCATGTAAAGTGTACAAGTACAAATATTTTTGTACCTCTCTGCATCAACAATGACACTGTCATTTTAAAATAGGCAGTGTTGTAGTGTTTAAGAAGTCTATTTCAAACTTGTACCAAATGTTTAGTGTAGTATGAGTACAATGGTCATGTGTACAAGTACAATACCAGTGTAGTGTGAGTACAATGTCCTGAGTACAAGTGTAGTGTGAGTACAATGTCTTGAGTACAAGTGTAGTGTGAGTACAGTGTTTTGAGTACAGATACAAGTGTAATGTGGGTACATTTGTTTTAAGTACAAGTATAGTGTGAGTACCATGTCATGCGTACAAGTGTAGTATGAGTACAATTTCATGAATATGAGTACAAGTGTAGTGTGAACACAATGTCAAGAGTAAGAGTACAAGTGTAGTGTGAGCACAATGTTTTGAGTTAAAGTGCAAGTGTAATGTAGGTACAATGTCATGAATATAAGTACAAGTGTAATGTGAGTACAATTTCATGAGTGTGAGTACCAGTATATTGTGAGTACAAGGGAGGAGTACAAGTGGAGTGCCTCTTGTAATAGTTCCAGTCCTAGTACTTGTCTTCCTCCAAGTGCAAAATTTTGCCCTCAAAATGCACAATGAGTACAAATCCATTCTCATAGATCCATTCTCATAGAAAGAGTTTAGACCCACTGTGGCAAAACCTGAGTACAAGGGCGTACTCACTACCAGTCTGAAATGGGCAGCAAAAATATCATATGCCATCTTGTTGAAACTTAACATCACTTCAGGAATGAAGTTTAATATCCATCAGCAACTTAATTGTTTGTTTAAACTGGAAAAGGAAAATGCACATGCCATAAGACACAAGCTGAATTGGGTAGTCTATTAAATACTTAGGACTTTCCTAATCCCCAAAGATTTTTGTGTCCATGAATTTGTTGAGATGGCACACTGAATGACCTTTTTGCTTGTCTCTTTGTACTCTGAATTTACTGGGACACTGAGGGAGACCTTCCCTTGCAGAAAAACAAAATCGGATTTTAAGACACAACTGACAGGCTATTTTGACGATAATTACCCTTCTTTTTCCATTGTTAACATTCATGGCAGTAACTGGTACTTAATGTTTGAATGGATAAAAGCAGTAAGTGGTATTTGAGGCAATTAGGCTTAGCTATCAGGAGGTAACAGGCTAAATATCTAGCATGGTCACAGTCAACTAAGTACATTGAGAAGGATATACCCTAGAAGTATTATTACCCTTCATTATTGTAATACTTCCATAGTGAATGACTCTTTTGCTTATCTCTTTGTAATTTGAACTGTGCTATCCTAGGAGGGGGTATAAGGAAAAAAGGGGGTGTTTATTCCTTCGGAAAATTTCTGAATATTTGAGCATCCTCAGCTGCAATTTGATAATTTGATGCTATGCTTTGGGTTGTTTTAGAAGTATATTTATTGGCAAAGTCTGATTATTGGAAAAGTTTGATATCTCAAAGAGAGCAACTAAGGGGTCTTCCTCTTTGAAAGTAGGGGATTGGATGAAGCAAACTTAAGTCCCCCCCCCCTCCTCACACATTTTTACATTTTGACTGAAGAGCTATGGCGCCCCCTGTGGGCTAGGGGTTGTAGAATATGCCCACGGTATTCCCCGCTTGTCGTAAGAGGCGACTAAAGGGGAGCACTTGAAACGAATTTATCAAGTTGACACTATATAACACATTCGTGTTGGTGTGTCGTTAAATATTATCTAACTAACTGACTAACTGAAGAGCTATGGCCCCAAATCCACTGTTTCCTACAACTATGTCCAAAATTTCAGCTGCTAGAGTGAACATTTTACATCAACTTATCATTTTAAATGGTCTTTGCTTATTCTTTCCTGCATGAAAAAAGATCAACATAAACATTTTCATGTTATGCCAAAGACCACTACTGAATCATTCTTTAAACGATCGCACGTACTTACATGCTAACATTATCCTGTGTTTGCATATAGTATATGAGCAGTTAATGTTTTATTTCCCTAGAAAGGATGCAGCATACTGAGCATACTGTTGGCAGGTACACTTCTACTATGTCTGATGGATACACTAGGCAGTATTAGAGTACATGAACTGTAATATTCAACCATAGCAAACTTTACAAGAATGACTAACAAAGTACTGTTTGCCCTCCTTCAACATAATAATGTATGTGACAAACATTTATGAAAAACCAGCAAGCCCTACATCATGGTAGTTCTTTGAATGCAATAATACATCAATTTATCATACAAATGCAAAGTCACGCATGTATGTGACATGTAACACAGTTCCTGTGTAGTAATGTGAGGCTGGTATAAATCTTTTTTCAGTTTAGAAGAGAGCTGAGAGTAAGGTAAGGGTTTAGGAAGAGTGCAACCACAATGGAGCTAAACAAAGAAACAGTAAAACTGGTGAAAGCTAGGGAAAGCAGTCTTGGTGCTATGGGCAGCAGTCTTGCTGCTACGGGAAGCAGTCTTGTAAGAAACTGGCACATATTGCAATTTTACTAGAAAGACTTTTTTAATAGATTGATAGAATTTCTCAAATTAAATGAAAATCTAGGATAACCTTCACCACACTACCTACCAAGTGTGCATAACTAACACTGAACTCTTTTGTGGCCATCCACTTTGAATTCAGAATCAATGGTAAACATTCACTTGAACTTTGCTATCTGTTTAGTTCTATCAATCCCAACTTGTTCAAACAATCACATATCTTTTAAGGTCTGTAGTCTTTGTTCACATACTCTCTGCTTTTTGTACTACAAGCATATACTGTAAAATGCATTGAATCTCATACCAGAATTTAATACTCTTAAAACTTATAATTAAAATGACCTCAGAAGTAGTACTACTATGGGTACTTGTGAGGGGATTTATGATTAACATTAAAAGGATACATTTTGTTGTATTTATAAACTTTAATAAAAATATAGTCAACAGAACCACCTGCTTATACTGCCCCCAGAAGTACCTCAACCCTCTTTTGAAACATTAATTAACTAATCTTTACTCCCCTTAACTAATCTTCTATCTCCTTTTGTTCCCTTTACAAGTACCTTCCATGATGTTTTACAGTGTTAATCATTTAGCTTGATATATTTTGACTGATTATATTGAAATCTATGAAAGAAATCTGCCTACAGATGCAAAACATGAGTCAGACATGAACAATTATAGTTGGTCAATTTTCAAAGCCGGCTAAATACATAGAAGGGCCTTGCTGTCATCATTTCAACCTGTTCAGATCTATGACCTACTAGCAGAGGAGCTGCTGCTGAAGCATATATGTTGGTTCTATAATCTTTCCAAATCGCAGCACGGCAAGAACACCTCTGATACTCACTACAAAAATTAGTACAAATTTGTATCTCACGTAAACAAAGACTGGTATCTCACAAAACCCCATGATATTCTGCTTAACTAATCTTGTAATGTTTTACAGAATCAGAAATGCAGCTGAATGTTCTGATGGAAGCTCCTGCCTGTGAACATTGATTACCATACTGTCAAGTCCACTTCCTGAATGTATTAGCCAACAGCCTCATTTCCTCACATCCCTCTGATGAGCACTTTAATTTATCTATCATTTCCCATTGCTGTTTTAAGAAAGTACAAGAGTTACGAAATCATTTTATCTTATTCAAAAATGTTCCAGGTTATCAGGGAGTGGAGGATGGGGTTGATCCCCTCCAAAATACTAAGAACTAAGAGGTGAGGAAAACTTGGTTAAAGTTAAGGGGAAACTTATGGGGAATTAGCCATCCGTACACTTTTGAAGGTGATAACTGAGGTTACCATGAAACAATCACTTTCAAAAATCCTCCACCCCTCCCCATATATGTTATTTATGTCTCTTTGAGGCAAGGAGTAAATAATTCTCTCTTTTCTCCCACTAAGTCATAACAGAATGTTGCCTTGACTAGCTACCTTTCCTCGACTTAGCAATTCTGACAATGGTATACTTTGTTGCCTTCTGGTTCACAGCACTTCAAACTTTACAAGACTTGCATTTGAACAAGGTGGCAATGTAATCTCTGATTCAAGGCCATGTAATGATTAGATTCTACACAGTGATAACCAAGATAACAGTTTGATTGTACTGCTCACTATTATGTCAAAACGTTGCCTATGATTCAGACAGTACCTCACGGTTGCATCTAAATGTGTCTTAATTAAATGCTCTAAATAGATAACTGATGCTTACCTGACTAGCACTGACTCCCATAAGAAAAAAACATGAAGCTACTGTGAGCAAGTAACAATTCATGGTTAGGTGCTTTCCCTGAAGGATCAATAAAATTGTACGTTGTAACCTCTAGAGTCCACACTGCTAAACAGTCTACAAAGAGATGTACACAATTCCTTCTAGAGTTAGCTTTCTGCAATTATCCTGAAAATATGGATATCTCTTCAATTCAGAGACTAAGAGGTCTGTAAGACTTCACCAGGGTATTACAGAGAACCCACATGTTACCTTAGTGACAAAGCTGAAGATAGTCACTAAGTAGGCTTGTGTCCCATTTACGATGTCAGTTTCTCAAGACTACACTAATCTCTACATGTTTCCTTCTGTGAACAAACACAAGTGTTGGTTGAACCACAGCTATACCTGTCACTCAACACAACAGCCAGTTTATGATTGGCTCAGGTGGTAAGTGTGGGTGGAGTATAAGCATTTGATAAACCAATGAAAAGTTGCCTTTCATTGACTACTTTAGTCAAACAGCTACTTGGGTTTTATTAAACTTAAAACCATTGCTGAAGTTGGGTTGATCACTATTGACTGTTAGGTACTTGTGACATAACTTAAGGTTTAATGCTATTTATCTAAAATCTTTTACAAAACTAGTAATGGTCTACCAATGCTTCTTATGTATAAACACTGAGTAACAATTTGAGTACCATACACTAATTTTTGACAGAGAATGTTGGGAAAGTTTTCAACTTTGCCTGTAGTGATGCTAAGAGACCTTGATCAGGGGACCCTGCTAGTCTAAGCTGGTACTCCCTGGTTGGACAGTGATGAGTTTATAGCCAAGATGGGCATGAAGGGGGCACATGCCCTCCTCTCTCCCCCTGCCCCCTCTCCCCACAAAAAATTCCATCACTAGTTTTTTACTTTGAAGAAAAAGAGAGAAATGAAATACAAACAAATGCATTTATTGCACTCTTTAGCATCTTCCACCCAGAAATATGCAAAATTTCTCAAAAGTGAAAGGGATACCTACCCTTCCAAGACCCACCTCCATACTGGACAATGAAGCTCCTTTAGAAGTTTATTTTCCCCTGAAGTATCTTACTTTTGTCTCAAAGCTGCAGCTTAGAACTTCAAAGATCATGCAAAAGTATCAGCATAATTATTCTGTACAACTTAGGCAATTAAGAAATATTGCCACATGATTATGAGCCACCATTTGTAAATAAGGATACTGGGATTACCTAGAAAAGGGAGGGGGTGAGTACTGAATGAGACAGACTGGCTCTGAAAGAAAACTTTGACAAGTCATATCAGGGTTGTACGTCTTGTTAAGTAACTGGAAATGACCATTTCCTCTACAAGCAGTTATTCAGCAATGACACAGCCATTTCCTACCAAAATGACAGACAAACTAATTAAATCAATTATGTCACCAAAAAAAGTGAAATATACAAGACTTCGTTTTTACTTGAAAGGAAACATTCATCATTCACCATCAGCAAATTATGACGTGGTCTGTGATAATGAGCATGGAAGGGCAATGGTATTTATGACCATGCTTCTCCACCCCTTCCTGTTTCCTAAAATAGCATCTGGAGCAGTGGTTCTCAAATGCGCCCCCCGGACCATGTCGGTGCGGCCCCTGAATTGATTTTACGTTTTGAGAAAATCATATTCGACAAGAAAAAACTTACAAAAGTAAGAAAAGGGGCTACTTATCTATGACGTGTATGTTTAACTTATATAATTTAGAGTCACTATTTGACTCCTTCCAAATTTGCTCCCCTGCAGGTGCTAGTTTGACTACGTAGCAGACTTTCTGACATGTTCCATGATCAGTCATATCTAATCAAGACTTATTTTGGTGCTGTGTTGTTGACAACCATGTTATGTACACGGTGGCATATAGTTATGTAGTGGTGCACTGCTGATTTGTAGTAAAAAAGCTTGTAGAAAAGTTACATCTCGGAAATGTAATTTGCGAAGTGAGGTGACAGTACGTACAATTAAAAAATGTTAAACGTGTGTTGATTGATTAATGAAATCAAAATTTCTGGAAGTTACCTTTCGGTACTCATAAAAACTAAGAGGAAAAAAAAAACTCGTAAAAACTAAATCAAATGTAATCAGAGTGGCATTCCCTAACAATGTGTTTCGACTTTTTATATGACCGCGCACTTTCCACAGCTCTGTTAAATGAAACAGAATCATTCAATCAACTTATTATTTGTCGACTTTTGGGAATGCGGCCTTTGAACTCGACAGACCCGCTTCTCTCTCTGACCGCATTTGAGAATAATTAATCAAGAGCTTCCTCACATGCTGGTCACTAATGCAGGATAAGTACAGAATTGTTGTGACTTCATTCGTTTCAGAGGGCAGTTTTCGTCCACAACATATTTAGTTTGGAAAACAACGCATGATAAACATCAAAATGACCATACTGGTGACTCACACAATGCAGAACGGTAGACATGGGTAGCGCCAGGTGGGGAAGCAAAGGGCTACGGCCTCTATCGTCTGGGAAACACCATTTTCGTCGGGGAGTCATAATGGGTACGGTAAAGTATGTAACCCCCCAACTGTGAACAGCCACTGCAAAGAGTTTCTGCATTTTGTCCCGGGTAGGGCAGATTACTCAACAAAAACCACAATTTCTCAAAGTTGCTTCAACAGTAGACAAATTTTCGGCTCACTTCGCGTCCCAAAATTCAACTTGGCCATCCTTTTGGCAACCCGTCTACCTTGTCGGGGGCTTCTGGTCACCGGCCACTCCGTTGGGAAGCTTAGCCGCCTTGTCAAGCAAAGGCTGGTGCAACCCCAATAGCGGAGGCAATTTTGTGGTTAAGAGTGTGATTTCCTGCAATCTGGAGTGCTTGGAAAGCAAAAATGACCTCAGCCCCAACCATGGTGGGGCTGAGGTCAGATTAGTGATGTTGAAAAAGTGCATTAAAGTGCATTACCATCTTAAGGAACCGCTTCCTATGAAAAAGTCATACTTTTACTTCAGTTTGCCGTAGATACAGCCTCGTGATCTCTTAACTATGGATTTTGTCCTTTCCAATTATTACCCTCTCTTTAAGCCTGAGATCCTCCCCTGCAGCCCTCAAGCTCATCCCAGCCTCTCCATTCGGCCCTCACCCTCAAAAAGTTTGAGAACCACTGATCTGGAGTATGAAAATGTTTCTACCAGAGGTTAGTATCTGTTGATTCTGTGCTGACAATTTGACTCCCTCTATAATAAAATTTCAACTAGCTGCTCTTCCATGAAAATGTCTACTCCCCTCAGTGACTGTTTGCCTTACAGACTTAGGACTGGGCTTGGGCGATCCAATCCTTTTGGAGTCAGATACACATTCTAATAGTTGCCACTCTGACCGGAGTTGCAACTCCTACAAGTACATAGTAACTGATGCAATCACATACCTAACATCAGCCACAGACTTTCAAATACTAGCTCACACTACTGGCATTTCAACCTTAAAAAACATTTGAGTTGCCCATGTCAGAGAATAACAGTGGCCAGCTGAAAGGTAAGCTAGTGATCTGAGAGAAAATATGACTGATAGATCCAATTTTGTTACAATACTTCATTACAGCTTGAAAAAGAAAAAAAAATGCATATCTTGTAAAACATCAAAAAGGACTTCTTTCAGTATGCATGTACGTAACTGTACTAAAAATTCTTTCACGGTCACGGAAAGTAGAGACGATATTTGAGTTGCCACCTGGAGTTAAGACTCTGAAATAAGAGTCCAGTAACCCCTTTATAGCACACTCTGAACACTCACCTAATCACCTAATCAATGTACAAAACTTTCTATTGAACTCTTTATGCTTTGCTACCAAATCAGTGAAAGCTAATGATAAAGCTTATTTCAAAACTAGTCCAGTTCAGTTTACTGTGCAATATACAACACACAATAGTCACTGTGGAAGGAGAGTGTATTAAGATATGAATATTTTCTTACTGTGAGTAGTGACAAACCACATTTTAAACTGTGTGCTGACTGTTAATCTTTTAGTAGGAGTGTATTTATTGGATTGACAGACTTATAATGAATACTAGTCACGCATACAAAGAGCAAAGTCTTTTCTGAAGGATGTGAATCTCAGGAAAGGCACAGATTTAAAATCCCGTGCAAATTTTGAGTTGATTATAAAGGCGGAAACAAAATGGGTGGACGAAACTTGCCAAAAAAGACCTTTACGAAGTCAACCTGGGGTGGGCACCAAAAGGGCCCAAAATGGGGGAGAGGGATTAAATATCAGTGAGTATGGTACATGCACCCAATGTGTATTACTGAATTTAATGATGTGCTACATTATATAATCATGAAACTATGTAACACATGACATACTACATGTGGGTAAGTACAGAATAATGGTTTGAGAACTTATGAAAGTGGCAATTTTAAAAGGTTTTACACTTTAGTTCAGAGCCGAGCAAGCCACATAAAGAGGGCTTTCAAAAAACTCCACAAGCAGCCCGAAAAAGGCAAGGTGCCAATCTCATATTTATACAAATTTGTACTCCTTAATTTCAGTCACTTGATTACCAATTTATTTAGTTTCCAGAAAGAAGCAGCACACAATTATCAACAAAATACTCATTATGCAGGGTTATTCACACTCCTGAGTAAATTAATTTACTGGGGCACTGTCATGCTACAAGCCAAATATATCAAAATATATCAAAATTTGCTTCACTAAACAGCTACTGATATTCTCCCACACACAATTTGCATATGGTTTAGCCATTAATATATTATACTCTCTGTTTAATCAAACACCAAACATGATGCACTTTTACAAGAGAAGTGTAACTTGTCTTTAAACTGTTACCATCAGAGATAAGTGACTTCCATTCTGTTTTACAATTACTACAGACTTGCACTGAAATCATTTAATTCCATGACAGTGAACAATAAACTGATTTACACCTGTATAGGAAGTTTTCTGAACAAGAATAGGAGATGTTACAGACCCGGTCAATGTCACTTGCCTTGAGGTCCTTTATTCATGCACTTTAGTCGGTTCGCGAAAGTTGGAATTGGAGGATGTCAACAACAAGTAAAACAATTGTCACTTTTTCTGCCATCCACAAAGTGACTTTAATACACTCTCCCCCAACCCAACACCAAGTCTACTGTCCCCAGGTTCTTATGACAGTAAGGATGTTAAGGGTATCACCCAATTAGGGACCAATCTTTCAGGGTTCAACCAAAGTCCTTTTCCAGATGTTGAAATCCTTGATATTTAAAGATATGACAAGTGCAGAAAAAAGCAAATCCATAAAAGATTTCAAATACAGTATGGTAAAGGTAAGTTCTTGGTATTGTAAATGTGGGTCACCCTTATGTAAATATTAACATCCATGTAGCCTCTATGTTCTTTCCTGAAAAAAAAAAAATTGTGATGGCAGTCTCTGAAATCTATCTTTAAAACTTCCTCAATTGCTTTAAGTTCTAATGACACTATTGTTGAACTCTCAAAGTTTATTAAGTACAAGTAGTCTTTGATTGTAATTGATACAAGTTCACATGTACTTTATTACCATTAAGAGCTCCTAGAACAATGGTTACCAAACTTTAAATCACAAAAAATTGGGGATCACCAGTCAAGTCCTAGAGAAAAATATTACGGGAAAACCTGTTTTTAAATGGAAACCTGCCTTTCCAAATTTCAACACAATGATTGAGCTCCAATATAAGTAGAGGGACAAGTTGCAGTTGGGCAGGAAAATGAACCAGACAGTTGCTCTGAAAACAGTTTGGTAACCTCTGCTCTACTTTTATAAGTTAGCAATGTTACGTATGTGAGAGCATCAGTCATTCATTACAAGGCCCAACTGTCAATCAGCAGAAATTTTCACCTAACTTGACCAACTAATGCCCACCAACAAGGGTTTTAATACCCTTGCTGAAGCCTTGGAATGTGCTGACTGGATGTACTATTCAATACCTTCGCTCTGGACATGGCGCTAAGGAAATACACAAGTTGCTGGCTAAATTCAGTTGGCAGCGTAGACAGCACCAGCAGTAAGAACGACTAAAAGGCCGGACACTGGAACAATATTTTCAGGACCACAAAATCCAAGCAATTTGTTCCTTAACTTGCATGCAGTTTTGTACATCAGTCTTTATCCTGTAGTATGAGAGGGGAAGGAGGAGAAGGGCAGCACCTGGGCAAAATACAAGTTCACAGTGTTCCACCACATCTAGACCTCCCTGGATATGCAACTGGATCTTATGGTACAGAACTTGAACATTTTGTGACTTGTTTTACGAGGACCCGTCATCATGATGTGAGGGTAGGACAGTCTGAAAAATGATGACCCTCTTCAGACTTTTTCCACAATGCACCTTGCCCCCTGCAAAAAGGGTATCTTGCAAATGGAAGCCTCTTCAAACTGTCACAACATGACAAGAGGTCCTTCTGACATACTAAAGCAAGGCACTCTCTGGCAAATTAAAGACACCATGATTTGTTTCACTAAATATCATTCAGAATGATTTATTCACACAGTGAGTGGGTGAGTTGGTAGGCAAGCATCTGATCCTCTTCTCAAGTGAGGAATGACCATCTTCAGCCAAAAAATTATTGTTCAGTGACCTTGGTAGCTATTGAAAATTTATTACACTTTTTGCTTCCTTTTTATGTTTTGATAATAAAATGTTAACCCCTTTGGTATTAGGGAGACATCCAATATGCAGACACTCTCTATATTCTGTTTTTGTCATTTATTCAAATATGATGTCTTCATCAAACTTTCAACAGAATCAATGAAGACTTCACTTTTTTGTAAGAACATACCACTAAATACAAAGGTTACGATTCCTAGCAAGCAAAGTCAAGCTTGGGGTGAAAATCATGTAGATTATCTTCTTGAAGGTAGATGGCTAATGAGATAAACTAAATATGAAGGGAATGGCCTAGGCCACTTGGAATTCCTCACACTCTCTCAGCTGGCAATTAAGAATCTGATAGTTTGCCTGTAAAGTTCTGAAGACTACTTAGAAGTTTTCAATACACTGGAATGCTTTTTGCCTTTGCACAGTTCCACAAATGGACACCTTTCCCCACAAAGCCGATCTCCAGCCCTTCTCTGTCCCCGTTCTAATCTGCCTTCCTAATTTCTGCCCACCCTCCTTTACCCAGCTCCTCCCCAACCCTCCTCTCTACTTTCTCTACACATCACAAATATTACCACCTAAGCTTCTACAGTTACACTTCTCTGTTCTGACATTTCATTGTTCCGATGTCTCTATATTCTGAAAGTTTCCATTGGATGTACGGATGATGGAGGAGACTATTAGGGTTACACTTGTCTGAACATAGAGGTGCATCCGTACTAACTTAATGCTAACCATACCCTTATCCTAATGCTGACCTCAATGTAAACATTGTGGAATATTGAGACATCAAAACAAGTTGACTTCAGAACAGAGAGTAGCCCCACTGTTGCAGCAGGGAGCTGTTACTCCGAGTAACAGCTCTCTCATGAAGCTAGAATTCAATAGGAGGATTTAGCCATCAGGCAACTTAATACTTCTTTGTTTTTCACCCGGAAAAATGGCATTTTCCCGGGGAACTTTGGCTAAACGAGCCTATTGAAATATAGCGGCATGTGGTTGCAGCATTTATGTCCAACCATGGTGTGTAAAAAAGTACATTTTTCATCATCAAGTACCTTTAAACAAGGACGTTCTCCATGGCAGGCAAATAGAAAGTGTGGAATGTCAGGCAACTAAAATTTGTTCTTTCTAGAGAAAGCAAAGGGCATCTGATGCTAAACGGTGTTAAAGAAAATCTGAATGTGTGCACTCTGCAGGATCAGATATGAAATTCGCCTTTCTGGGAGGACAGCCCCTGGCTATTCCAACACCTCGTATTGGTACATCTAAAGCACATGGGTGATCCAGTGAATCACATTCACCCAGTATTCAGGTACAATAAGTATCAAGGTTTACTGTAAAGTTCCCCTCTAGGGCAATGTTATTCTCGTTTTTCCTGATCTCGCGCACAGATGAATCTGAACACAAACTGAACCAAGTAATTATCTCCCTGTGGGGCAGTAATATGGCTGTACGCCCCTCATGCACATCCACCTCTGTCTGAACACTGCCTAAATTGGCTACTACTATACTAACAAAAATGCAGAAGACCTAAAATGCATGTGTGTGGTATTTCAAATTATATTCAAATTTAAAACACCTGTGTACTGGATGAAACTTCAAAGCAAAACAGTGCTTTACACTTTATTCTACAAAACTGTAAAGAAAAAAATTAAAATGAAAATCTGTAGGTGAACAATCTTTTGCCATCATTTATGTTCAGTATTGTCTGCAATAAATGTCATGTTATCCTCAGGAAACTGTCATAACAATCCAGATAATTATTTAGAGGTGGAAGCATTTGACAGGTTATTAAATATATCTTCAGGGTGTCAGTGCTTCACACCTGTGATCTCGACATAACATAGTGGATACTTTTTTGAGCAAATGTGTTTTTCTGACTCAAAAGGCCCCTGGCTTGGCACAGATGATGTACCCAGCTGCAAACAAATAACCACACATTTCAATCTGAAACGGAAAAATTGGGACATAGAAAATTATTTTGGCTGAAATGGCAGAAGTTTTATGGGGGAGGAGGTACTTATTGTATCACTCATTTACCCACACCAGTCAAGAGTAACATGCATAATTCCAAAGACAACCGACCAGGATACACCATTCTTGGTGCTCCGCGGCATCCTATCCTTTCCGGACAAAAAAGTTACAGCCTTAGAGGCGTTTAATCCAAATTAAACCATACCAAGATGGAAGAGGAAGTTTCAGTTTAATAAAATTTATTCATTCCACATGATTAAAGAGGAGAGTAGGACACTGCCACTTGCTAAATTGGGACTCGGAGATGTTTTGTTTTGCCTAGATGTATATAGTCCAACAGGGGAACCACCATTAGGTATAAAGGGTAATGTCTGCGGCTAATATAACTCTTACAGGCAGTGTATCTGTGGCCTTCCCCAACTTTCTGCTTTAAACGGGAGTCATAAAAAAATTGTGGCAAGCTCCCTGCCACATTAATTGAAGGGAAAATACTGTCACCCCAGTTTGAATAAATGTATACAGTATCCTCTTATAATCACAAATGTCCATTTTTAGCAAGTGACAATATTTTTTGTTGCTGAACACTAAAACTGATGCAGTAACTCCTTAATCACAGGCCTTTAATGTCCAACATTTATGTGCAGAATCATCATGGCATACAGTTGTAAAGGAAATAAAATAACAAATTAAGGCTTTTAAGATTTAGCTGACATTTCCAAGTTTTGGGGGAATGCAAATTCCCTTTAACATAGTTGCCCCCTTGATGGCAAAGCTACTGCTAGCAGCATAAAATGCAAACCACCTCTACAGCCATTGGTGTGTAGACCAACTAAAACATGAGTGAGATGTACAATCCATGTAACTCACATATACTTTGCTACATTGGGCAAAGCTCTAAATTGCTACCGGCCAACTGTGCCTTCATCATCTGTCACACACTCATGAATACAGTGATCAAGCTTTTTCAAAGGAACGACCAGCATCCTGCTGTAACTCCAGGCTACTTTTGGACAAACAGTTCTGAAAACTCACAGGTTTAATATCTGCTACTGAATGCCTGTCCATGGCCTATAAGTACTTTGAGATTGGTCCATAACACGATTATTAGTTGTTACTGTATTATTTTTATTATTCTGAACTTCAAAGACAGAAAACGAAGTATTTCTAAACTCTGTTAAACAAAGCTATTCATATTAAAGATCAAAACCTATCAAACAAAATTTCCAGTCCTGAGGGGATTAAAGTGTTCCAGAACACGAGCTTGACTCATTGCCTTCATAAAGCTACCAAAATGTTTTAAACGCTTTCAATACCTTTACTCAACAGACTGTGATCTTTGTATTTTATGACTTACAAAATAATTTCCCATATCAATGACTACCTCCTACTACTTTCATTCAAATGAGCAAACAAAAAGGTCAATTTGCTTCTCCAGAGATGGCTTTCATAGTCTGCACTATATGAAAGTGTAAATTTATAGATGTGATTTGTCATTCATTTGGGTCCAAACAGGGTGCATTACTGGTGCCAAACAGTCTCAACTTCTGTTTACCAATGGTGTCACTCATGCCAATTACTTGAAACCCAAGGTTTACATTTGAGTTCCCTGTCGGTTATATGATCTTGTTTAATTAAGATCTAGGTCTAGTAAAACCTTGTATGGTTTACAGAATGGGTACTTTTCTATGGAGTCACTCTGACAATGACCCTTACAAAATGTTGTAATGGGTATCATAACTTGGAGGTGTCATCATTGACCATGGAGAGCAAGCCATACATCTGGACCTTGGGCCAATTTGTCAGTTTTGGAAGGTTTGTTTTGGAGAGACATAACGTGTGCTTGAGGGCAAAATGCATCCATCGTAAGAGGTTGATTAATAAAACCAGCTACTTGAAAATTTTTTGTGGGGGCATTCTAGAGTTTGGAGGCCCTGACTAAGGTGTCATCTTCTCCCCTCCCCTCCCACCCCTTCTCCATGGCTATGGGCCAGGTCACATCATCTGGATTTTTGTTATCTAGCATGGTTTCTGTTTACATTTGAGCATGTCTCCACAAAAACAAGCAAGACTGGTAGATTCTATACATGGACAGTAGTCCCCCTGCAAGTCAAAGAAACATTAATTACTGCAACAGAAAAACCTTAAAGCAAAGGCTGCCTTTAGGAAATCTTTCATGCACACTGCCCTCCCTCCAGTTCTGGCTGATGATAAGAGATTAGTCAAATCTGAAACTCCTGGTCAACTCCTCAGTCATACCAACAGATGATCAAAAAAGATTTTTGTAGCAAAAATTATTTCAACAGAAGATTTTATGAAAGTTTTATAGGTAGGTTAAGTTGAACAAACTGAAAAATACCTTCCATGAAGAACACTTATTCACTTTCTACTACAATGATACCTGGAACAATCTAGATTTCCTTTTGCTCTCTTAAACACTAATTCAATACATTCCACTGCTGCAGACTGGAGAGTGGCTTAAGACTAGGGTTACAGTGAAATGTAATGTTATTATACACTTAACTGAAAATCTATTTTGACTCAAAAATGTGAATTATGACTTGTTCTAAACAACAGGTTGCAGTCTGAGATGATCCTTTGGGATATGTGTGAAACCACCTATTAAGCAAGAAAAATTTAATTATCTGAGCAATACTTGCCTTCAAAAAGTTTCACAGTCCTGTCTTTCACTGAGGTCGCCAACGTAATCCACACCCCTGGATAGGGGTCACAAATGACCACCTTATGCCACTAAAGGTTACCACAAACCACCAACCTTATGCCACTAGTCACATTTTGACCAACAGTTGCTTTTAATTTATTACATTATTCTCTCTCAACCTTATGATATATCCTCATAGTCTTCTGTGAATTCCAAATAAAAAGTCTGATCAAGTTGTTGAACCACTGAACCATGCTGTACCTTCAAATGTACAACTAAAAAACATGAAATTTAGCTGAACTGTCGTGTGCTAAGGGTTATCCCTCACAGATCTTTAGTTTCATCTGAATTTACAAACCCTACCTAAGGATGAAAGTTCCTTATCAGAGGGACAAAATAATAGCCTATACCAAACATTTATTGACAATTTTGCATACTAGGCATGAAAGGGGTACTAGTTTCCATGGAGGCCTGTATGCACTATCAGCCATTCAAGGAACATGGCATGTTGAGTAGAATTTGTTACAATGGTTGTGTAGTTCTGAACCACATGGAATCATTAGAAATCACCACAGGGATGAAACTCACAAGTAAGTTAATTATTGTTCATGGCAAAGGTCTAATGAACTGTCAAGTATATGTTTATGCAAGGGAGTCTATTTTACCTTGCAAGGCATCAGAAAACAACAAAGGCAGTAAAAGCACAAAACAAAATACACACATACAAGAAAAGAACCACAGAATTCCATAACCTGCCAGCTAACTCATGTTAGCCGCATCTATTGACTTTTAGAACTTAAGTTCAATCCTACTCAGGAAGCTATATTAAAGGTACAACCTGGTAGATGGCTACTTTTATTCAATACACACATGTTTAACAGGGCACACAGGGCCTCTTATCAATCATTACTGGACTGTGAGTGATGCCACCCACTACAACCCATTTAGTTCAGTGTAGTATGGGAATAAGTTTTTAAATATAGTGTAACCAGAACAAGTTGGCCTCCCTTAAAATGGCCAACTTTCACTTTCCCAGACTTACCTTTGGGTGTGCAGTTCAGCTGAAGCAGTGATTTCAAAGGAACAGTCAACTGACACAAACAGTTCCCACAGAAATGGATTATCAGACCTTGCATAAACAATGGCCTTAGACTGTGGGGTTTGTAACATGATGTACCCCACTTACACAAAAGAATGGTGGGGTTTGGAAAACAGCTTAGATAGTGCAGTCAAAACAGCATGACCATATGATTAACTTAATCTGACAAAAACGGCATTAAGTCATTCACTTACCTTGCACATTCCATCGACACAAACATCAATGTCTGAATTATTTCTACAAGGTGTCCCATCTATTACTTTGTCGGCAAGTTTGGCAAAAAAAGTTTGACCTTGTGCTCTGCAATGAAGCTCACATGGCTTATTTTCTGCAGGGAAAGAAAGGGAAAATTATGTAAAACTGTGCATTATTTTAACAACAGATTATGAAGCTGCCTTTTTCCAGCTTCCACTATAACAATGGGCAAAATTCTGTACATTTTGACATTTTGTGGCTAGATATGCACTCAACAATAGATCAGCCTTCAACCTTTCACAAGGAGAGATCTGATTGCTAAGCCACATCCCTGTTCAAAATTATTGAGATGACTTTCATCACCTGCTATAAATTTTTATGACATCATTATCACTTTCATTGTTATGTTGAGAAGAAGAAGCATGCACAATTTCTTCGGTGTGCTACCAATATTAAAATTGAACAGCATTTTCTTTCCAAAAAAAGCTCACCTTGCTGTAAAAAGTTCACATTTGCCCCACAAAATTGTTTCCACGTTTGTGTAGGTTTCACTGAGCTTGACAGTATACCACCTGTTTTGTGCAACACTGGCACTGTACTAAATATATGATGGATCATAGAAATTGGAGTGCAAAGGGGGCTGAACAACCCCCTTCTGATCCATTCACCCCTCCTAAGTTTCTCCTCTTTTTCAACGCGCAAAATCCTTGGGGTTGCCATTCTGAGGCATTACAAGCAGCATACTGCAGATTCAAAAACCCCTAAGGCCCTGTGAATAAATTCAACATTATTTTAAAAAATAAAGTTAAGAAAAATGCAAGTTCTATTTGTTAACATAAAAGGTTGCAAGCTGCTATGGATTTACCTATGATTGCATTTTTTTATGCACTTCTAGCAAATCAGCTTTAGGTAACCCATAATACTCAACCATAAAATACTTGGAGTTCGTAAAGATGCTTGCAATATGATATCTGCAAACCCAAACTGGGATGGTTTGAAAATTTTTCAATGGGGTAGAAACTAGAAGTGGTCCCTGGGGCCAAAAAATATTAAGAAGCACTGGTTTACAGAGGATATAAAGTTACTAGTAAAGGTGAGAAATTAGAAGGTTACCTTTTATTAATGCCTCCCAGGTGTAAAGCCTATCCATTAAAGGCATTGTATTATACATGTCACATTGTTCTTCTCTGAAAGGTCTGCTTCCTTCTGGACACTCCTGAAAAAATTGTAAGAAAGAATGCGGTAATTTGAATAGAGACCATCATATTATAATGGCTACTTATTATCGAAAGCGAGAGGAAAATCATGGAGCAACCACCTGAGTAAAGTACCATACAGCAAAGACAGGACTGCCAATTGCCCCAATTTGGGATTTCCTTCATAGACAAAGAGTACTGGGCACCTAGAAGCCCTTCTTCACCAGTACCAAAGCATTAGCTGGCAATGCATTCTGCCCCCCTTGAGGAGGCCAAATCGTAATGGAAAAAGTCAGATGCTGGAGGCTGCTTCAAAGAGACAGCCTCAATATTGCTAAGACAGCTGGCTTTCCATGTTTAGTATACTTTTGACAACATTCTTCCAAAGGATTTCCTTTGAAAGGTTTGTACAAAACCAGTTGAAAGTGCTGACATCATATCTTTAGCAGCAAGTGCCTACTAATTTTTTCCCTCTTGATCAATAGTGGCAGCAGGGTGTAGTAATTCAAGGGACTAGTCCCTGAGAACTTGGGGGCAAACAACTTCCATGATGCAAACTTGTTGCTGGTGAACTGGCAGTGGGGTGAAATGACAATAAAGTGCTTGAATGGCTTACATCAAATGAAGCACAAAACTCAATGGTCAGGCTTGAGATTCTGAAAACCCATAATGCGCATTGCTGACAGGCCAACTAAAGGCAAAGCTACATGATATAAAGCCTTAGTAGCAGGTTCCTTCACGACAGCTACACTGAAAGTCAACCTGACCTACAGGCCTATGACTGATCTATAAAGCTGATAGTAACCTAATGTTAGGCATTTATCCTTGTTCAAGTAGGCTCTTAATAATAACTTACAAGGTCATGATATACCACTGCAATTTAGTCCGCCTAGCCTAAGCCTTGTGCAATATTAAGTCTATGCCTACAGTACAATAATCAAAGTAATTCAATGTCACAGGGGGAACTTCACTTGGTCCTTTCAACTACCCCGTGACATCTGGGATGAGATTTCGATATAAAAGGAGCTGGTTTAATTTCACAAAACCAAAAATGTTTCCTTCACATACAGTATTAGTGATACGAACACTCAAATACCATCATGACGATATTACATGATGCATTCTGAGGTAAACAGTCAATGCAAAACATGGGTAGAAAACATATCAACTGATTCTGTGAAAATTGATATTTTGTTCATAAGAAGCTTTACACTACACATGGCAGAATATAAATAACACAAAGTTAGTCCTACCTTCTGTTATTTATGGAATGATTGAATGTAACTAATCACCTGTAGCAGTGCCATACTGGGATGTTTGTATGCCATATGCAACAGAATTATATTTTTGTTATGCAAATTATTATTACCTTCTTTGAACATGCCAATCCAACTTTTTAATCACCAGAGATATCACACCAGTCTCAGAATTGGGCCTATACACCCAGACCTGCCTATTATACTATTTAAGAGTGTGTATTTAGGCCATTATTGTAATGTTTTGTGACAATGACATCGCCAGTGTGTGCCACAATAATGGTGTAGTTCATTGCATTTGGCAATTATGCCACTCACATATGCCAAGTTTGGGGCACTGCACACTTTCACTTTTGCACGACAGATCTGTGTGAAAACTGTGACTTTCTATTATGGTAACAGTGATTTCGCATCTAGTCAACATTTTTATCCCTCGGCTTGTTGCGGAACCTAATACGGCCACTCTAAGAAGAAAGAGCATTAAATAATTCATCTCAGCAAAACCAAAACAATTAAGAGTGGCGTCTTCGTAGGTGGCAAACTTTTGCTGCAAGGTGTATTTTTGGTTACTTGAAATTTCTCATGTTAGATACTGAGATAAACTTCTCCAAAGTTTAGCCTAAGCTGGCTTTGAGCATGGAGTCTATGAAGGCCACCTGTGCATTAAAGCATACAGCCTTCTGAGCTTTTATACCATCAGTATAGGGCCCATGTGTAAACAACCACCGCTGATGTCTGCAGTCATATCACTACCCTAATAAACACAATACACTATGTACGAAACCAAGTTTGAAAGTGGCCTTATTAGGTTCTTCCACTATACAGGCCCCTGTATGGCCAGGTCACACAAAGCTTCCTATACATGGTCCTTACAAGAATTCATTGAAATCTGACCAGCACAGTCCTGGCCAAATTGCCTTTCTTCTTACAGCACAGTTAGGACCTTAGATCTAAATTACAATCTACAGCAGGCCTGCTGCAGTTGTTTTTGATCACAGAAATCAGTCCCCTGAAAACGTTTGAAAATTTGACATAAAATGAACAAATTTGTCATGTTATTAAAATTTACTGCAGCATGTGAAATGTTTGTTGATATCAGAATGCTGCAACATTAATGAGCCTAACTTTATAAACGTCACAAAAAACATTTAATCTCTGTAGACTAGGTGGCTAGTTCCTGGGCTATATACATGGAATTATGTAATCTAAGCTTTCTTTCCCTGTTACTTTTTGAATCTCAAAGTGTTTTCCTACCCTGATATTTGTGGGCAGAAAAAAACATTTTTTTTTTGGGGGGGGGGGGTGGGTGAAAGAAAAGTAAGTACACAGTCATGGAATGGAACACCTGTGCCAAATGAAGATTCCATGAACTTTACATCAAAGTTTCAAACATCATCGGTGTCTTTTAGTACATGTAATATGCCCTACTCCCTAACTTAAAGGGAAATATTGCGTTTGAAAAAATACCACGGCGTGACTCTAATTTAATCCCATTGTGGTCTTTTACCCTTTCCAAACATGGAACACTAATAACTTGCAGCAGATCAACAATCTCACGAAATATGGAAAGAGTGAAGCAGCAATTTTGTACCTAACGGGCTCATTACAGAACGATAAGCCTCGCCCACATATGCAACATTCATACTGCTGCATATTCATTTAGGAAGAGTGGTCACGTCAGTTCATATATGCACCCATTATGCAATACGTGTTGACCTTGCTTACCGTAATTCCAACGACCCTGCTCAGTGCTCTCAACAAACTACCACCACAGTTTCTGTATATCCGGCTGTTTCGAAAGTAAATCAAACCTGCTAAGGCCCAAGGGCTGCAATTCGAATTACAGAATAACTGTAACTTTGTATACAGTATACCAGGGAGGTGATAAGACTACTGTAATGTAACGGTAGTTCCGTTAGGTTGTCAAATATAAACTCCCTGGTTCAGTAATACAGACAAAATGTAGTAATAATTCCCACTAATGTACTGTACTGTGCTTCGTTCGTATTTTCCGAACTTTTTGTACATGCGGTAGAAGGTGTTTGTTACTGTCTGACGTAATGTGATAGAAATGATTTGACTGGTGGATTTCAAATCAGGGGTGATGAAGGTGTGGTTTTGCATGCATAATTTTTTGGGTGAACAAATCAATTAGTTGTAACACAAAAGTTAATTACTCGTTAATTAGTGCTCGGAGGGTAGAATGTTTTTGTTAGATACCTCTCTTTCATTGAACGGGACTTGATCGCAAGTAAACGAGGATAGATTCAATAAAAAGCCAGACAAACGCAGTATTTCCCTTTAACCATAGTCAATACTATAACAATATACTGCCATGCATGCTGAATATGTACACACATGTACAGGATACAGGCCAGGTTTAACCCACAGAACCTGTGGACATGGCAAAATTGTTTATCTTCTTCCATGGATGCTTATCCAAGCTGAATCAGTATGAGTCTGACTAACCGCAAGTTTTCAGACACAGGAGTGTGTAGCTCTTGAGCTGACTCACTACAGTTACCTTGTTTGTTCAAACAGGAAACTAATGATGGTTAATAAATAAGCTGATTACTTTTGAAAGCAAGCTTCTATTATCATGAGAACGATTTTAGTCAGAGGCCCCTGAAAGTCACAAGTTGTATATTAAATCCCTATGTTAGCTTACCTAAATTTGCTGTCATTAGAAACTAATATAACCAGATAAGCCTGACAAGATGGACAACAAGCTGCCAGCTGTGTAATTGCCATATGAGTGCTCTCATGGAATGTCATAATCCTATCCAATACTTTCAGCCCCGCTTATACTATATCTGAATGGGGTGTTGCTGGCCTAGCTCACCAGCATTGTGGCCTGTTATGCTGTTACATGCCCAGTTCAGTGCAGCACAAGTTAAAATGTAACTAATGCAGTGTAAAGAGAGTGAAAAAAATATAAAGCATGATATAAAACAGGCCAGGATTTATTTTAATTTATGACTACAGTTGTTAATGCAGTCATCTGACATGAAAGGAGTGTTTTGTAATACTATGTTTTAAAACAGCGCTTCTCAACCTTTTTTAAGTCGAGGACCACTTTGACTCTCAGAATTTTTCTGAGGCCCACCTTACAAAAAGTTCATTCTTTTTTCTTTATTTTTTATTTTTTATGGCAGATCTCGCGGCCCACACGAGAGGGCTTCGCAGCCCACCGGTTGAGAAGTGCTGTATTAAAACATGTGTAATGCTCCTCTACTCATTATCCCATGGTAGGTGGTATTTGTGTGAAGAAATGGAAGGATAATATTAAAATTTACTGTGAGAAAACTTGAAAGTAAATGATATTATTGCCAAAAAAAGGAGGGGGGGAGGATACCCCCTTGGCATTTCTACCTGTGTAATATCCAGTCAGACAAGGTACTTAAACTGGAGGCAAGATGGCTTGCAGGGGGTGAAATATTTATAAGGAGTGCGAGTATACTAAAACGCATTCAGGCAATGGTAATTATTTAATAGGGGAGGCGACAATTTTTCTTTTTTTTTTGTACAAGGGCGCCATCCCTCTACCTGGCTTCGGGCTTGGTAATATCTCCTTAACCCCCACTTCCTGCCACACCCCCTGCCAAAGTCAAGCTGCCCTCAGAATGATTCACAACATTACTAAGAATTTGCAATCATTAGAACGGAGGCAGATAAGCTACTACCATGGCGATGTGGAGATCACCTCAGAATCCAGAGTTACATAAAAAAGAAAATCCAGGAACGAAAGCATCGTTGTCAGAAAGTGACATTAGTTTAGGTAAAAACAAGTTACTGAAAAACCGCCCAGACAACTTATCACTTGCATGAATCAATCTACATTGTTAAAGAGTCATAACTTTGAAATAATCCTCGTATACATTCACGTGAATGACAATGTCTCACTCTTTTGATGTAGACTGCTACACCTGCTTGAGTGACAGTGGCTTTGTTGCCTGATAAAAACTTTGTACTTGCTGCTACATGTGTAATTATGTTGTCTCAGATTTTCAAATGTTTACATTGAAAAGGCTTGAGTATGTTAAATAAAATAATGGGTTACAATTTTTCTGCATTTTTATGCAGCTGAGAAATACAACAGGATCTAATTACAGGCAGAGCCGATATCGGAGTTGGGCCTCAACCTAGTGCCTTTTCTGTAGAAGCAAACATGTACAGAAGAATTAGCGATATTTACTGAGAAACAGTGAAAAAGGGGAGAAAGTCCATGGCTGTTGAAACAGCTCTTTGCAGTATCTCAGCCGATATTGCTCCTTCAATTTTTACATTTTAAATATATCGTTTTAGTAATAGTAAGTAACGTATCGTAATGAAACAAGAAAAAAGATAAAAATTGAAGCTTGAGGAGATGGGCTAAATTTTCTTCCAGATCTAGCCAACTATGCTTATCTGTTCTGTGTAAACAAAAGGTGTTATCCGAGTTGGGCCCTGCTTCATCCAAGTTGGGTCTTGATGGATGTCCACACATTCTGTGGGATCAACTTGGCATGTATCTGGTGCAGTGAACATCTGTTTTTTTTACACATAGGTTAGGATGGGGGTTTTCAGCTGCTCAAGGGTTTTTGATTTCAGAAATTAAAAAAAGCAAAGTCATTTAACTAACTTACCTTTGGTCAACACCTACAATGCCTGTACTATTATTTCTGTGTGTTTCCTTTGTTTTATTAGTTTTCTCTTATTGGAATATGTAATGATGAAAAAAGTGGACAAAAATAGCTAGCTAAGGGTATATTCAACCACTCTATTGAAAACAATGCTAAATTAAAGGGAAATATTGCATTTGAAAAAATATCACAAAGTGACACCAATGTAATCCCACTGTGGTCTTTTCCCCTTTCCATACATGAATTACAAATAACTTGAAGCAGATCAACACTAATCTCACGAAATAAGGACAAAAAGAAGGAACAATTTTCTCATCGCACCGGCTCATTATCAAACGATAAGCCTTGCCCACATGCAACAGTCGTACTGCTGCATATGCATTTACTTAGAGCCGTTACGTCAGGTCATATTTACACTCATTATGCAATATGTGTTCACGTTGCTTACCTTGTGCTTCACGCTCACAACAAGCCACCCACTGCAGTTCCTACAGCCCGTGCTGTACTGTAGGATACTGCAGCTCACCCTGGGAGATACAGTGTCATCTCCCTGGTTCACCATGCAGTTCACAACTCACACAGTGTGCGTTAGTCGTTACAGGACGGTAAGGTCATGGAAGTTCTACCTAGGATCATGGTACTTTATTTGCGGAAGCCTTAATTATTTGGACGAAAGGCATCACATGTTCATAAAATTGTCGTCTTCTTTTAGGGCCTAATCTGATAGTAGCAGTTGCTAAAGCACCGACTATCTCTTTTACATTCTGCTATTTCGAAAGCAAAGCAACCTACTAAGACCTAATGGCTACAATTTAAATTACAGTAACTGTAACTTTGTGTATAGTATACCAGGGAGGTGATGAGACCCCCTTAGTGCACTACCTGTAGTTCAGTGTAGACAGTGTCTTAGTAATAATTCTCAGTTTGTTCGGATTTTACAAACAGTTTGTATATGCTGTAGAAGGCGTTTGTTATTGTCTGACGTAACGTGATAAAATGATGTGATTGGTGGATTTCAAATCAGGGATGACGAAGGTGTGGTTTGCATGCATTATTGTTTGGGTGCACACATTGTCAGTTGTTACAGAAAGGTTAATTACTTGTTAATTAGTGCTCACCGGGTAGAATTTTTTTCCCACTTACCTCTCTTTTATCGAAGGGACCTGATCATATGTAAAAGAGGATAGATTAAATAAAAAGTCTGACAATTGCAATATTTCCTTTTAAGGTAAAAGGAATTTTTCTGTAGACCATAATTGGTCATCCTACAGATGTTGTGATAAAATTTATATATGAAGGTAACTGTTTTACTAAACAAATTAGTTTCCATGATTTTATGCTGGTCAAAAACTAGAGGATGAAAATAGCCTTTCACATTGAAAAGTGGTTTGTAGGTAAATGAGGGCAGTTACAATTTTGGGGCAGATTCTTTTCATGACAAAGTGCCAACAACCCAGGTCTATCTAGGTTATCAAATCTGACCACTTAATAATTTTTGGGTATAAAGGTATGTGGAAGTAAGTCATTTGGTTAATGGCCCATTTCAAGAAAACATGATTCTGAAACAAATGTATACACATTCAGTTTTCAGGTTGGGATTTTTGTGTGAAATGGTTATTTTTGGTCAAAAACTTGGTGATTTTGAATTGCCACTAGTCCATAGTACTTGGTGTCAAAGACATATTTAAGATTGTTTTTTTTTTATGAAATTCACACTTTGCAGAAATGTTCACGGTGTCCAGAAATACCCAGGCAGTCGAAAATCCCCCATCCTACCCTAGGTCTAATGTTACACAAACAATAGGCCCCTAGCCTAGGCCTACATTTCATTCTTCTCAACAAGGTTTCTACAAAGTCCTATACATTTTATCATTCTCTTTGTCTTGAAATTAAAAAGTAAATCAAAAAGTAATAGAAACACATGTAACTTTGAAAGGTTTTCCCGCCCAAGATTTCACAGGGTGGGAACTACCAGGGGGGTAGAAAGTAATGGCTTGGCTATATATATGCATCCACATAGCAAGTTGTCTTTTTCATGCATTCCATGACCTAAAACTTGGCCCATTTGCACACTGATGCAGTGTTGTAAAAAGTCATGACTCGAGTCACTTCTTCTCAAAATGATAGTGACTGGAGATAATTCAGGAGTATGATGGCATAACCTAACAAGGTCACTCTAAGAAAGTTTTTGTTTTTAAAAAACAAGACAAAAGAATGTGAATCTGTTTGTACCTGAAAAAGTTTAGGCGGACTTGAAATTATTTGAGAGCTATAAATCTTTACCACAGATTTTTCCTTTCAAGAGATACAATTAAGACAAGTTCAGCGTTTCCAGCTCAAGCCTAAAATCAGAAGTAACCTAATAAGGCCAGCGGGCGCTGTTTACGATTTTTGTACAGAGCTGTATGTACAGGTTCAGTGTAGGCAGTTTGTGCGTTCAATTTGAGCTGCATATCTTAGTGTGCAAGTGCTTGAAATACAGGTTCACGCGCATTAGCAAGGGAGTTTGCTATATGCGCGTGCTGCATCAAAAATTGACGCACCGATTTTGACAGCAGTTTTGACGCGCTTTGTTGACTGTATCGATGCACGACATTCGAAAGTGGCCTTATTAGGTTATGTCACTATAATTTCCCCATTGAAACAGTACAGTGACTCAAGTCAATGACTCGACCCGAGTCACTTGAAAGTTTGACAATTGGTGACTCAAGTCATGAATCTAGTGACTTGATTACAACTCTGCACTGATGTAATAGTCACATGGTAAATTCTTTTTCAAAAGTCCCCTGCCTCTCTGGCAAAGAGCCAAGGGGTGAAACCAAACATTACTCCTGAAGGAGTTCTGTTCCCTGAAGGAGCTACGTCCCCAAGGGACAACAAACTTAACTGACCAACCTCGCCACCCTCACACCTCTACATCATGGGTCTGTCATGTGTGGTCCCATTCTTGACTTGTGACTGGCTGAAAAGGACAGATATGATGGCACAACCTTCTAAGCCTGGCCACTCTATGAAAGTTTTCGTTTTTATAAAACAAGACAAAAGAATGTGAATCTGTCTGTACCTGAAAATCTTTTGGCGGACATGACCTTTTTTGAGAGCTATAAAGCTTTACCGTAGAATTTTTCTTTTAAGAGATACCATTACGACAAGTTCAGCGTTCCCAGCTCAAGCCTAACATCAGAAGTAACCTAATAAGGCCAGCGGGAGCTGTTTGCAGTTTTTGTACAGAGCTGTATGTATGGGTCCAGTGTAGTGTAGGCAGTTTGTGCGTTCTTGAGGCTGCATGCATATCGTAGCATATGCGTACTTGAAATGTTAAACAGGTTCAAGCGCATTTGCATGGGAGTTTGCTATGCGCATGCTGCATCAAAAATTGAGGCACTGATTGTGACAGCAGTTTTGATGCGCTTTGTTGACTGTGTCGATGTACGAAATTCGAAAGTGGCCTTATTAGGTCATGTCACTATACTACACATGATCTTGACCAAAAGGCCAAAGAAGTCACACAGTAAATTCTATTGAGCAACTTCTATGGGCAACTTTGTTGAATTCTGTGGGTGACTTGAATGGCAACCAGCAATAGTCTAGGCCTTGAATACACTACTTGACTACGATTCTTAGTGCGAATTCATACTAACGTACACAGTCGCATGATAGTAAGACCTAATGTTACATTCAGATCACACGAAATAATTTGCGTTTCGTATGTTTTGCAAGACTTAGCCTATGCTCCGGATGCCTATAAGTTGATTTTTTCGGGCATGACATGGAAACTACATCCTGCTCTTCCGTTGGCTGACAATTTTCATGTCTCTGAAGCGTAAATTCTCTTGCAAAACTTCGGCTTCAATGCGGGATGGAAAGTTGGCAGGAACCTCATGCTCTATATGGCAGGCCTATTCTATGATATATAGCAATCTAGTTATACAATAATACACAGTCGCTACCTTCATAGCGCCTGCGCACTTGTATCTGTTTGCAGAAGCCTTACGTCATCGTCTATTCTAACTTTAGACCAATCAAAAGCGACATAATAAATATACTTTTTACATGTATGAGCAACGTATACTATAAGCAGACGTTTTACATACCTTTCTATTGCACATTTTGTACCTTTTGTAAAGACCAACGCAGTGATTACTCGTATGCATAGATCTGTAACGAGAATATGAAAAATTAAAACAAATTAGTAAGGATGTTTCAAGTCAATAGAAAGCTACAAATTTGATAAACAGAAACGAACACCTTTGCCCGGACGTAGCCTATTCTTCGTAGTCTTAGGCATTGAAAGCTGTTCTCAGCTGTCGGGGGATGGGTTGACCGCCCTCCTGCTGAGGGAGTTTTCCTCTCTTTGGAAAAATTTCTGGATATTTGATGGCCCTTTTATGCAATTTGATGCTACATTTTGTGCATTTTTGAAGTACATTTACTTAAAAAGTTTGATAATCTATTTCATTGAAAAAGAAAGATATATTTCACAGGATGGACAAATAAAGGCTTTTCGTCCTTGAAAAGTGGAAGGATACTTTCGTCTCCACTTTTTGAGTGGGGGCTGCAGCCATCCCCCTGTCTCTCTTCCTACGCCTATGTTTCAGTGGCATCATCATTTTCAAGAGTAGATGGTGGAACAATATAGCAAGAAGTGGAAAAAATATGGAATTAGGACTCAAGTGAAAAAAGTAAGGAAATCCCAGCGTATGTGTAACGCTATCTGTTCCTTCGGACAGTCGGCAAGGAGCCGTGTATGACAAAGTTTGAGACTTAGTGATTTGACGGTCTGGAGGCTGAGCTGATGGTGTTTCTAATAGGGACTTAACTCATCCAGATGATTAGTTCATGTTTGATTTTCGTCATGCACCCTTGGCCGTTGGGATTTCAAAGTGAAAATATATTGGTGCTAATGATGAATAGTCCATAGGGCCTGATAAGCGTTTAACCATACGGTTTTTTGTTACTTTTCGCCCTTGCTGTTGCACTGAATTTTCTGAAGGAAAAGTGTATGAGTGATTAAAAGGTGAAGTTAAGGAAAACGTTCCCAGTACCAGTACCGGCGGGGAACGTTATGTGTGTAAGCAGTCAATGGTAAGCGCATTTTCGGTACTTTATAAAGAACTTTTTATGTTTATATAGTCCATATCATACAATGTTTAATATGTTCTCCTAATTATTTTCAACAGACATGACGTATTTGATCGTCAAAGTACAGTGACAGTTCGGTGTTATGTACGAGACTATCTTTCAGTTTAAGTTAGGCAGCGGTATACAACTATACATTTGCCGACAGTAAAAGAGAAAGGGGCCAAAGTTTGTTTAACTTGAGTTTAAGGCATTGTGTCAAGACCTACTGAACCACTTTTATTACGTACCAACCGCCTCGAGTTCCATAAAACGTACTGTTTTGAAATTTATTTAAATTTGACATTGTTGCACGCTCTCAAGCTTTCTCCTTGCAAACATAAAACTTTTTAACATTTCTTACGGAAACAATATATTTTCGTATATTTTACGTGGTTCCACTATCGTCATTCCAGTGTAACATGATCATACTGTGCACGTTGTAAACACATTGAATTTTTCAAAATATCATTTAAAAATGCTTGAAGTGGTTTCCAGTTTCAGGATACAAATAGATGATGATAATAAGAAGCCCCCCCCCCCCCACAGATAAATAATTTACAATCAACGAATTGCATGTCATTGAGTACAACAAAGGAGGGTCTAAAGTAACATTCTCCATTGGAAGAAATGTCTGACAAAATTTTGGATCGGTCTATGAGAGAGTTAACGAAGAGACGTGTGGGCATAAGACCATGAACCCACCTCATTTTGCGATGGTAATATTTACCTTCTTGTAAACATGGAAGCACTACTTCCATGTTGTAACTCGTCTGTTGCCATGATATCTAGTCTAGGTATGGAAGTACTATGTTGGACTCCCGTGGTCTACGTCAACCAGTAATGCTCGTTTGTGGGATGCTTAAAGGTCTGTGGACATGTTAATGTCATATCTGCCTGTTCGATGTAAAAAGCACTAAACCGTTAAAAATGGTCGTAATTTTCATCAAAATCAATAAGATATTGACCATTTTATAATACAATTGGTGTTTTGGACTTATGTCATGAATAAACATGAGCTACATATGCAAATTTGTGACGTTGAAAGAGGGACCCATGAAATGTATCTTATGTTATCCTTTGTTTGTTTAACCTTCATATCAAGGACAGTTGTAATGTTGACATGCCCTGAGGGGTTTGTTTGGAAGTAGCTATTAACTCCTTTGAAAATACCCGCATTGAACACCAAACTAGGAACCAGCTGGTATGTAATACACGGATAATATATATATAAACAAGAGAAAAATACATCCTGTGCAACACTCCACATCACAATTTCTGTACAACAAATGAGGAATCTCAGAAATGGTCAAACTTTGAACAGGTTTTTCTTGAGAAAGGTAAAAGATATTAACATAATTCCAACGGACTTTCATCAGGGGATCTTAATCTATCATTGTTGAGTAAAATAGCTGTTTTGGTTACATGACCACAGACTTGCTCATGCCCAGTAGGAACGATACTCGGGGGCGGGTGGACAATAGAAATACTCGTAATACAATAAATAATTGACAGTCAAAACATGGAGTTGCCACAAGATGCCCAACAAACAGAGCGACGCGTTTATGAATGGCTTGACAGTGATTATCTTTCCAGGTCCTCTACCCTGAGTTTTGTTTCATCATGGAGTTGTCCTTGACAATCGCAACTCCTGGTTTCTTTACACCTTCATTGCATCCGTTTTCCACTAATAGACCTTTTTCCAAATATCAGTTACAAAGGAGTTTTGGTGTGCGTTGTTTTAGTCAATGACATTATACTGCGGCCAAAATCGACGCTTACCAAAGCTCTTCCCAATGATCCTTTGTAATTGTTATTTGGAAAAGGGTCTTTAGACGGAGAGGGCCTACGAGTTATGCAGGCTACCAGAAGGCATATAATGACGCACCTTTTTACTTCGTTCTTTCCAAACTGAGCTTTGTCAGCAACACTCCATCGAGTTTGGCAAATATAGAAACAATGATAAATATCTTGGCATATCGTTACATGATCTAGTAACCGGCGCCAGTAGATCCGACTTCAGGAACGAGCCAGTAATTAAAGCAAATCTTTACTTGACTTTAATTTAACTGCACGTGCTTAGGCGAACAGTTGTACAGCACATTATTGTTTAAAGGTGAGATTAAGTCTGTTAGTTTACTAGCTTGTTGGGCAAATCGGAGTCGTGTCGAGCTAGAAGCTGGATACAGAAAATCGATACCAAAGGTTCTAATCAAACATTTATGTCTACCATGATATCCGAATGATTGGACAAGGAGCAAAAAAGTAAATCATTCAAATGTCATTGTATCTGAATAAGCTCTGTCAAACAAGCAAACAAACAAAGCCCAAACAGATTAAAGAATGGCAATGTAATTCAGCACGGTGAGGTCATTTGGGTGACGTGCGAACCATTTTGGTTGTTTAGTTGATTGCTAAAGGTGGCCGTTTCCAACTGCATGCGTTCAGTTAAAATAGCCTCCTCTTCACACCTCAATTTTATTTTGGTCACCGAAAGTGCACGAATTTAGCGATGAACTAAAGCATAACGGAGAAGCGATTAAAAGTGATGTTGCTCTGAAGACCGGATTATGAGCAACCTCTCTTTTCCCTAGAAACACGATAGTTTATTAAATATGTAATCTACATAACCGAATGAAATCTAAAGCATACCATTGAACTCTTCCCTGGAGTTATAAGATGTCGTTGGCCTGGCCGCCTGGTAGCAAACTACTAAAGAAATTGTGAGCCGCGTAGGCCATATTGGAGTCCCGGTTTGAGTTCCGGACAATCCATAGTATGCTAGAGGTCACATGAAATATGCCCGGGGCAAACACAGGTTCTATAGTCTAAACGTAAAGAAGCTTTTACAAACCTTTTCACAATATTACCACGGCGAAATTGTCTTTGGGATTAAATCGAAACCAAGACGTTAAATAATTTCAGTGGATACCTCAGATTTAGTCGTCAGAAGCTTAAATGGTTGCCCGCCATCGTTTAAAGTGTTAGTGCCCTGAAACATAGTCTCTGCATAGCATTTTGCTAGGTAAATCTGATTCAACTTTTTTGAGTTCATGGGGAGTAAACTCTTTGGCAATCACCCCGGGGGCTGCTTTTACTTCACTCTACCTCTTTATATATATATATATATATATATATATATATATATATATTACGTGTCCTTTTAAATGTTAGTGGGGAAAATCAAGTAAACGAAATAAAGGGATGTGGTGTAATTGGTATAATTTTACATCCCAGGATTTCTCCCTCCCATGTGACGTCACTATTCACGTGGCCACTCCCCCTTTGGGGTCTCTGAAAGCAATATATTTCGTAGTGTTCCTAAATTTGAAAATACTGTTTTCACTTTCACCTGTTCACAGCTTCACGTGATTGATGTTACATTGAAGGTATGCCCTCTCGGTTGGTGCAAGCGGGGAGGGGAATCCTCTACCCCTTCGAGTACAAAAATATTAAGGACCTCTCATCATTAATGGATCTATAGTGGAACAAGAACAGGCATTTAAGATGCTATGCACAGTTGTAATGGACAATTTATCATGGAACGCAAACACAGCGGAGATTCTGAAAAAGGGGCAACGGAGACTATTCTTTTTACGGGGTCTAAAATCTTATGGTGTAAATCAGGGGGTGGGAAACCTCCGGTCTGCGAGCCGTATGCGGCCCTCGAGATCATTTGATCCAGCCTGCGAAGCAGAACTTAAATGTAAAGCAGAACTTAAATGTAAATTCAGAATCAGTTCAAATAGGACTACAATTGGTAATAACTTTTAGCTCACCATTTGTCCTGCTTATACTATTTTCGGACAAAAATACGCACCGAAATAACACTATTACCAAAATACAATAGTATGCACAATGTAACATGCCCAAGACCATTTCATTAGACATAAATCACGTGCGTGATCCACTGCTGGTGGCAACGGAAGTTTCGCATGGGATATAGGCTACATGGCCCTTGCCATGTGCACTGTCACATACCTGTTACAGTACGAAACTCAGTGGGCACTGTGTTGTTACGGTAGATCAGGGGGTTAGAACTCATGTCCCTTCGAAGAGTGCACTGACGTTTGAAAAGGGGATAATTTTGCAATGTTAAGTGAAAAAATTTAAGAAAAAATGTTTTCACATACGCCATTTGTTCGGCGCCCTTCTCGCGCACTTTTCGCATATGGTTATTACTTCATATATATGGAATAAAAGACAAATGGTCAAATTGTGATACTTCTGGTCTGCGTAGCGTTGCACACTCAAAGCTTTTTAAACAGATAAAGACAATGGATTAACATTCAAATGGCTTCAAATTTACACAATCTATACTGCTTGATGGGCTTGCCCTGGTTTCTTACCTGGGGTTTTCCCCTAGACCCCACTAGGACACGCTTGGGGCTTCATGACCTACTCCCTATGGGGAAAGCTTGTTGTGCCCTCGCCGTCTGCACGGCCGATGCTGCCCGCGAGTAGATTATGACTGTCGAACCTGCCCTTCGGAGGAAAAAGATTCCCCAACCCTGGTGTAAATAAAATATGTTACAGTAGTTAATTTTTATCGCTGCACCATTGAGAGTGTTTTAACCATATACAAACGTTTCAGTACGGTTTTGTCGAACGAATAAAAATGATATTAGGAAACTAGAATCCGAAATAAGAACTGCTGAGCGTATCATTGGTACAGGCTTACCACCCATTCATTCCTTTTACCAAGAGCGGGCACTAAAACGTGTTGCAACATTGAACGATTACTCCCATCCAGCGATTGATTATTTCAAGTTCCTGCCTTCTGGAAAAAAGATTTCGTTGTTTTGTGTGCTCCAAAAGGGTTCATTGACAGTTTCCATCTTTCTGCTGTTAAGGTATTTAATGCTCATCATTACCGTTAATTATTTGTAAATACATTCTTTGACATATATGTTGTATTTTACTATTTTTGTGCACTTATGTTTTAGGTCTGTGGTTATTTATTTTATTTACACACTCTGCACTATTCTTAGGTGCCTATTTTTATATTTTTACGTATTATGTATCTACATTTTATTCTTGTATTTTTACATGGTGTATTATCCTCTTTAGTGTTCATTTCCTTACTTTTATGTACCTCTTTAGGCCTTAGCTAATGTTTAATTGTTTGGTTTTAAGAGCTCTTGTTGTCAAACCATTTCCGTTGTATTTACACGACTGCCTGGCTGAATAGACATCAATCAATCGAGTATATTTGTTTTCAATTTCTTCAGAGGCCACTGTGGGCACGGCAAAGTATGCAATCCCGACGACGTCCGCCGCCCCGACAGTTGACCTCATCTTACTTTCAAGGAGGGAGGATTCGTAAATCAGACTCCAAGATTTTCAGCGCGCTTAGCGCGCTGTAAACTTTCGTCGTCCGTAATAGCTCCATGGTTTCACAGTGCTGATTATAACCATTTATCTAGATTACATAGCCTATGCTGTTTTCTGTAAAGATTGGTAAATTCATCCTCAATTAATGAGATGTTTTCTCTCATTCTCGCACGACACCTTGAAAAGACTACTTCGGTACTAAACGGTTCATCAATAATGTATATCGTGCCAAAGTTTAGGACATGCTATGATATGGCATGGTACTGAAAAAAAGTTATTTCCTGTCCTGTAATCCCTGGATCCATCTGAATTTGCCGTGTGTTTGAAGAGGAAAAAACAAAAGAAAGAACGATTGATCGAATAAGTGGTAAATTTACATATACTGTAGTAGCAAATGTAGACGAGATTAAACAGGACATGCTTTTAAACATACTTCGTGGTTAAAATCGGTCCCCAATATAATTTCTCATTTCAGCAAACTAACCTAATACTCGTAATTCTTTCTTCACCGAACCACAACCCCACCCAGATACCTTTCCTCCGTTCCGAACATTATCGAAATGCAGGATTCGAGTCAACTGCGTATTTCCCACCGAGTTCACCTAAATCTCTAACAACTTGGTTGTGCAAGCCCAGAAAAATATGTATGTACTAGTTTTTGCCGATCAAATTTGAATTACAATCGTATATCACCATCGAAGATATGACAGACAGGCGGTAAAATGCACTGGTATGGTCCAACAGTTTATCGGTGACAGCTCTTGTAGTATGAATCTGTCAGTTTGTCACTTTTATGGCTCATTTAGTTGCCATATAAATGCCATTTAGAAATGTCAAATAGAAATCATATACAACAAATTACATAAAAATCGTTGTCCTAGCGCCCTCGGAACTTCTTTTGAGAACCACCAGGGAAACGTTCGTCTACATCGGGGTTGAAGTCAACGAGGAGAAGGGGGTATGGAGTGAGCTGGGTGCAAGTTTGCCTTGAAGATTGTTTTCTCAGTATCGAATATTTACTAATTATGGAAGTAGTCTTACGCACAACGGCTACGATAACGAAAAGGGGCCAAATTACAGCGATGGTTCCTACTCCGCTATTCGTATTATCGTAGTTACCAGTACAACATTTCTATGAGGGAGTGGGGTGTCAGGGAAACACTAACGCGAGCGACGTGCTTGCTTTTAGTCTTTCACTTACCTCTAAGGGGTGAGTGAAAAGAAAAAGAAAGCACGTCCCCTCGAGGCTTAGTTACTATGAACAGGGGGTAGGGCAGCAAACGTAACTCATGTCGCTTGGTTACCGTGCATTAATACGTTGGACGTGAACACAATCGACACTGGGGAAACTAAAAGTGGGAGCCTTTGTTGGGGAGGGTTCAGTTTTAGATAAACTTCCTACATACTTCTCTCATCTTGTTGAACAGACAATCAAGACATCAGATATCAGGGACAATCGATGCAACTGACTGAATTAGTTCTCCGGCAGAACTTGGTAACGGGTGAAAGCCTCCATTTGCCGACTAACCGGAACCAATTCAAGTAAGCTGTACATTCTATACACTTCCCATGTAGACAGAAGTGAAACATCATGATAATCCGAACTTTACAACTCAGGGCGCACTTTGGAATTGCATGCCGCTTATAAATTTATTTAGTGATAGTGTGACGAACAAACCTAAAATAATTTATAAAAAAAAAACTCCAAGCGTAAAACTATTTTTCCGGATTGTTCTTAGGGGTTTCAAAGCTACCTTTTAGGTGAAACAACTTGAAATCGTGGGTCTCCTAGGCCAGTGTGCGGTCGTGTGGCCATGATGGGACAAAGGAATGGGATGGGATCATTTCAGGAAAACATCGCCCTCCTCTCCCTTCCTAATTTTCTGTTCTTTCTCGTACAATTCTTTCCAAGCTAAAGCCACAACCAGAAACTTCCTGTTAGATGTATCTGCAAGAATCTCTTCAAACAAAGGTGCCTGCCCCAGATCTGCTGTGTTCGGGGTATCTCTTACGTCATGCACGTACAACTACAGTGCTTCTCTTCCTAGTGAAATCCCTTCAATTTGGGACAGATTGTGTATAAGGTACATCTAGCTATGTGAGGTTTCCGATGTATGAACTAAAAATCAAGGGGACAAGGTTTTCCAAGGTGAGACTTGTATAATTATTGCCATCAAAATCGGTTGCCCAGCCGAAAAAGTCGGCTGGGCGCCGGACTGAAGCACCCTCGCACGGATAAGTTGACTAGCCCACTTTGATTTTGCTCTCTCTTTCCCTTTTCTAGGCCTATGTGCAGTAACGGTAACCCTGATGAATATGGCGTGCTTGCTATTTGATCCTTGCCAAAAGTAAACACGGCCCCTCGCAACAAGGTGATCATAACTAGCCTATACCGATTACAGCATGAAGCTACTACAGTGTTTTGTGTTTTCCATGGTGTTACATGCCGTTCTATTGTTGAAAAAGACTGGTCGTCCCAACGCATGTAGATTGTTGAAGCAAGGAAATGTTACTAATAATAACCTCTCTAGTGTGAGATTAAATTAAAACAGCCACCAGAGGTGGGAAAGGGCCAGTGACCATTTCTTTTGATTTTTAATTTTGACGCAGTATCTTTAAAAGAAAATACGAGACATGAGTACTTGTTTATGTTGTATGCAATCATGAGAAGAAAAATCGGTCCGTATGACGGGATCCATCTTTGTTTCTTCCAATACCGTGATAAAATGTAACAATGGAACAAAAATAAACAAATTTTTCGCATGTGGTCTCTATACCCACGAAGGTGCGTACGCTTGTGTATGTGTGTCTACGTATGTAGGTTTTCACAGGAAGCACTATTCCAAAATCGTATTCCTGATGATGGACCAGTTTTAGAAATATAACCAGGGTCGCACAAGTCCGAGGAAAATTTCTAGGGCTAACTTTACCGCAGGTCTCCAACAATTGATAATACAGTAAAGAATATTGGAGTGTTAAAATATTTGCAAACTCAGTGCGTACACAAAGTGTCACTTACAATAAGCGCCATCATAGATTAACCCGAATCAAGTTTTGGCAAACAAAGCGGACGACAATTAAGGCTTTTAGGAACGTAATTAAATCCAATTACACCACTTCCAGTTAATAGCTAGGTGGCATTATCCTGTAATTAACAGCAATTAACACGCAATACTTGGACGGTCATATTTACACCTTGCCCGAATAATGCCGATTTTAGAAAATATGTAGGCGACAAGTTGTCCAAAGATCCATCTACGTCAAACAAAAGGCTACGTTAGTTGTATCTTGGTAACGAGCTAATTGTCAATACAGGCAGACAGGGGTGTCACTTTGGGAATGACATCACCCCAAATCCGGTCCCTGTTTTCATTTTACTGCAGATGGAAAAATACGGCTAAACAAACTAACGGTAAGAGAAATACCATAGCACTTGAAATGCAAGGTTAGCGACCTCCACATAGCTATTAAGTAATGACTTGATCTCGATTGGAATGACCGGGCGCACTGGATGATGACCCTCTCCATGGTCCGTTGCTATGAAACCTTAACAGGTCGTTTCAGAATTGGGTCAAGCATGCAAGAACCTGAGATAGATTAGTTGGGCCATGGAAGTACTACCTCCGAGGTGTACTTCCATGGCTGGGCTCTGAGGACGAGGTTTCGCCCTTTTTGACAAAAATGACATCCAATGTATCATGACCAGTTTTGCCAACAGCAATTTAAAATTTGCTATATATATTAGCAAGGTGTGACATTAAAAGGTTAATTATCACGCAGGTACAACGAACTACTAAGTAAACTAGGCTATGGAAACTTTCAGTGAAAAAGGAGGTGGAGGTGATCATTTCGCTGTAGTACACATGGGATTCAAATAAAGAAAGGCAACTAAAAAGATATTAGCAAGCTTTGAACCCACAAAAAATTCGCCATTAATGAAACTAGGCGTCAGTTGCGCCTTTACCGTCTGGATGCAGCACTAAACAATTTCGACAAGAAAAAGCAAGAAGGCAACTTAAATCGGTGGTGCCACAAGTCTTGCTTCGAATCACTACCGTCAAGTCATTGTGCTTGTAGAGGTGGGCATGAGAGGAACCCACAGGCATTGCCTTTCCCAGTTGTTCCAACTAGGTTTAGTACTTATCCACAATATGTAAGCTAATAACATGTAAAATATTGTCAAATGATAGCACTATTTTGCGTCTATAAGTATATTTCTTGCCCAAAAATTCCCGAACGAAAGAAGTAACCCCTTAAAGGTTGGTGCATGCTACCGCTTCTATTTATATCTAAATATTGATTCGACAAATTGTGGAAACTTTCCCAGATTAAAAAGAAATACAGGGTCATTCTACTTAAGTCAATTAAACAGCCGACAGCGACTAAGATTAGAAAGTCGCAAAAATGCAGTGAGGATAGGTGAAAATCTGGTCTGAATTCAAGACAAACATTTGTAGAAATATGCTCTTATTTCATGAAAATAACATGTCTCTGAATTCGTTGATATTACATTTCTGTCGTATTTGCTTAGTAAATGATAGCGCTTTCCATTGAACCGGCAATTTGTTCCATGTTCAAAATGTAATAATTTCTGTAACCTCAGGATAATTTGTCACGACATTGTCAATCTTGCTAAAACTTGGCTTTCTGTAGTATAGCGTATTAGCGTGGTAGTGCCGAAAGGTTTTTTTTTTGTCGAGGGGGGGGGGGGGGGACAAAGGGAGCCACTACATAGGCAGACCGTGTTGTTAATAAACTGGTGTAGCAAACAGGTTGAGATTCCTTTCATATCATAGAAGCGAGATGGATGTGTTTTAATGACTTTTTCTTGTATTCCGCCTAGCAAATGTGTGCAGGCCAGCAGTAACTAGTGCAAGCCTTTAAAATGTAAATAAATATTAGCGAGTGCGCTTTCTAATGCGGGTTAAAGAATTTTATTCTTGCATTTCAAAAAAAAAAAAACACGCACACACCCACACAAGAAACAAATAATGTAAAAGCCAACATCAAATAAACAGTGCGCCATCTGTTCGGCAGTTTTCATTACGATAGGTCATAATTTGTTGTAGCGTCCTCTATTTGTTTTCCATTCAAACGTATCGGAGTGTAGGAGGGTTGTGAGCTTTGTTCCATTCTTGTTATAATATAAGCATTTCGAAAAGTTTGAAGTAAAATGCCTATGTTTTAGTAGTAAGCAAAAAAGCAAATCAGAAAAAAGCAAAAACCAAAACGTAAGAAGGTGAAAATGTGTTCCAATTCTATGTTGGGAAGTAGACATAAATTATATAATCTAGGTAACTTGACACACCGAAGAATACACCTTCTTGCATTGCGCAGTATTAAGACAGACTCACGATATTACCTCTTTTCGTTCAACAATTTGCGTTCATTTGTAAAACTTTATGAGTGTTACAGACAATCTCTCCAAGTCTTGGGGAAAATCTTTTGTATCAAACTCACATTGCTTCCTTAAAGGGTAAATACCCCTTATCCTAATTCATTTATGTGCCATTTTAAAACATGCAACAATGTCATTGGTTATTTAAAGATGACATGTCGTCTCAACGGAATCCGACAATATTGTATGTTGGATTTGTGTGACGTCACAAGTTTCACTTTTCTGAAGTTAGATTAAGACCCTATTCGTATCACTAGTCACTAAACATACTGCTTCATTGGCTCCTAAGTGAACACACCGGTGTAGGCTTCTTACTGTAAAAGGTTTTATGAATCGGTTTTAATACGGTCTTAATGGAAGGCTTTCGAAAAGGGAAAGCTGGTGACGTTTACAAAATCCGGCATACGATATTGTCAGATTCCGCTGTAACGACATATCATCTGTAATATCTAATCATAAAACTAATGCACGGTAAGTCGGCCTACCTTTCAGCTGCAATACGGTTCGGAGTCTTTAAGAAGAAAGATGGCTACTTTTAAGTAAAATGACATATTTCTGAGGGCAAAATATAACAGTTTTGGCTTCAAAATAAAGTTGTGACCAGGCTGGTCGCAACGGTTGCCTAAGCCGTTTAAAATATAACAGTTTTGGCTTCAAAATAAAGTTGTGACCAGGCTGGTCGTAACGGTTGCCTAAGCCGTTTAATAGCAAACGATTGCTATCTTTGGTCAGGGCGTAGTATCGCCTGATCACCCAGTAATTCGAGGGCCAATATATAAGGAAGTCGTGGCATGGACGTACGTATAACAGGCGCCGATCCAAGGGGGGGAGGGGCTTTTCCCGGCCTCAGCCCCCCCCTTTTTCGCCATATCAACAATAACGAATACGCGAAAATTAGCATAATGCTAATCTAGGAGAACATTCAAGGGGGCTTTCAGCCCCCCCCCCCTTTCGAAATGTCTGGATCCGCCCCTGTGTAAGGTGTCAGTGATAAAACACGGCACTTACAATACTCATCGTCACCTCTAGCCACTGCTCTCTATCATCCACAAAATGTGGCATTTAAAATTAAAATTGCAATTTACCCCAAAGGGAGGATTTTGTTGAGGCTTGGCTATCGAATTAGAAACGGCGGCCACTATATGCAGGTATTTCTTCCATAGTCTGATAGTACACACAGGGGTCGATTCTCTCATTCTTGTGAACGAGCCAAACTGTGACCCTTGCAGCATTTTCAAGACATACTGGAGACAAATATTAACCACTTAAGTAATAGGTAATACCAACTTGTTAAATTTAATTTAATGTTAAATCAAGCTAGTTTTGTTAAGTATTTTCGCGGCATCACGGTAATTTCAAGATTGCCGACGGTTTGTGGTTTGTGGTCAAATGTTGTATTCATGCCACGGCTGTTTCACAACATCTCCAAAAGACATTAAAATGATAAGAGGTCATTCCTTAAAAATCAAGAAGATTGTTTATTTCAAACATTGAATATTCTAAATTTTCCGCTGATGGGAAAATGAAGACATTTTTTATTCATTTGCAAGACACCGCAAGCACAGACAGAGTTCACAGTCTTAATTTGTTAGCCGTTCTGTCTAAAGGGACATGTATGAAATTTCTCGATATACACATATGTTACAATGATGTCCGTCAGCTTTCATGTGCAGTAGGATCCTGGGATGTGGTGAAAATGAAGATCAGTTTACCGCTCTACCAATATCGACAATACCTTTTATAGGCTATGGGTAGTTTTTAGGCAGAAGATGTCATAGGCTATGACCATGCTCAAAATACTCATTATCAGTGTTTAGGTTTTTCATAATATAACAGATTATCACCGGAACCAACTGTACAGTCACGTTTTGGTCAGACTGCCTTTGCAGTGCAGGCCACATGTTCTTAATTTTCGTCTATGGTGCAAATCCTTGTGATGGGGTAGCCACAGAGAGTAAGTTACACATACTAGTAGCATGGGCACAAACTGAGCTGCTGGGCTATCTTTTGGTTCCTGCACCAGGGAGGGGAAATTTTATGGGATAGAGGTGTTGTGACTCCTCCTTATCACCTCCCTGCCACTACCAACCTTCACTATAGAACCTTTCAAAAAGGTAAAATAGATATAATTTCAATCCGACGTTTAGTCATTACGGGTGATTTTTGGTCAGAAGCACCTTGTTGCCCAGTACTCTTTCCACCCCCTCCCGAGATCCCATCCACCCCAGAGTCCTGCAGGCAGCCGCCATTCGTGTCATATGTGCACAGGTCCAAAAGATTGGAAAACACTGTTTTCATAGCTTTCATCGTCTGTTCTTCTATAGAGGTATTCCATGTGATGTCGCACTATTGGGATTGTCCAGCATTGCCGGGGTACAGCCCACTCGCAGAAAGCGTATTTACAGCATACGCGCACCGCATAGCTATAGGTACTACCGTGAACTAATGTATGCTTGCCCGGCAAAATGTCTGACAACCAATGATCACGTGACGTCGGTGAAGATCGACATAGATAACAAAGGAATAGATTACAAAGGGAAATTGTTAATTAGCATAAAAAGACATTAATTACATGAGTCTTGTCAACTAATTGAACAGTGTGTGAACTAGCTGATCAAAATGGAGAGGCATGGAAACATGTTCAGTTTAAGGTAGCTACTCTTAAAATATAACCCCAAGCGTGAGAAAGTATTCACCTAAAGGAATCCTTCATTAGCAAAAGATAATTACTTAATTCAGATTGGTCGGTTGATTGTATAGTGAACGTAATTGACGAGTGTGGCTCAAGAAGTCAAGGTGAACATTAATGCCAATTGGGATTAAAATGAATAGTCAGTCAAGTTACAATAGCCACTTTCGCATGAAGAGACATGTCCCTGTAGAGACCTTAGAACAACGCATATGCTAACAAATTTGCATTTACTAACGCGGTATGTATAAGTCCGCACAGTCAAGACGTTAGTAAATCTGAAGTTCTTAAAATAAGGGCGCATGCCAAGTGAGCTGTATAGGTTAGTTAGATGAGGTTTAACGGCCCAGTTTCCAACCAATTGGTTCAAGTCGAGCCGGCCGCGCAATTTTTTTTCCCACGAGGTTATGGGCAAATCACGCCAATGGACCAATCAGCGTCTTGGAAATAGGCCACACCCCTAATTCCAAAATGACAGCTTTTGAACCATTTTTTTGTAATTCTGACGCCAGATTATGAAAGAACAGGCCAAATAACCCCAGTCCACGTAACCCTAACCTTAGAAATAACCCCAACCATGATTTAGAAACAAATTTGAAAAAAATTTCAAAATCAGATTTGCCCATAACCTCGTGGGAAAAAAAATTAGGCGAGCCGGCCACGGCCTTTTTTCCAGTTGTGGCTCACTGGCTTGTTTTCCCTTACTCCATTGCTTATGCGGAGCATCACGCACAACGGCAGTAGGTTCCATTTTTAAAGTCTTTGGTATGACTCATCCTGGGAATCGAAACCGGGCCTCGGTTCTATTACGTTCGGTCAATACTACAGCCTGAAAAACTTTTGGGCACGTATGCCAATTGACAAAGTGTTGGGTAAAGAAAAAGCCCAGGTTGGTCAAAAAATGCCCACGTTGGGTAAAATTTGCCTACTTTTTGACCAACTTGGGCAAATTCTTAACCCAACATTTTGTCAGGTGGAATACATCCCCAACAGTTTTCAGAGTGTAAGTACCGAAGAAACCTGGTGACGTTCGAACAGCATACATCAGGTTTGCCAACTTCCATTTTTCATTGCCAGTTTCCGATAAACTTGACCATAAAAATCCCGTTTGACAATCATGATGCAAATTTCCAATTAGCTAATTACAACGAACGAGCAAATTTGACAGTCAAGTGTGAGTCCGGGAGTCAATACTGGTATCTATCATATTAGAGTCTTCAATAGGACTAACGTGGTATCGGTTCAACTTGGAGTTCGCAATGATTGGCCGATAAAGCTGGATTGGATGTATTTTCTCGTAACATGTGCTCATCTCCAACGTCTGTCATATTTGGGAGATTAAAAACATAGAAATTTGATTTATCAGATGATCAGGTATTTAACAAGGTGTTATATATTAAATTATATTGAATGAATCGCTGTCAAATGTTATTCTGATTTTGGAGGAAAATGATTTAATGCAAGTTACGCTAACTGATATAGTGGTTACTTATAATCTCAGTTGGTGTGGCTAATCAACTTAACACTTTAGGTCGAATTCAAATCCTTCTAGACGGGAATGGCATCCAGTTCAGATGGGCTACATAGTAGGGAATGCTCTTGACAAAAAAAGAAAAGAAAAAAGAAAAAAAAACGCCTTATTTTCATGCGTGACCGTGTGAAAATCCTCCAGGCAGAGAGTTGGAAGGCGCTCCCTGCTTCAGGTTATGATGCCATGGTGTTTAAATTAGCCGTATCATTTTATTCATGTTCTTCCAAAATGTACAGTCACAAATCAGGGGTGGTTTTGTTGTTTAGAAGCCCTGCTCTCAAACAAAGAAGAGGACATGCCAGTCCGAGAAACCTAAAACATCTGCCATGGCAGTTCACAAGAAGCATTTTAAACAACAACGTATTGAAGAGATCTATTCTTGGCGAAGTTCATGTTGTATAAATAAACCAGACGTGACGTTTACACTCGCGGCCAGTCAGGTTACACGTACAATGAGCCATCAGACAATACAGGCTATTTTAGGACAACCAGACCAAAACATTAGACTTAAATTTGAAACCGGGCTTCTTAATAAAGAATTAATTACATTCAATTAACAGCCTCTGATGTGGTTGCATTTGAAACTGTTCTTGGAAGGTTCAAGGGTGCATGCACAAAACGACACGACAAAGACTAACATGACTGTTGACACACAGAAATGGATAGGTCGACATGCGATCTCAAGTTATTTACAAGATGGTCTCTTACATCCAAATAATTTTTTTGCACGCTAAACATTGACTAGTTTTAGAGATAAAAAGTGTGCGGCAGTCTCATCGATGAGTTTCAGTTACGAAAGCAGATACGAAAATTATAAGCAAAACGTCGGATCAGAAGAAGCCGTAGACCGAATCTGATTAGTTTATCATAAAGAGGGCATGATTTGTTATGTAGCTAAAGAGCCCGGAATCAGGCATTGACCGTGTAGTCCGTGTGCACCCCCATGGTCCATTATCTCTTCAAGGATAACATAAAGACCGAAAGATTCGTCACTGTAATAAGGCTTTCCCATAGCTGGTATAATAACCATAACAAAAGAAACTGCAGTTTGTATGGATTTCAACAGGAGAGAAACAGGGACATGGGTGTGTCCCTTCAGCCCTTATTTTGAATTGCCACTGAGGGAATATCATATCGTTTGTCCTCAACCACTTTTGTTCAGAATCCTTATAAATACAATTGGCATATGCTTGTTGCTATGGCTTACATTGGTTGGTTCAATGAATCAAACTCGAAATTGGCGGCAACTGAAAGATGAAAATGGATTAAATGCTATGAAAATTTCTCAAGTTACACAACCGAACGTCTAATCCAAAAGTTTACCCCACGCCTTAGGGGCTTTGTGCTCTCGGCATTAGTTCTGGAACATCTAGTCAACGTCATGACCCCACGTTTATTATTATTACACTTTGATTGATATGTGCCCCTTTAACGTCCCTGCATATATAAATATCGCACTCGTAGCGCGCGAAATTAGAGACTTGGGAGAAGAGTTGGCTAACTTATGCGGAACACCCCTCCCCACGGCTAAATCCAACGTATGCTACGAATGAGAAGTAGTAATGAAGTCAGCAGAACATAAAGAGTTAAAATTCATGTACGCCTGGTCAGCTAGTACTCTGTCTGGAAGGTGCAAAAGGCTACTGGTTTCAGTTGGAGGAGGGGGTAGAATTAATCCTAGTAAGGAGAATTTTTCTGTCTAGGAATAGAAGAGGAAACGCAGCCTTTTATACGGTGAAGCCAGTAATGTGTTAGCGAACTGTACTCATGCTCCGAGGAGGAAGGTATAATGAATTACTGTTGAAACTTTTCCATCCCATACATTTAACTCACGGATTTATTGAAATGCCGTGGGAGGTTTTCATATGAGACAGTTCACGAAGGTCAGCATTGTTTTTTCGACCGTCTGTTCAGGCGCGTTGCTAAGGGGGAGGGTTTGGGGGTTAAACTCACATCCCGCGACATGACTCAAGTGCACAAAATACCGATACAGTGCCCCAAAATTACCTTCTTGGGGCCTTTTCCCCGGTCCTCCACCAGACGTTGTCCACGAACCACGAAACCCACTATCCAGCGGCCCTAAGGTCCCTGGTCCCCATGCCTGTAGGCATGGGGACCAGAGAAGGCTTTGCGGTCCGGTAGTTCCTCTGGCGTCATTGAATTAGTGTGGCCTAAACCCCCTCCACGACAAAATCCTGGGTTATGCGGCTGCTTTTGTCGCTAATAGCATTTAGTGTATCTATTCATCTTTGGCGCTCTGTTATAAACAAGACTCCCCAAGTTCCTGCACTGACCACTTGACCACCCGTGGTAAAACCGACTAAACTGTAAAACGGAACAAAAGTGGCACAAAAAATTCTCTCCGGGCGCCTAATTGTCGGCAACAGCAGGTGTGGTAACACAACATTAAATGAAATACGTGAAAGTGGAACCACTCTCGTCAGACTTCAACGGTCTGTTCCACTTTACCGGAGTCCTGTCAATTTTAATTTGAGGGTTTATTGAGAGCTATGGGCACCTGATCACGTTTTGATGTTCTGGTTGAAATATTTTACGTGTTCTAGGTCTCGCTTCATATTCTACACTGGTAAGGAACACGTCTACGCTACATAACTGCCCAACCTAAAAGAATCTTATAATGCATCAGAATGAATTGTGAAGATGGAAGAGACTACGGTAATATTCAGTTGAATAAGTAGCAAGTTATTCGATTCCATAGCTTTTCCATTTGTTAATTAAGATGCAAAATTTTAGGAAAAATAAACCAACTCAAGCCAAAATTACTAATTAGTATGGCAGGTACAAAGAGTGATGTGTTTGTCTCTTCAAAACGATCAGATGGCCGAAAGTCCGAAACTAGAAGCCATCCACAATCTTTAGGAGTAACTAATGTTGTAAATGCAATGTCGCCCTCTTTTTCGGGTAAATTGTTCCGTGTATCACAAGCAATGCTTTATCCGAAAGGGGACCACGCAATTAGTTTGCATTTACTTTCGTTATAGTTCCCATATAGATCACTCAACCCATCTCGTAGGTCGGTTTGAAATATCTGCTGAATAGTACAATTTTCGTTTCATTTCCCTTCGCTTTATCTAGTCCAGGCATAACATTTCATTGCCTTGATAACCAAGATATTAGTTTACAAGATTTAATCAATTCGGTAAAAGAATAATTGTCACATGATTAAAAAACAACACACACGAATTTAGAGCACAGAGAGTATGCTGAATCAAATTGCGGTGAATGAATGAATTTGTCTTTTGAAGGGGATAGGAACCCATAGAAAGATCCAATGGAAAGTTATTAAACTGGAAGACCAGTAATATTGGTGCTATGCTATGGATCTGTCTTAGGCCCCGTTTGACTATCTAATTACCTCTTAAGCCGTAATGTCAGGGGCCGTCCCGTCTTAGGTTATTTGCGGTGACAGGTAAAGTAAGGGAATATTACGGCATGAATTTCAGCTTCTCCAAAGTTTAAGTCTGTAAAAGAAAGATCGATTGGAAGGACTTTTTCATTGCCCTATTTTAAAGTATCTCAAAGGACCGTTTTTGGACCCAGGCCAATTAATGATTGAAAAGGGTACGTGGCCCTGCTTTATTCGTATTACAGGACCAGGCGCGTAGCAGGAATTTGCCAAAGAGGGGACGAAGCCTGTAGGCAAACTATCTAAGCGTAGCGCTACCATAAAAATGCTCGCTGGAAAAGGCACTGCTCATGCCTTATAAGTTGCATCTCAACATTTTTTTTATTTGGAGTTGCTAAAATATCATAAAAATTCATTAGCAAAATATAGAAATATGCTCAATGAGGGGGCGGCTGCCCCTTTCGCCCCCCCCCCCCTTGGCTACGCGCCTGTACAGGCCTGTGGACAGAAATTATTATGTCACTTTTGAAGGCATTCTGATGCTTCAAAATATGGCCCAGGTGTGAGCAAAGTTTGAAAACCTGTTTTATTTAAGTAACAAATAACGGTTTTGAAGACCTATATTTTTACAAAAATACGATAGGTACTACAGTTTTGACGACAGATGTCTTTAATTGGTTATCAGTTACTTTGCATTCTAATTTTTAGGTGTGCGTTGTATTCCTAAGGAAGATGGTTAGCCTGTCGAAACAGTAGAAATGACCATTGGGCCTACTTTGGACCCTTCTTAAACTGAAATGCCCGGGACCATTTTTTCTTGAGTCATGTTTTAGGACTTTCAATCTAAGAGGATGCCGTGGTGTCGAGTAAAGCTTTGTTCTCAACTTGTGGCCCAACTTGGACCCCAAATTAGGCCTTTCTTAAGCAGCGAATGCCCAAGAAACTCGTCTCTTAAGTTCCATATTTTAAACTAGGGTTTAAGTAGTCTTACTATGTATGGATGTTAGCTTTGTTCTCAAAAGTGTAAATGAAGGTCACTTTTGGGGGCATTTAGGGCCCCACCTGTTTTTGGCCCCGAATGCTGCACTTAAGAGATGGGTTTTATTTATCCCCACTGTGTCCTTAACATAATGAAACAACCAAACCTTTCGTTCCCAATACAGTAAATAATTCGGGGGAGGGGGTAGCTCCCTAACTAAAAATAACTGTGACACAGAAGTAATATGATTCACTTGACAGAAAGTATTTATGAGCTTATTAGCTCTGAAAAGTAGGTCACACTAAACGATACGTAATAACCTCCTAAAGACATCACAACAAAGCAGTCGGCGATACTACCATCGTCTTCGACTTAACGTACAGCCTGCCTACCGTTTCACATTCGACGAATAAAATCACACAGTAATTGTCAATTATAATGGCAACCAAGTTGGTAGTCATTTCCGACTTCGCAATTTGTGTAACATTCGTTGTCCTTGAACTGCATTAGTACAACTTGCCCGCTCGGAGGACGTGCATTACTCCTGCACCTACATTGGCTGCACTTGCTAGTATGTGTACGTCGACAAGAGGTACATATTCGACACCTGTTGTGAAGGTTATGGTACAACTGCGTCGTTGGCTTTTATGACAGGAAAACGATGAATGGAACAGTGTTGACTAATGATCCGTGCTGATAATGAGCTGCTAACTTTGTGATCCGAATGATTACGGTAGTCATTTCCTACTTTGCGCTGCGCGGTCCCCCTCAAGCTTTGCAAGGTCGGCAGGAGCGGCTCCGAAGTTTTCTCTTTCGGGAAACCAAAAAGTCTTAATAAGCAGGCGCGGATCCAAGTGGGGCTTCCTCGGGTTCAGCCCCCCTTTTTCTCCACATTAGCAATAACAAATACGCGAAAATTAGCATAATTTTAATCTAGGAGAATATTCAAGAGGGCTTTCAGCCCCCCCCCCTTTCGAAATGTCTGGATCCGCGCCTGATAAGAATTACCTTTCATGTGCAATCAAGTGCGAGTCTTCTTATAATCGGGACATTATCAGTGTTTTTATCTTTTCTTCATTCAAAGACACTCGAACAACAACTAGTAGACCTAAATAATCCCTCATTGAATAGCAACCGAGACTGACCAAGCTTTTTAACTCAATTGGGAGCAGATACGAAAGCAACCTTTGACTTTGATTACATTCTATAAGGACCAATATTTGTTGACATTCAGTACAAGTTGAAGGTTTGAAGTGAAGGCGTGTAGCAAGGATTTTGTCATGGAGGGGTTCAGATCACACCAACCAGAGACTCCAGAAGCTCAATAGTATTTCAAAACCCTGCCTATGGCCGTATATGGTCCAGGACCCTCCACAGGGCGCTTGGTGGGTTTCCGCCGCCAGAAACAATGCCCCCGTGAAAGACAGGGATTACCACAAAATGTGCTTTTTGGACACTACGGTATCCCTTTATCACAGTTGAGTTATGGAAGCCCAAACCGTACCCTCGGCTATTTGCCTGCGTATGTAAGTAGAGTTTATATCACCAAACGAAAAGTCAATGGCATAACGTTACATAAGTGATGATTTCACAAGTGCATTATACTTAATTGCTTTTACAAGAAAAGTCTCCACTGCAGGCTAAAACCTGAAACCTTTTCCAAATGAAGTTACAATCCCGAAGGTATACGACACTTAACAATAGCCTCATGTCCTGAACTTGCATGGTCCAGTAAGAAATGTCATGAACGCCTCAACGCTTTAGTAGTATTTGATGTTTCTGACAAGTTCTATTGAAAGGGAATGCGGCTATTGCAACAACAACAAAAGGGCCCAAAGGATTACTGCTCCTATCGACACAACTGATTGACAACTTATACAAAAAGGTTACGCATTGACGACAAAAGCTACATGTTGTGAACAATAGTATACTAACAGCAAAACAAGCAAACAGACAAGTAAATTGATTGGTTAGCACTTGATAAGAAGGCATGACGTTTCGTTTTTACTTTAGCATCAACTGAATTAATGGCTGAAAATGTAGGAAATTATATTAAACATTATTTATCTGGTCAAATTCTCGAAAAGCACCACCGAGGTAAGTCACAAAGTTTGATTCACAAATAGAGACGATATTTGCAAGCATCTAATCTTTTCTCTTGACATGAAATTTTGACCGAAAAACGCAAATAATAACGTTACTATGGCACTGTAGGTGACTCTATATAATCAATCCGTACTTTTAATCTGACAGTGAGTCAGTAGCATACGCCATCACTCGGCCTCTGTGCAAGGTTTGGCACATCAACAGTGGTCCAGGGGCCGTGTCACTTCCTCCCTCCCTGCAGGCTTGCTAAAGATCAGAGTCGTTCACGATGACGACAGGCTCGTTCATCTATTTACAGGGAACGTCCTTTCAGATGTGGGCAGAAGCGAACTAAATAGCCTGCGCGCATTGGGCTTACTCAGGCACTTGACTCAGTGGGGTATGTTTCTCGATGACCAGCGTCTATGAAAGCGTGACTCTAATCTTTTGGCTCCTTTTCGTTTGCCCCTTAAAGCATTTGGTGGCGCTCTCTCGTTTTTAAAATTGACACTGGTCACGGTGATAAAGGACAGCCCTTAAAAGAAGATAGCGCCAACTTTCACTTTGGTTTCTCGCTGGTGTCTTAAGGGGAAATTTGAATGTCAATGTTCTTTGCAAGAACACACAGCCTTTTATTGCTTCGAACAGGAAAAGGCTTTTTAAGAATGATAATCGGTACTATTTGTTTTAAGCATCGGTTGAATGTGGGCCTCAAAAGTGTATGCGAGCGTGACAGAACATTTCGACACAGCATGATTTAAATTGTTGATAACCATTTCAACTATCCCTACCCTCCCATTTTCCCAAACTGCACCCGGACCAGTGAGGATTTCTTGCAGAAAAGTGTGTACATACATGTATATGTAATGTTACAATGTGTCAAAATGTATTAGTAGGCTTACGCATTATCTTCACAGCAGGTGTCGAATATGTACTACCTCTTTTGACGTACACACTCTTTCTATTACGAGTAAAGCCGACAAAGGTACAGGAGAAATACACGTCTGCCAAGCGGGCAAGCCTACGTATCATACACATACACATGTGCGCATTTTTTCAAGTCCCTTCGGATCGAATGCCAGGGGAAACTAAGCTAAACAAAGTTTACCCCTCGGACCCCGGGGTTCTTCTCTCCAAAGGGAACAAGCTACGTTACATCTTCTGATGGGACACTATGAATTAATGTAACCTCCTCTCAACGTCAGACTCTTACATATTCGAAAGACAAATGCAAGACCGGACTATGTGTATGGATTTAACAAAATGAATGTGGGTAGATCTACAGAAAACACCGTACTGTAATCCCCGTAACAGAACCGACAATTTCACATGGTCTAAAGCGCTGTATTATTTCGGACGATACTGTTCGTTTTACCATGGACTCTTGAAGAAGAGGCATACTACTGAAAACAGTAAATAGCACAAAACTGCAAAACACGAATACTTAGACACCGTTACCTTTAGCAGTAGCTGAAGATTAGAAAAGAGCTTTGTTTGTACACAGAAGCAATTCGAGCTCCCTAAGCTCCCCTAAGTATTCTTTTCACAAGGGATTGGAATTAGCTGCTTTCTCTTATAGAGAACGCAGGGTTGGAAAGATTGTGACCGTGGCTGGAAAGCCGGCTTATCTAAATTAGGAGTATAATACTCCTGTGTTTGTTAAATCGTTGACGGAATTACTTGCCAGTTTTCAACGAAAAATACAGAGGAACGGCTCGGAAGTTTGCATGTTGACAGATTGAGAACAAGCTTAAAGGCAGTAGGCAGTCACCCCAAACAGAGTGAGTGTATCCTGTTACTCTAGTTCATGAATGGCCTATTTTGATCATGTGACAATATTTTTGTTAGTGAATTGTGGAATTCAAGGAGAATTTCGCCTTGGTTTACCTATTGTTTGTAATAGTTATGTTCAAAACATCTTCAGAGGTGCTTGTAATGCAATAAGAGGAGATTTGCAAGAATTTGTTGATTTTTCAAAGAAAATTTTGGGGCGACTTCCTATTGCCTTTAATTGTTGTCTGCAAGTAAAGGGCCCGGGAAGAAGAGTAGTTAGTGAAAAGAGAAGTTTACTCCTGTTCATGAAACTCGTGCCGAAAGGTATTGCCATAATGACGCAAATTGACAGCTTGGAATAAATATTTCGTTTCTTACAAGAATATTACGTTAAGTTTGCTGGTTGACCTGTAGCTATACCATGGGGCCGGGAATAATAACTATTATTATTGCATGATCATCTTGCCTCTGCGATTTTTCAGGGACCTTAAGTAATCACCGGACCCTCACCTATAGTGCTTTGCGATTTACTTTTGAAGAAACCATGCATGGTCGAAGTCATCCCCTACCTACTTTAAGGAACTATTGACCATCATGGGTCATTGCTGGATGTCAGTACTACGTTTCAGTAGCCGTTTGACTTTTCCTTCATTATTGCTGAGGATGACTATTAAAATAAAAAAGAAAATTTGTGCCCCAGATTTCTCCCAAGTGGAGCTCGGAAATGCCCCTTTCAGACCCAGTAGGTTGCGTCCAAACATTCAGGATTTGTAAACATTTATGCCTCCAGAAAGAAAATAAAAAAGACAACTTAAAAACGCTTTGTATGGGCTAATAGGTTCTGAATGTTAAATCTGAAAATTTATGTGAACTTGGTATAACTCAATTAAAACAGAGAGATGTTTTGACTAAAGAAAGCTGGTCCATGACAGGTGATAATATTCGCAGAACTGGGGAGGTGTATGCCGGGAGGGACTATTTTAAGAATTTTTCAATTCTGGTGATGCCTTCATCCAAAATGGCGAAATTTCGTAGTTATTCGACCCACATAATTGATATACTTTTCAGAATTTAAACATACTGAATTTTATAGGAAGATACGGTAGTGAGCACCCCCCTTCCCCGACCTAAGTTCTCGGGAAGTCAGTCAAAATTTCAGAAAAGTTCAAATCGATTTCAAGCTATAGCTGTACAACAGGAGTAGCGGGGGAGTGTTCCCTACGACGGAACAACGCCCTGGAAGTGTCATTTCCGGTGATCAAGGAGCAATTTTTATGTAAAATGTTCTTTGTTCGCGGCAAGCTAACTGATGGTGGCGATACACTACAAAGTTTGAAATTCCGACCCCATCCTTGCAGGGCTAGCGCTAGGTGGGGGCAGGGGGGCCATGTCGGGGAATAGTTTCCAATTTGGTCCGAAGAACCTATATAGGTAGGATAAAGTAGTAATCTCCCACGGAGACAAGTCGCCTCGACAGATTACAAGTTTTTGCCTTCAAGGAGGGCAACATTCTTCAATAAAAATAAAAAAATATTTCAACTTGATTTTCTTCAGAAAAAAAACCCAAATTTGCAAATTAACAATAAAATTCCAAAATTTTGTCCAATAAAAACCCAAACTTTCTGAGTTCGCCTTCATCCGGTAACTCGTCGCTTTCTTTGACACTTCAAGTTGCTGCTACCACCCCCTGTCGGGGAGCTTGGTCCCCTTGTTGGGCAAATGCTGGTGCCAACCCTCCCTTCCTTACAACCACGCGTGCACCACCGCAACATTTTTCTAAGTATCCTTCTACTATGGAGGTTAGCCCGGCCTCTCACGAGGAATATAAGTCTGCCAAAAGTACATACGGTAGTTAAAACACGTACGTGACTAGAAGGGAGTATCTGCGTTCCGACTAGACTTACTGCACGCAATAACTTCTACGGTACTACAAGAATCGATCGTGTTGTCATTACAGCCTTTGTGATTCTATTTGGTTATGAAAGCAACTCCGGGATTATAGATATTAACTCAACTACTGCACGGACCCCTCTCTTATTCAAAATAAGGTTAGCTTTGTGAGAAACCATACTTATTATTTTGAAATTAACGTCAAATAATTCATGGTACCTTTGATAGATAATGTCGTACCTTTAGCTGGATCCCCAGCTCATAGGGCCCATTACACATGTGGGGGATTATGCTGCACGTTAAGGCAAGGTTTCACTGACTGACTGACGAAATTCCTTTCTGCACCCTTATGGTCTTTGTGATATGCAACGGGAGGTACTTTCAAATTCAAAGAAAACTTACGATATTGCATATCGATCGGCTTTTATCTTTCGCTCCTTTTTGCCTGTAGGACAACTCATCCTCCAAGGGTGTGGGTTCATGCCAGGGCATCACTCATAGATTCTAAGGCTTTATGGGCAAAATCCGATTTTGTGGGTCTCCCACATGGTATACGGTCTTGCACAACACTATTCTGTTCTTCCCTTTAATGGGGTGATAGGAGCAAGATTCATCTTAAGGGAGGTAGGATATGGGGGCTATCGAAATATTGAGAGTCCGACATGAGGAGTGCCGTTATGTTAGTTTGACAGCGTACAGTGAACGAGAGGTCAAAGTATACCATAAAGAAACTTCGATCCCCGGCTTGTTAATTGCGTTGTGTTCTTCAGCAAAACGCTTTATCTCAGTTGTACATATAAACACAGGGAATAAATGGGGGAAATGTGTGGTAGGGCTCGGTAGACACGCCGCTACCCACCTTGTAGGGGTGATTGTCTCGCGGACAGGTCATCAAAGACCAAGGGTAATACTAGATGCGCCTTTGATCAGGATCCATCCCTAGATTTTGGCGCGCGGTATAAGTTCAAATATTATTACATTAGAAATACTACTGACGGAAATCGGGTCCAAATTAGCACAGAAAGGGGTATGCGGGATAAGAAGGTACCGGTCTTCCTACAATCACCTAAAATAGTGTGCTTGTCCACTTTCGTCAGATTCAAAATATTAAGCTTTTCGTCGTTAAAATATAATCTCTACACAGGTTGTATTTGGTTATTCATAAGACAATGGATATCACTCACTTGGCACGCCCCCGTCGTCTTCTGAGGCATGTTCTCGTCTGTTCTGCTACACCACCCCCACATGTTCTTGAGCAGCTTGACCATCCTGACCAATGACTCCAGTGTGCTCGTAAACCTGCCCTTCCCTGTTGAACAAAAGAAACTTTGCTTTAAAAAGTGTGCTGTTTGGCAACAACATTACATTTTCATTGCTGTCTCACCATGATCAGAATGATCCAAGTCTGCATCCATACAACTATTTAAGGCTATTTTTAAAGGGGCACATTGAGTTGGTTCACGTTATTCATGATTTTTTATCACATCTGGTGAGGTTTACTCACATCTTGATAGTAAATGGTCAAACTAAGAGATTGTTTGAGACACACAACTGAAATGGTAATGATAGGGTAGTTAATGATGAAAATCATTTCTTACAAATTCGTGACCAGACACTTTTTACAGTTAGGTATTAATCATATGCAACCCCTGTTCAAAGACAACCAATGAGTGAGGCTTATCCCAACTGCATTGACAGGCTTCCAACTCCTATAACCAACAGCTGCTGTGATTGAAGGTCATTATTGTTTATAAGTGTTGTTTATTCAAGAGAGGCTGGTCTATCATGGGCTTGGACAAGCTTCATGGTGAATTGTAAGCTCTAAAAATCCATAAAAATTACAATTTTTCACATTTTTGGTCACTACAGGAAGTGAAACATGAGCAATGAGGCTAATCAGAAGCTTTGTAATGCAATGATTCCCTTTAAACTAGTCACAAAATAATCGATATCAACTCAATGAGCCCCTTTAAACCTCTTGATCAAAGCAATTTTAACTATAGCTTACATAATTAAATTATCACAATCACATTTCCGTTAAGTAAACATACCTGAGTATGTCACATTGTCTAATAAAGAAACATGGGTATCTTTGTATTAAAACTATAAGACTGCATTATTACACGCCGTTCAATGTAGGAAACTGCTGCTTTATCATTTCCTTTAAAAACTGACAATCGATTGGCAGGAGGTTCCTGTCCTCAACTTTTTAAAGGTCACACCAAACCCGTAGCCGGGAGGGGGTAAGGGGCGGCCCCTCCCCCTAGAAAAAATTCGCCCAGACTAGGAAATCAAAAACTAACATTGCCTAATTAATGCATTTGAGAAGATCTCGTCCCCTAGAAGCTTTCTCGTCTCCTTCAGTGCCTTGTCTGGCTACTGGCCTGGGCTGCACTCCGGTTCCTTCTGTGCATAACTCTGAGCGTGAATATACGCTACAAGGAGGACCGAACTGGAATCCCCCTCCACCAAAAGAAACACTGTCATCCCGACTGGTCTATCACAGATAATTATTCTCGCTCAACTTTTAAGAAATATTCCCCTACGAGCTTGTGCTGTCATCCTCAACCGCTCCCCCCCCCCTCCTTGTAGAATCTTCTCGCTTGTAATTGTTACCTCCTTTAACTTATAAATTTTCTAAAATTTCTGCTAAAATGGTTGTCAAAGTACCGACGATATATACGTAAGATGGTCGATCAAAAGGCTATACGTATTAATAACCCTAATCATATTTGTGTCCTCTAAACTTCCAAAACTAAAGCTGACATTCTCGATTTTGTGGTTTACGATTCGATTTCGTAGTGGTTTCTTTCCAATTGGGTTAGTATGGAATCGGCTACATTTATAGTCCCAACCTGTCACAAATTTTTCAAAAAGTTACAAAAGCAGTTTAGTTAGGTGGCTGTCTACATAATGTCAAACATGCTCACAAAACTAGCCCGCCACAGTGTGCCATCTTGCAAATTTTCGAAGAGCAATTACTCGCTGAGCATTATAATGGAAACAGAAGGTCCGACATCTAATAAAAGTTTCAAATAACCAGATTGTCGGACGTAAATTGCTGCATGTATCACTTCAAATTGAGGAAGATAAGTTTGTAGAAATAACTGACATCTCTCATATTAATCACTACGGACCACCTGCAAATATGTTACACAAATTTACCGCAAATTCTAAAGTGAATTTTAAGACTGTCTTTGAAAAGAGGGCGCTATACCTCATGCAGAGAAAGAGATTGGCTTGTAGATTTGTGTTGTGTACAATTTTTACTTATTTTTCGATATTGTTTATTTTTACAGTTATAACAAAGTTGATACTTTTGCCCAGACCAAACACAGACAATTTTCTGAAAAGTATCTGAAAATGATGTTAACATCAATCAAATTACACGATCAATGATATCACAGAGCTGCAATGTAATGTCAGTCTGTAACTTCCTATTTACGAATCCACTTCGAAAAGTTTTCTTCATTTGGGATTAGAGTAAGTCTCCAAAATATTCATTCCGACATTGTGTTGTCCCTCTTCATTATTATTCCCGTCATTTTTGAAAGATAATATCACGTAGTTTGGATGTTTACCCTACGGGCTGACGGGGTAGAACAAAGGTTTTCGTTTCGTCTTTCGCTACGATAAAACCAAGTATGGGTCGGTAGCCATACATACTGTGAGTAGCTCTGACGGCGCATCAATTGCCTGACCTAGTAAACACCGTGGCATCGAACTGCTGATAAAGTGTTGCCAACAACCACACACACGAACCTACCTTCAATGAGCTTAATAACAAGACAACCGAGAGGTGTTGATAATTCGATTACAATGGTAAAGTGTTTACAAGCAGTTAGTTGTTTATCTGTGAAATCTTAACATAGCGGTATGTGTATACAATACTCAAATTTCCACCCCATATAGATAACCCACTTACTTGATGGAAAATGTTTCTGTTAAATCGAGTATTAATATTTGAAAACTTCCTCTGTTTATGATTAATGTATATTACATGATCTAACCTTGCAGTCGAAAGTTGTCAAGGGCATTCTGTGGGATGCAAAGCTCTCGATAACTGCAATTTTTGTAACTTTGAGAGTGTTTTACCATGAGCAGAGAAAAGCTGTCCGTCATGTATTAAAAAAGGTAATTTCATATATTCAGAAGCGTGGACTTATAATACGGAGGATACTGATTTCCGGTTTATCGGTATTGCGTTAACGTTCGCACCGTCACTTTAACTATACACCGACCATACCGTCTTAATTCGAATATATTGTTCATTGCAGAACCTACGTGATTCCGGAGAGAGCCACAGACCAAAAATGACACCAAGTAAGAAGAAGAGAAAGAGAGTGCTCCTAAGTCTTAATAAATCCATCACCTGTAAAGCCTTTAAGTCTTTGATCGCGATGCCCTTTGGCTGAACTTAATATTGAATGGTCATAAAAGTTACAATAGTAGTGTCAAAATTGATTACTCTTTGTGTCAATTGGTTTTCTATTCTAGCTAAGTCACGCCTCTTTGGTTTTTTCGATTATAAAACTGAAATTAAGATAAAACTAAAAGACCGTGCCAAATCCTTAATAATAGGGGTTAATTTGGAAGTTTAGAATGATGAAAAATAAGTAGATCGATGAATTCCATAAATCTTCAGACGAAATTTGCAATCACTGTCTGAAGTTAGTGACAAAGGTTGACCATGCGGAACGCCTTCGCACTTGACCAGTTGACCAGTAGTCGTATAAAGCATAACTTCAAAGGTGTACAAATCCCTCTTTCTGGTAAAATTACATGTAATCCACCAGTCTGTAACGAACAAGCGTAAGTTCAAACGATAGTAGAACTGAAAGCTTATCGGAAACTGTTGAAGTCTGCAAATGGTGTGATTTGTACAAATTTTCTGTTTTCTCCATATACAAATAAACACACCTTACCAACCATAACAGTGCAGTTTATAATTTGAAGGAACTATCTAGAGAAGTAAAAATCTTGTCTAACTAAATACACGGTATTTCAATTATTTGCACTTTTTTAATGTAGGCCTACATATCTTTGTTTCAGTCTTAACTTTGGCCTATTTCGGTAATAAACGGTGTGTTAAGTCACTTTCAACTGGATTCAGGAAATAAGGAAGAAAAATGTGATCTGAAAGATGTTAAAGACAACCGTCTCTTTAAAAATCTGAAAAGAAACTGGCATTTAAAAATGTTTTCTGACAATAAACGTTTGCGATTATATGTGCAAATCGTATACTCCCATCAAAGGTTAGTGCATCCGTTGGACGAACGAGAGGGAATGGGACAATGTCTCAAAGCCATGTTGCATGTGTTTGTTCAATACTGCACTGTGTCCTACTCTCAGGATCCCCTTCCCATTGACAAAATTCTGTTGGGACGCAACATCCCCTTACCTCTAACAAGATACTAATGACCCATTCAGCTGAGACTAAGAATGATTTTTTCTGTACTCATCCCAATATGAAGAGTAGTAAAAAAGCAGCACATGAACCTAGGGGTACAACAGCAGTGGAAGGGGGGGGGGGTAAATCGCCATAGAAATTTTGAAGGATACAAAGGGGGTCAGTATTAGTTCAAGAAAAACGTAAACCTAATTTCTCTGAACCTAAAAATGGGGAAAATTTACTTTCCCCCACCCCATGAAGTCTGGCCAGGCGCTTGAGCTTTTTGTTTGACCTCGTAAAACAGACTCTCCTGCCTGGTCCTCCGATTTGCCGGGGAATGCAACATAAATGGAAATTGTGTTGAATATTTCAGTTTGGTTTGGATCGCACACCTGAGAGATTACAATCTAATACTATGACAACAATGCGGTCAGACTTTCGGGTTTCAGCTATTTACAGAAAGTAAGCTCTCGGCTAGTGCATCGATGGGAGGCTAGAGTGACCTGCTGAGTGGGTGCTGCTGGCAGGTTGGAAGTCGCTATTTGGGAGGCGATTTACCTCATTTTGTTTCTCAGAATTGATTATTGGCAGCCGAATTCAGGGACGCAAAATTAAGTGCAACGTTGTAATGATTGCATAGGTAAACAGCGTTGGTGAGTTACAACTCTGGTTAAGGTACTTTATGCGGCTAAATGGTTTGTTGTTCTTGTGATAGGTTGGACATAAGTGCAAAGGAGAACAAACTGCTCTGCCCTCTAGTAACCCCTCACCCCGTACGTGTTTATCAACAACCAGGAGGTAAATTATATTTCAATCATGCCGAAAGTCAACCGTTTATGACCTACTCCAAGTTCTATCTTTTGCTCTTTATGTTTGGAAATTGAATGTGGAATGTACAAAATAAAAATGACAACATTAAAAGTAATGAAATTTGTACTGTAATCAAGTTATGGCGTCGAGACTGTAAAGTGTGCATTCATCTAGGTGTCCTATATTGCAATGAATTATTGGAAATGATAGTCCCACTGCCGCCTCGTTATGATTTTATTCGCCAAAAGTTACCAAACTGGGGCATAGTCACTCAAGGCGCATTAAACACCACAGGGGACATTGTCCTGGTTTCATGATGGTTTCCATTTCTTTTAATGGACAGAATGAGGATTTTTCGCTCCGACATTTTTCAACTTTATGTCATTGCTAGTCAATTCGTCTAATGGAATCGTATGAAAAATCAGGTGAACTCGTCAAAGCATAGGGGAAGGCCCTTGGCCACGGGGCCATTGTAGGGCAACGCTTCCATAATGTCCGTTATCCGCCCCAATATTTACAAATTCATGGTTATACAGTGACCGTCCCTTGTAATTAAGCCATGCAGATTTCTCCCCAGCCAACAAAAGTTATGCCCCTTCAAAACTACGCTAACCCTCGAAAATTTCCAAACTGGTTACGGACCAGTCGTGGGACTGGATTTTTATATATCGCATAAGAACTTATTGGATCTGCTTTACAAAGCTCACATACATGTTATACCCAATGCCTTATTGCTTGGGATAAGAATATCTCAGTTGGTCTGCATACATACAAGGTATATGCACCATTCCGAGGCCTCTTGCTATACAAAGCAGGTTATCTTGTCTAAAATTCATTGTAAGCAAGACCACAAATTTATCAAAAGATTTGGACATTTAAAAGATGAAAAGGACTGTTGCCAATTTAAAGTTGTGAAGTAATTGCCCTTTCGACATCAGGCTAATTTAAACACACCCCAAATTAAAGAATTAACATTGTACATAAGCCGTATGACGAATTTATGTCATAAATTCTTTGTTCCTTTTTAGATTATGTATGTATATATATATATATATATATATAAAACACAAATCGGGTACGTTAGGAATCACTATAGCGCCCTCACCTTAGGGCGAAAAATAAAATAACAAAATACATAGCCAAATATTTCCCGTAAGGTCTTTTGAGCTCTTTTGAGACATAATCAACGTTATTTCAATGGCCCGCCATCTGTTCGTGTTAGCAGATAGATGTCCGTAAATTCGTTGACATTGAAGTAATAGTATGTGGATTGTGTGGTTGAAAACACCTTACCATACGTTTACGTGTTCCTATATAAAAAGTGTGTGTGATATTGTTAAAGCGAAAAATTTTTCCCCGCATGCCATTTCCCCCTAATGTCGGTTTTTTCACACATTTCTCCGAAGGTTAAAAGTAGGCAAATACATACACATACACACCCCGACACATACCCACACACACACATATATATATATATATATATATATATATATATATATAAATATATATATAAATAATATATATATACATATATATATAAATATATATATATATATATATATATATATATATATATATATATATATATATATATATATATATATATATATATATATATATATATATATATATATATATATACATATATTAGCTGCGAACATTTAAGCCACCTATAGTGCAAACGACATTTGGATGGCAGTTATTCGATATGCACACACTCATACGTTGCATATGACAACGATTAGTGCAGTGGCCTGAGGTTCGTTCTCTGCTCACGGAATACTACCTCCGAGTTAGGACTTCGATGTTCTGAGTTTGTCGATCTTTGGAACAATGATCTATGGCTTCGTCACTTCTTGGGTAAAGTCCCTTCACATCAGTAAAGGTTAGAAAGAAGTCCTTAATAGCCGGACTTGAGAAAAGTATTATCGTTGTATTTAGTTACCAAAGAGATTGATCCTACTCATTATTACGAAGACAATATTAGTAATCCATTGAATGCCGTAGGGAACTTACACCCCTTCCATCTTACCTCCCAACCCCAAAGCCCTTAAAGGGCATATGCAGTCTCCCTAACCTTAGAACTTTGAAGCATCAGTTGAGCCAATTAAATGTCCCCTTACATGGTCAATAGCCTAAATAACATTTTTATTGTTTATCTAGTGCCCTTCACATAATTCCCTGACTAGAATTGTTATATTGTAGAAAATCAAGAGAAATAAATTGAAAGTAACAAAAAATGTTAGTAAAAAAAAAGAAAATGTTAGTGAACCTCGACATGCCAAGTTTTTCTTGAATAAAGAGCTTTTTTTCCGCAAAAGTGTATTTTCTTTCTGAATGGGGGGAGGCGGGAGGGTACCGAGCTTGTAAGGTGTCATGCAGGTACTGAGATACTATGTAATTGTCTCGACTTTTTCAGTAAAATATTGAAATGGTTACATCCGAAATCTTATTATTACATTTTAGCGTAAAATATTTAGATATTAACGTACGGGATCTCAATATCTTAATATCTTCACTGAAAGATATCAAAATATTGACATCCGACATCAACTAACGGCAATATTTTAGTGTAAAATATTGAAATATTAGCTCAATGGATTTTAAAATGTTAACATCTTCAGCGAAAGATATTGATATATTGACATCCGAGATCTAGTTATCACAATATTTTAGTGCAAAATAGTGAAATACTGAATTACATGATCTCAATAGCTTAAAATCTTCCCTGGGAGATATTGAGATACTCTCATCCAAATTTTGATATCTTAATATTTTTAGCATAAAATATTGAGATGCTAAACTACAGGATCCCAATGTCTTTATATCTCTACCAGAAAATACTGAGATATTGACAACCGAGATCTTGATATCTCAACATTTTAGAGAAAAAAACAAATGTTAAGTTAGGAGATCTAAATACATCTAAGATTTTAATATGTAGGGTGAAATAGTTAGACATTAAGTTTAATAAACTCAATTTGTCAATATTTTAGCAGAAAAATATTGAGTTTTGACATCCTAATTCTTGTTACTTCAATTATTTAGCGTAAAATATTTAGATATAAAGTAACACGATCTCAAGATCTAAATATCGTGGCAGTGAGATATTAAGTGGTCAAGGAGATGTTGAGATATTATGTGACTGTTTGGACGTTTTCTCAGTAACATATTGAGATACTGACATTCAAGATCTTAATATCTGAATATTTTAGAGTAAAATATTAAGATATTAAAGTACAGGATCTCAAAACCTAGTATCTTCACTGAAAAATATTCAGATATTGACATCCAAGATCTTGTTATCCCAATATTTTAGAGTAAAAGTTTGAAATATTTAGTTACGGGATCTCAATATTTTAATATCGTGACATCATGATATTGAAATATTGACATCCGAGATCTTGTTTTCTTAATATTTTAGTGTAAAATATTTGGATACTAAATTACAGGATCTCAATAACTTAACATCTTTTCTGAAAAATAGATATTGAAAATTTCACTATTCCAAAGCCTTTCCCGCGTCACTCCTTCCTCCATACAAGCCCGTAGCCAAGGGGCCGGGGGGGGGGGGTAGAAGAAAATTCGCCTCCTGGAAAATTCAAGTTGCCATTGGCTTAACACATTTTGTACACATCTCACCCTTGAAAAAAATATTTCATCCCAGCCATCTCGTCACTTTCAGTACCTTGTCTGGATACGGGCCTGCCTCCATACAAAATCTTAGTTTTATCTTGCCACATCATTAGCCTATGTAAATTGCAACGGTGTATTCTTTGTATTATTATATTTCCGATTTCCTCCGAGATGAACAGGGCAAAATTCTTCAAGTTATACTTTTGACTGAGGAGGGAAACTTTTCTGAAAGCAGAGCACGGCAACACTTGTATGACGGGCTCTAACATTGTGAACTTGTCTATTACTCGTGATTGCACCTGACGTCATCAGGAAAGCGAGGACAGGGACACTTGAGGCACAAATGACCCTACTGCACGTGCATGACGTCAGTATTAGTGCGTCATGGCTAAGTATCGAAACTGTTCATCACACTTTTTTGACAAGTGACAAGAGGAGACTTGAAACGACTTTAGTAAATACAGAGCGCATTTTTATTGACGTTACAAGTTACAGTAAAATATCGTCATTTTGCTCTCAAACGCCAATCGTATGTTATAGTTGCCCGCCCGGCGGACGTGTATTTCTCCTGCACCTACATTGGCTGCACTTGTAATACAAACGTCCGTGAGCTTTCGCAGGAATTCTTCCTCGAACTGAGTAAAAATTGAACGCTACTAACAATTCCTATACACGATCACAACGAACACAAATCATAAATATTCAGCTTAAAATCGACTAAAGCAAGTCTGATTACCATGCAGTTTTCACGACCAGCGTCTACAGGGTTTTAGTGTGTGATTTTTCTCCCTTAAAACTCACTCAAGGAAGAAGTTCCATTGACTTACTGTGTAAAAGTGAGAATGTCGAAGAACAACGTTACAGTTGAGAAGTTTTGTCGTGTAATATGAATATTCATACATCGAAACCAAAATACAGTAGAGAGGTAACTTCAAATTAGACTCATGAATATAGCGAGATAGGATGATCTCTGTCATTGTTCGTGTCAGAGTATGTACGCCAAAAGAGGAGCGCATATTCGACACCTGCTATGAAGGTTATAGAGTCTAATAAAAAATATTGGAGGTGAGCATTAGAGGTTCAAAATAAAATATTTTTTTCTATTACTGACCAGAAGGATGATCAAATGGACACACTGGCTACCTCGTATAAACAGATGATATTTTCTTGTAAAAACAAAAGATCACTAATGACTAGAATTATTTCAGGGTCTTTTACAAATTTTCGCCACTGAAAAGTACATCGACAAAGTTGAAGCTACAAGATAAGGCCGTATGCCGTAGTTATTTACTATTTCATACTTTTTCGATGAGAAAAGAAAACTTTGTTTTTATAAAGCATTTCCTGCAAGATAAAATTGTTACTTTTTCCTTCAAATACTACCTAAAAGAATAATGGAAACCTCGCACTAAGTTTTTCAATCCTTGTATTATTCTTACAGGACTGACAACAGACTTAGTTTATCTTTTCCTTTCGTAAACTTGGATTAACTCATAAACAAGTAATTTGAAAGCTTCCTCTGATTTTGAAACAAAATAAAACCTTGAACAAATAGGTCAGTTAACCTTCATGGGAAGTCATTGAAAATTTGATGTAGCTCCAAAATATACACACAAAAATTCATTCATAATGGATGAAGGCCATGGTACAATTAATTGTAAATTTAGTTCGTTAAACTGTTTGATTATTTTTGTCTTTGGAAGGCTATTCGGAACGTTTACTTTAAATTTTTTATTTTGCCTTCCTAAATATGCAGTGTGGGAGAAGTGAGCTTGAAGATTAAAGGGTGGCCTGTTTGCCCTTCCGGTGGGAATGTATTACTCCTGTACATATGTTTGCTGCACTCGATATCAATATGTGCGTGGGAAAGAGGTACATATTCGACACCTGTTGCGAAGGTTAGTGTCCTGTTTGAATGCGTGGTTCGCTTTGGAAAGAGTATATCATCAGAGATGACTCTCTTGAGTGAAAACGCTGCAGTACGCAGGGAGACGTGTGTGCACCACCAAATACAGTAAATATCCCTTCAAAGAAATCAATCTCTAGGAAAAAAGTTACTCCCTCTCAAACATAAAACATATTGCTATACTATCCTATTCTAATCTTGTCGAAATGTCATTGTCCCTTAGAAAGAAATACGTTTATATTCTTTGTGTCTGCCAAAAAAGACAAATAAATGATAAATATATGAGATTCTTATTAAATCTAACGATGACGCGAGCTATCAGGATTTGTCTTTAAAACTTGTTTCAGGTCTAATATAATGTATCGATGTTTAAATTCAGGCATCTGAGTCAAAATATTACGAAGACAATGATTAGCTGTTTGCCAGGGGCGATGGCCCCTAAAAGTTTTCGTCTATTTAGAAAATTAAAAAAGTACCGTTACCTTAATGTATATTTCAACCCCTAAACTTTTGGCCCCTTGATAGCTACCGCGCCCCTTCAGTCACTTGTCTGGCTACATGCCTGACTGTAATATCTGCCCATGGTAATGTTCCTCCTTTACCTCGGTCGGACTATGCATAAGTTCATGAGATATTTTTCCTAAGGAAGCTGACCCGTCATTTTGCCCGAAAAATCCCTAATTGCCCGAAGCAGGGGGACTGCAGCCCATATCCCCTGGCTCGAACCCCTTTGGTGTTATGATAATGATGACATGGAGTTCTCCTCCTTTAAAGGACTAAAGGATGAAGCATGCAGTGACACCTCATTTTGACACAGCAAATAAATTTTTCATCTCTTCTTATTTCCCGGCAAGTGTCTTTCATGATGTTTCTGAATGTAAATATTGCATACGACCAAGGGCATAGGAAGCTGGGGTGGGGGGTGGGTGGGGGCTCAAGCCCCCAGTCAAAAATGTGGTGGGGCGGAGGTATGCTTCCGCCCCTCAATTCAAGAAGGAAAACCCCTTATTTGTTTCCTCTGTAAAAATGTCAAATATTTGCAGTAATTTTTCTTAAAATTTGCTCAGATACGTATTGCACCAAAGTGCATCTAAGGACCCTCAAATATTCAAAAATACCCTTCCCCTTAGATATCTTCCCAGGACGGTGATCCAAAACAACGTTCAGCCCACTGTCTCACTTCCCACTGCTATGCATAAGACAGATAAACCAAAGAGTTCATCTGATATATTGTCACATTATTTAAAGGAAAGTTTATTATTTAGGATTCCAGGGAATTTTTATTCATATTAAAAGTTATTCAAAAGCCACCGCAAACTAATTCTGAAGCAACACCCAAATCTTTTAAATCTCCTCTTATTTTCCTTGAAATGTCTTCCATGATAATTCTAAACATAAATATTTCACATTAAAAGTAAATCATTGCGGTAATTGTCTTGCATAAATTTTAACAATGCACTGACACAAACGTTGCTACATGGTTAACCGGAAATGGAAGGTATACTTCTTCAAATTAGGGCGACTGCTTTCTCCTGTGAGCGTTGCAAGTCTTGGACGAACAATAAAGAGATAAATTCACTTCTACGTCAAAGGTACATCATTGAATTAAGTGCCCCTATTTCACTTCGGATTTTTTTAGATATGTAAAGCGTTTTAAAAATGTTTGTATATTTGGCAATATTTCGGTATTTATTTGACCATGTTTGTCTTTGCCCCTCCTCACTCTGGACTCGTCACTGTATTATAACAGCTTTGGCGAGTCTCATTTGTCCGTAGGTATCAAATTTAAACCCTACCAACGAAATCACTGCAATCGCCCCAACGGTTTATAAACTTTCGTTTAATATTACCTAGTAAACTAAACGTGACCTCTAAGATATTGACACACTTCGTGTCGTTTTGCTCTTGTCGTTTTCTCTCCGTTCAGTCATTGCTTCCTACAAACTGAATTGGTTCTGACAGCCAATTGTTTGGGTAAATAGTGACCTACGTAACCTTTTGGGACACCTCCGGGCTTACTTTCAGTTCCCACAATAGCCAAAGAGTTGATAAAATTTTCACCAATGGCCCAAGAGATTAATGATATTGGAACAGTTAATTACTATGTCCTAAGTATAATTATATAGTAATACTTAACACTTAAAAAAGGTGCGATTATTTTACAACCCGGCACGACGTGAGAGACACATCCAAGGAAGGGGTGAGGGGCATTGCCGGATAACCCATTACTAGGATAAAGGGGTAGCCAGTGGGGGAGGCTTCCACTCTTAGAGGCCTTGCCCCTTGCCCCAAGAAATGACAAAAACTAGTGTAACTTTTCAAAATTATCATTTGTATTCGTATGATCGCCCCTGGAAAATATAGACAGTCCCCATTCTTGATACCCCGAATGCCAGTGTGTGGCTATGCCATTACATTAGACTAAATTAAGTTCAGGCGAAGGGACCGTTCGAAAAGACAAGGGACCGTCAAGTGGAGAGTAGGGCAGTGTAGGATGGGGCCTTCAGTCCCGCTATCACTAGTTGGGAGTCCATTAGAAAATAACAAAGGGGCTTATTATTCAAATCGAACCAGTATTAAGGAGGGAGGTAGTATTGATTGAGGTGGAGGCGGTCTGTATCCGAATAACCTCCTATATTTTTGAAAAGTTATGAAACATTTAGCCTTAGAATTATGGGAATGAATATTTGCTAATTATATCAAGCAGAAATCAGCTTTGAACACAAGCTGATACAGCTTGTGTGCAAGGCTGACCGTACTGTAATGATCTATTGGTCAGTTTGTTGCATGTTGTCAGGTAACAACATGATAACATGCAAGTTCTTTTTCGCTTTTCCCCCGAAATGTCTCATTATATTCCACTTCATTAGCCAACCATTGCAGTAAAAGGTAAAATTGTAAGGAGATCTTTTTCAGAAGAGAGGGAATTTCCTACAAAAAAAAAATACGCAAGAACGAATCTTCCAAATGGTGACGAAAACATTTCTAAAATACAAATACGTTCTCTATTCATCAGTAACAGAGACCATAAGAAACGAAAAAGAACCGGTCTTAAAAAAATTCCTGAAAGACATAAGAAAATAAAAGTTTTCCACTCTAATTCAGTACGGTATATTGGTTCAACCTACTGACATGTTTTCGCACACATTATTCCGCTAAGGACTTCTTTAGACTTAACGCGCAAGGATATTAACACTCAGTTTTCATATACGGTAACTAGACTAGCAGTTCGACGACGTCAGTCTACAGAACACTCTACGAAATTGTCATAAAAGAATTAAAATGCTTGATATGAGTAGCAAACTTTCATTCTATAAATACCATGCTAATGAGCCTACTGAGGGAAATGCTGAAGTGACATAACATTCGCTAAACTGGTTATACCAAAGCTGCAACTTTTTTTTCATCCGACTAAACCGAAAGGACAGACATACAAAACAGTTTTATCAAAAAATTCTAAACTCAAATAAAATAATCGAAGCAACAAAAACTTAAACCATCCGGAAATATTTGGCAGATGAAATGATCGAAAATGAATTAAAACAGTTTTATTAAAAAATTCTAAACTCAAATGAAATAATCGAAGCAACAAAAACTTAAACCATCCGGAAATATTTGGCAGATGAAATGATCGAAAATGAATTAACTCACCTGTAATCCAGTAAACGTCAAAGTACTAGGTATAGATATAACAATGATATACAACAAAACAGCTGCTACTGTCCACGGTGTGTTCAGCTTCCTAATCTCCATGTTAAGTTAATCTGTTGAAAACGGAACGAAACAATATATCAAACACTCGTCACTGCTACGTTTTTGCACAAAAATGACTTCTTACTTCAACGGTCAATGGTTTTTATATTACTTTTACAATCCAACAGAAAAAAGTGAGATCATGGCATTAGGTCAGACTTTTGCAGATATACAAGCGTTCTCGGATTAACCTTGGTGTAAGTAGTGGAAAACGGAAATAGCAATACAGACAAACTCGCCGTTTGTCTGAAAATTTACCTGACCAAGTTTACTTTCGTGGAAGCGTGTCGGGAAAGCTTCGACGACAAAGTTGACGGAATGAGCTTCCGTCAGTGCATGACGTATACTCCGTCCTCGTTTTCCTTGAATCAGAGACGAAAATCGGTTTCAAACTGACAAGTTTTGGTAATTTTACCATTGTTTAAAATGACAAGAAATAGCGTTAACATTTCACACCGTATTTGCTTATAGGCTGTGAATGTTTGACAGTTTGGATAAAGGAATAAAAGGCAGACAATTATTTCTTGTTGTGATCAATTTCACGTTCCATGTCTATATTCATACTCATTCGTTTCTTTGTTACTTTTTTCATTCAATGAAATTAAAGATGATTGAAAATCCCCCTTTTTGACCTAAAATGTTATGATTGTCATAATCAAAGTGTCATTCTGGAAAATGTGATGTAAGAATTTTGGTAATTGATTATGTTATGATACCAGATAAAAATTATGAAGTTGTATTAATATTGCTAAAATCACAAGGACAAAATTTACGACCAACTGTAGCTACGAGGTGCCATCTTATTCGGGGTCCTTCACCGTCTGCCAAATTGTGTCATGCTCTCGAAAATTCACAAAAAACTAAATCAGGTTCAAGTTGTTTCACACGATCTCTGTATAGATAGGTATACCGACCTCCCGAATACTGCCGATATATATATATATATATATATATATATATATATATATATATATATATATATATATATATATATATATATATATATATATATATATATATATATTATTTTACCGTTTTGCGTTGTCACAATCACTACACACTAGCTACAACAATGGAAACAGATTGCTTTCTGTTTAGTTATCTACCGGTAAGCTGCAGCAAATTATTGATATGTACTTTCTAGCCGTGTACACGCACGGCCCTTGCGCAGAAGACAATTGCATTTTTAAGTAGTCCAAGGCGTACTCTCATGCAACGCCATATGCAAGGGGGACAGGTAAACCTGTGCTCATGTACACGATTTTAAATACCGTGAGTACACTCACGAACATTCGACGATTGTCCTCAGGGTCTGACCAAGATGTTACACCTGGATCCCACTGGACTCCATGCCACGAAACCTAGCGTTCTGCTACCCCCATGTGCACCGCGAGCACCGTTCTCTCGCATTTTGGTGAAACATACGCATTCACAACAAGGTGATCAAATGCTGTCTGTATGGCACTAAAGAAATACCGAAATACACAAAAATTATCATCTATGGCATTTAGATGATGTCAGCATGGTACAAACGGAACACTGATATTTATTTTACATGTATTTCCCGGACAAATTAATTTAATGTTATTCCTTTCGTCAAAACAGGGGGTTGTAGTTTTCCAGTTAATAAGACAAGACGTGCATTACATTGATCATGAAAACTAAGGCGCGTAGCCAGGAATTTGCCAAGAAGGGGCCAAGCCTGTAGCAAAAGTATCTAAGCGTAGCGCCACCATAATTGCGCGAAGCGTACAAGAAAATTTTGGCAGAAAATGCCTCCCAGATAACTGGAAATGGTACTTCCCAGGCCTTGTAAGTTGCATCTCAACATTATTTTATTTTGAGTTACTAGCTATATCATAAAAAAGTCATTAAAAGTACAAAAAATATGCTCAAGGAGGGGGTGACTGCCCCCTTCGCTCCCTCCTTGGCTACGCGCCTGTGAAAACTTATGGTCCATTACGGTATTTATATAGGCAAATTCATATTACTGCTAGGCATAATAAATTGTGGAGACAATCACAAAATATCAATTTCTCTAGGAAAAAAAAAACAAATAAGTTTCAAAGAGCACTCTCAAATGACATACCTCGTAATGTCGTATACTACGTTATAGTTTACTACTTTATTAAGGAATTGTCATTTTGAAGTGTTTCAGGTGAGCCACCCTTAAAAAGACATTAAATATAAATAACTATTTTTTGCAATAGAAATGGTTAGGCTGTAATATCACTGCTCAGGTTTAGCAGTTAATGGCATTAATTTAATGCCCCCACCAAGTAACCTAACCGAGTGACCACAAGGTAGTCTGCGGGACTGCCTTGAGAACGTAACAAAGAAGGCACAGCTGACATTACAGAAGTACAGAGATACTGAAAATATGAGGGTGGAATGTAGGGTGTGTAGACATATTTTCAAACTCCAGCAATACTGACGGTATATATATATATATATATATATATATATATATATATATATATATATATATATATATATATATATATATATATATATATATATATATATATATATATATATATATATATGCAAATCATATATATATATATATATATATATATATATATATATATATATATATATATATATATATATATATATATACAGATAAACAGAAATGCGCTTACTAGGCCTAATAAATTTCACTGGTACATGGGATGAGGTTGTTGCTAACGGTAGTTGTAGATAATTTAGTCAAGTCAGTGGGCAGGGGCGGTCCCCTAGAGAAATTCCCTTCCCCTTGAAAATCTTCGATTATCATTGGCTCAATGCGTTTTGATACATCTCGCCCCCTTCAGTACCCTCGTCTGGCTACGGGCCTGAATTAACTGATTTTTCATTAATGTAAAGGAAAGTAGTCCGGGTCATCTGTTCATTGCATGAGCTTAATACTTCTTTTGTGCTGAACTTGGTGAAACAACACGCAACCGCTTAAAAATGACGCCAAACTAGATTGGACGAATACCAAGAAACATTTACAAACACACTGACAAACCCACGCTGGGTTTCCCAGATTTGTCAATTCTCGGGACAGTTGTGCTTTAACGCTTTCCTTTACAACCGGCTGTGTCATGGGGAAGTTTCCTGTTCGACCCAATTAGATGGTAAAGTAAGAAAATGATAATGATCAAGTGTATGACTTTGATGCGATTTCGTCAGGAAATATTCTCAAATTTGGAGGAAATAATGACAATATCATAGTTTAAAATATGTAACATGTTGCTGTATAAAGTTGTGTAATATGGCCAAAGTTTGAAGGTGCTCCAGTTTTAGAGGAAGTGACTGCTGGCCAACAGACGGACGCTACAGATTAAAGATTACTTTGGTTGGCTTGCGATTGATACAATGTACTTGTCGGCCAGTTCACCAGGACAAAGATCGAAGGTCACAATGATGCAACTACCTTAAAACTAACGCAAAGTTTCCTTGGGGGGGGGGGGGTAAGTTTTCAAGAAATTAATATGTAATGTCGTTAAGGTACGAATAGCACCACTACGTTGTCGTTGGTGGGTTTTTTATTCAGTTTATGTATTAATTTATTTATTTGTTGTTTTTGCTTTATTTATTATCGTTTTTTTGTAGTGAAACGATACAAGCAGATGCGTTCAAAAACTGAAATTTCTGCCTAAATCATCAGAGTAAGTTCTCTCGTTTGAAAAATGGTACACCCCAGGTGTAACCCAAACGGGTGGTAACATTTGTTTTTAAAAGGGTTTTAAGGGTTTCAGCTTTTATGGCAGCGGGAACGGAGTTTAAAGGTCAAAAGCAGTCCCCCAAACTTATTTTGAAACAATAGCTAAATGTCACAAATTTCCCCTTTAAGCTAGAATTATAACTAGCAGGTAATAATTTGGTAATGTTGACTAAATTTTGCTAACTTGGTTGATTTGAGCTGATAGCCTAAATCAATGATTCTGGTAATGTGGTGTTACTGTTACTGTTACTACTGCAGGTGACATAGTGGATAACTTAAAGACAGATACTCATCACCCAAAGTACATTTTTGTTAATAGCTATCAAAATTCTCAATTGATGACTACTCTTTGATCAGGGAGCTGGCTCCCTGCTTTGATTGGCATCAAAGGTGGAAAATTTAAGACATGAAGAGAAGTCCACATTTCACACTAGGCAGAGAGAGTGTTCTGATTACACATTAAGGCTTTGTATGTTCACCAGGACATGACCTTATTTAAGTAATAAACTAGGTTTGTGTCTGCACAAGGAGGAGCTTAAGAGGTGCTAGACTTCAGTTACTAAGTAAGCAGAATTGAAACTGTCTGGAATGAGGACATTTGCCATTTAAGTTGATCATGACTTAATTGGACCATAAGTACTTCTAAAGTTGGATTGATAGTTTCGGTAATTGTGGCTAGCAATTTACTGTACTTGTGTTAGGCCTAGTCAGCATTATATTGGAAAGTTCACTACAATACGTACTTCATAGCCATTGAGCTTATTTTGAAAGTTTTTCGTGGTCTCGTGGTTGCGCTTAGCGCTTCTGTGTTACTTTGTAGGCATCAAACATTTTACATATGTTCTACTGGTTTAATGCTTACATATATTTGTACGAATAGAAATAGATGTTATGGTAAAGAGTCGTTTATTACAGGTCACTCCAGGAATCTGCTATTTGACAAATACCTTTTTAATCCAGGCTGCAATTTCTTGGCCAATAATCGGAGAACACATAATTATAAACTGTTCGAAAGAGCGAATATTCCAAGGAAGGCAGACAGGGAAATTAATTTACTTCATTAAATTATTACAATGTGGTGAGAATAACTTCCTGTTTCCAAGCTGTGAATCACACCTGAATACCCCTGAGAAATGTTTGGCGATGAAACATTTAGTTGCATATACTTCAAAATATTTTATATGACACATTCATCTTTATTTGATATGACATGTGACTTAGGAGAAGCATTTCAGAGCATAGGGAAGAGAACATGAAAAAGGATTGACTCTGGACATCCAAGCATATATGGAATTAGACAAATTTATGCTTCTTGCTTGAATTGTTTATTACAAACACGGATGATGAGAACTGTCCTACAGAGACATTTGGAGGTGCTATGTAAACTGGCCCCCTGCCTGTAGGTAAGGGCTGTAACGCCCGATGTAGGTAAGGGGTGTAACGCCCGACTCCGAACTCGGACCCAATTCCGGACCCGAGTCCGTTTTTACTAGACTCATAATTTTCTAGGCATGAGAGGTTCCGGAATCAGAATTACCCGGAATGGGCTGCTGTTGGAATCGGACTAGGAGTTGATTCCAACAGAGTCCACAAAATGAAATTTACATAAACGTTGCTTAGTGCTACATTTCTATTGATGCACAGTTTTTACAAGAATGATCGCACACAGTCAACTAAATTACAGGGTGGTCCAAACTATGAAACTGACTACTAAAAATTAGTTATATGTTAACTATAATGTACTTGAAAAGTATAGTAGTGAAATCTTTCGTATAATATGCTACATTTTCAAATAACTGGACTAGGAATTGACCCGAAATTGAAAACACAATGGACTTGAAATAGTCGGAATCGGGTTAGGTGGACTCCCATACAGTCCTACTGCAGGTAAATACATGCTTAAATCTACTTGGAGGCTGGCGCTTTCGAGATGAGTGGTAAGGATACTTGAACGAAGCTTACAATGTGATCATCATAAAAGATGAAGGAACATATATAAAACCCATTCATGGCCAAATTCTCCCCCTCCCCCCTCCTCCGGCTCCGAAGTTGACCATGGTTTAGTAAGTTAGTAACCAAACTTGCAAGAGAGCAACATGTGTTGATCAAACGTTGAAATGGACAGGCTTATTTTCAACTTGTTATTTTTTCTAACAACATTCTGAAAATCGCGTAGTTCAAGGGACTCTGACAAGGCCTCAAAAAGCAGAGAGATCTTAAACCTGTGATTACTCTGTAAAGGTATAAGAGTTTGGGACTAATTTCATTGGGGGGGGGGAGGGGGGAGGGTTGGAGCTGCGACACTTTTGCCCAAAAGTTGAGTGATTTTGTAACTTCGCAACGTAGCCTATAAAGAGCATATTCCCCTAAAATGGGTGGAGGCAGCAGCTCCCCGTCTCTTACGGTGGGTTGTGTTGCAAAAAAGCCACAGAAGAGCCATACATAATTTGAAGGGGCATTTCATCAGAGGAACGAGAGCCATAACTGACATTAGTATGGTTTCAAAGGAAACTGGTATCACTATCACGACGTTTCTTTCGTACGCATTAGCCTGTGAACCTAGCCCATAATATTTTGTGTTGCCATTATTGAATGTTACTTCTCGAAGCTAGCCTCATGGTTAATATATGCGGCAGATATAGATACATCAGGCGCTGATCCAAGGGGGGGGGGGCTTTCTCGGGCTCAGCCCCCTCCTTTTCGCCACATCAACAATAACAAATACGCGAAAATTAGCATAATGTTTACCTACGAGAATATTCAAGGGGGCTTTCAGCCCCCTTTTCGAAATGTCTGAATCCGCGCCTGTATTATGTATTTTTACTTTAGCGTTAGTCAGTTGTTGTAGCAATGAGACAGTGACCTTTGTGTGACGCCACAATAGACTCTTTTCCCAACAGGAATTACAAAGGATTGTGGGATAGAATTTTGGTGTGCATAGTTTTTTGCCACAGCAAAATGCCATTGACAACAACATCGCCTACTAGAACTCCATCCCACAATCCATTGCAATTGCTATTTGGAAAAGGGTCTATAATCGTTTTGTAAACAAAAGTGAGAAAGCAGTGTTATGCTAATTAAACGTAACGCACCGCGTAATCAAGATATCGAAGTTGGCTCTTCTACTATGAAATGTTGAAACTTTTTGCTCTCCTGAATCTAAATCCTCTTTTTTCCTACGAAAAGTCAGGTTTCTCTCCAGACAAAAACCTGAATGATACTTTTCTCTCATAAATTCTAGCAGCTAAGGCCGACAGGTGGAAGCAGATGTCCCACGACTCTACAGCACCTGAGAGAGAGAAAGATACTACCTGGGGTCTTAGCCAAAAGGCCTAGAACGAACTTACTATTAATACTTAATCGAAACATCAGATGATAACAGCAGTGTTGGCAACAAATGATTCACACGTATATTGGTTACTACCCTTCTGGCACTTCAGTGGCGGATCCAAGGGAGGGGGCACAGAAGGCGTTGCCTCCCCTAAGAATTTTCAGAGCCAAATTATACTATTCTCAAAATTAACAGGAAGGGTTTAACTACCATTTCCTTGTTAGTCTATTCCAATATTACCTTGTAACTGCTAAGTTTTACAATAAAAATTAAAAAAAAATCTCCCCCCTCCCCACAGTCGTTCATGTAATTCTTCCTTGAAATAAGCAGCCCTGGACCCGATACTGCGGTAAACTGAGTAGTTTGCTTGCTGAACAAAATAGAAGGAAAAGATAAAGTCAACAACTTGCTTAGAACATTCTGGCACGTCGAAGCAATGGACGAATAGAAAAGTCCTCTACGGTCCTTTACGGCAATTTGGAAGAATACTCCATTTAGATATCCCACGTCTACATTGAATTGCGTATAGTACGTAGGAGACGATCCGTCCTAGTAGATTTAGAACACCACCTAGAATGTTTATGGGCAAAAACTTCGACAAATACTCAGATAAATAAATTGTTGGGAACGGTATGTCATCATACATTCCAGTGTGTAACCAAGGAGCTCCTTAAGTATCAGTACTCTGGTGTAACAATGATTTCTTACACATTGCCCATTCTACATTCATACTTGTCCCCGCTACTTTTTCTCTTAATCCTTACAAAACTCTTCCATATGTGGCCCATCTGTATTGTTACTTTCGCAACGCATGGCTGTACCCCCGTGGATCATTTTGGCTTATAAAAAGGCCCTTTTCTCCTTTTTTTTAAATAACTTGAAATGATCCTCAAAGGACGTAACACGCTTGCGTGACGATGAATTAGAACAAAAACTTCTACTACTTTTATCGTGCAAACTTTCTTCGCTTAATTTCGTCAGCGAGTAGTCACTACTCATCCATCTCACGGGCAAGAAAATCAACAATTTCCTGTTTCTTGATTGCGGAAATAATGATAATTTTGTGAATAAATATTCATTACATTTTAATTAACATACAGGAAGGATTGCTGTCACAGGAAGAATACACCAACATTCTTTTGTCATGCTCTTTTATCTGACCCGAGAGTCCGCACATCAAAGACATGATCGACGCAATAATAGCAAGAATGCCACGTACACAATCTTATTGACATCTTTTGAGACTTCAATACCTCGCCCCACCATCCTTTCCACAGGTTCGTTTAAATTTATTGCGTCCTGGAAAGTAAAGTAAGTAGTCAGCTGGTTGCATGGTTGTATTCGAGTGCTTCAGTCAGTCACATGTTCAACCGACTTTGTCAAGCTAGAAACAGATTTTGATTACAGAACGGGACAAGTGGGAGGACACCGATGTAACCGGAGAAAAAGCTACGCACTCGGGTGGGAACACACATAGCCTACTTTAGAAAAGATTGAAATAAGGCAGCGTAAACCAGTCTGGCACCCAAGGACCCCGTCATCGATATTTGGGTTAGTGTTTACCTGTCACCTGAGACATGAAACCGCATTACCAAACACTAAACCATACGGTCTCCAAAAAGGGACATTGGAGGGCCTTGGTATTGGCCCCCATAACTTTTAAAGCTATGCCAAAGTTAAAAGCAAATACGTTTATTGGGAACATTGGTCTATTGGTCCTTCAGTATGGTCCTGTCCATCCTAAACACAACCGGTGTCGGAAACCATTGTCTCTGCTGTGACTTATGGGAATATTTATCTAAGGTATCATATGTCTATGGCTATAGACCAAAGATACTTTTTTTCACTCACGTCACATTAATGGTTTAATACTGAAGTAAGTCAGACGAAGTCAAAATAGCTACCAGCCCAAACAATAAGTGCGTGTTAACTTACTTTGGTGCTGCTGCCTTGCATAGACCGATCGACTTTATGTACATTAGTATACATTAGTGGAACTGCGTCTATTTGTCCCTACCTTTATGAGGCACTTTAAAACTTACATTTAAAACATCGTTATTTGCCTTACACGTCCACGCAATCTGTACACATGCCTGACTAGACATGTTGCGCTCTTTTGCGTGCAAACCTGCACATGAACTGATGAAATTTGAAACAAGGTCAGTAGTCCAAAAATATGGGTACACATGAAACCACGCCGTTTATCATCCTTGCAACGCCAATGCCACTTGCATCTGGGCGTCTCAGGGAGTTATTAGGCCATGAAAGTCTCCGTGTCCGGTAGTCTCACCTGCAAGGGTACTAACAGGTACAAATACTAACATGCTCAGAAGGGGTAATCTGTTCACTGACTAATGCCATATTCATACAGTTATGGGCAGAAACTGCACGACCAGTTACGCAGTATACAAGGGTCCCGGCTATGCAAATGGTCAATAAGGAACTATTTCACAATTTTCCTGCTTTTTATTTATATTTTGTATAATTTCTTATTGCAAAAAATTGTTCTTACGACCATTGCTTTGTCATTTGTTGTACACATACATTGTCATGCTCATAATCACCTGATCATCCTCCGCCTTGCAAAGTTTGGTCAAATTTTGCATAAAACTAAACTTTGTTTTTCTTGGCAAAAGATCGTATCACAGAATCGGAAGCTAATTTAAAACCTGCTACATAAACCTCTTCCTTCACTATACTGCCAGTTGACCTGAATCGACACATTTAAACCACACAAAATATCATCTGATCATATTCTGTATTACCTTGACGCCCACGCAAATGAAACTTTGGAAAATCAAAAGAATCAAGTCAAACAGTTACTTGCTCTGCGTTTCTCACTTTAATTCTTCATTTCTTCTCTTAATATGACAATCTACTGAGAGGTAGTGTGTCGCGAAGAAATCGACCATTCGTTGCCATGTTTTCACACATATAGCTCCTTTCCTCTCTCACACATATTAATGTACGTATCTACATAGAAAATAGGAAGAAAACAAGCCGAAAACACGTAACGATGACGTCGTATGAAAGAGATTTACTGGTTGCCTATTGAAAATCAAAAAGAGAAAAATACCTTTCAATAGCCTGACCTATGTGTGGCACAAGGAGGCATAAATTGTGCCACCACCGTCGCCCCTCCCCTCCGTCGGATAGGAATTACCGTCTCGTCGCGGAAATTTTCCTTATTTGTTAGAGAGTCTTAACGGGTACGATAAAGTGTATAATCTGCGACGAGTCGCCCAGACGATTTACTTGTTTTTGCTCTGTAGTAGGGCACATTCTTCCATTAAACCCCAATTTTTAAGTTTTCATCAATAACTTTCCCAAGTTTTTAGGTTTTTTTTCTTCAATTAAAATCCTAAATTTTGTTCGATAACAGGCCGAAAAGCGAGCTTTGCAGCGGGCTTCATCTTAGATATATGATTTATTTCTAATTTGAAGTCAATCTGCATCGCAGATATACCCTTTAAATTTTCTTGAATGTAAGCACATTCGGGCGGACCAGTTATGAAGCAGCAGTTTGTTTTACTGTGCTTCTTCAACAAGTTATGCCACTCTGCATATAAACAAAGTACAATGCTTGTTCCTTTGCAGTTAAACCAGGGCACCGGGGATCTTTGAACGACCATCCAAGCCTTAATGCCGTTATCATTTCCTATACGAATATGGGCTATTTTGTCATACTCTCACGAAAGTGAAACAATGGGTCTCGGGAAGAAAAAGGAAATTACAATTTAGCTCATTTTATTTGTCATATCTGGTTCGTCAAACTATCGCATCTGCAAACTACATTTACCGCCAGGAATAGTTCAGCTGTGGTTTCCATACATCAATCGATCACACAGCCATAAAACTGAAGTTGTTCAAGCATCATATACTCTATACTTAGACGAATTCTATTTCTTTTGTGATAGATCGAGTTAATGAGAACGGAAACTTGGACAATCTCCGACCATTATAAAAATTACCGATATATCTTCTGAATGAAACGAATCTGTAACAGGTATGAAACGTAGAGAGATGGAGAAGATTAGGTCTACCAATACTTATATGTACATCTAAGTAAGGGGCTTGTGGTGGCTGGGAATTTTGTTGAGAATTTTAAAGCCGATATATACGGAAATTCGATTTGTGTTATGATAATTGTCACTTTCACTAGTAGCCCCGGCATAACTCATTTCTCGAATCAGGAAAGCTTCTGCTCAATGCTACACAGGACATGAAGCCGAGGACACTTAACCTACATACGATCGTCCATCCACAGTTTTGCTGCTTGATAACTCTTCAAGCAAGGACAAATCACATTTCAAATGAGAAACACTATTCATCATTCTTAATACCAGGCAGATGACATTTACTGGTCAGTTGGAAGACCAACTGACCAGACAGACTTTTATGAATGACAGTCCAGATATTATTACCAGTATAATTAGCAATTACTGATCAGGCCTGCCATGTATTAATTTCCTCCGTTGCTAAGTATAGGCAGGGAACTGTATTTTACAACCTTCGTAGTAGATAATAGTTTGAATAAATGTAATCTTGTTAGATAATAGTCTAAATAAAAATATTATGGGTAGATGGACCTTTTCGAATTTGCGATTGCAGTCTGTCAGTGGCGTGGCAGGTAATTTTATCCGGTCACTGACCTATTTCAGGTGACGTCATGCTTTGTCTACGCCGCCATGATGGACATACACACAAAGAGATTGTATAGGCGCAGGTGCATGTCAGGGTTGCCAACTGGCGCTGTTTACTGCCAAATTTGGGTAAATTTGGCTGTAAAATGTTCTCTCTAAATGTAAAAGAGTGAATTTCACTCTTCGACGATTGCCTACAGTGACCACTCTGTCTTCGAGTTAAAATTTCCATATGGAAACGTTTACGGCCATTTGTCTCATTAGAGACCGAACCGCACACACAGAGCACAGGATTACGTGCAATCAATGACACTGGCAAAGCGTTTGTTTATTCACAACCTCAGCTTTCTCGATAATGGACGATTCCTTTTTAGCAGGGCGTTAAGAGTGTTTTACAAAACATCGTAATTTAGTTTAATTTCAAAAACCGCAATTTTCGGCAGGAAAATAATAAACTACTGAGTCCACATTAATATTACACTGTATAGGCTACCGCTAACGTATGTTCTGTGTACGTGAATGCTATACAAGCAACATCAATTTCCCCACGAGAGAGTGCTGTCGCCCTGATCAGTAGTCACGTGATCTTTGTTTACATCAGAAAACCAGCCCGAAGCCTTTCTTAGGCGATCTCTGAATGGATGCAAGTAACGAAAGTGCACAGTCCGATGAAAGTAAGGAACCAATCAAGATGGTTTTTACATAATTTGAAAGCTTATGAGTTTCACAACAAGCTTTCATTTGCCCCATTGTAATCGGGTTCGAAATGACTGAGTGAGGGCGTGTTGAACAATTGCTGCATTCTGAAGTTGATCTTTTGGTGCCATTTTCACGTACCAAACTGCAAGTTTTTTTATTTTTTAAACGCCTAGTCCGACGTGCACATTACTCATAGTTCACTTTTGTTAGCATCCTTGGTTAGATAAATGTTTAAATTTATTAAAACTAGGCGCCCCGAAGGAAAATAGGATACAGAAATAGGAAAACTGAACGATTGTTATGGATAATGACAACCCACTTCTGCACTTAAGGGTCGCCGTAAAGGACAGATTAGCAAAAGAGACAACGTTTCCATATGCTCTGCTGAGAGTGGTAATATTCACTCCAAATGAGTGAATTACCACTCCGGGCAGAGTGGAATTCCACTCGAAACAGAGAGTGGTCACTGTAGGCAATTGTCGAAGAGTGAAATTCACTCTTGTACATTTAGAGAGTTCGCTTATATGATTGAAAGTTGTTGATTTGGCAGTAGATAAAGAATCCAAAAGTGGATAAATATATTGAAATTTGAACATATAACAGTATCTTGGTGACCTTTTCTAAAGAGATATTAGTATTTTGTGATCTATTTTTGGCATTAAAGTGCAGTCACTATTTTCGGAATAAAGAGCAACTGTAGTATATATATAATCCAGGTATACAGATGTTACATATGAGATCATTTGTCGTAAAAAGAAAACGATTCCGTGAACAACACTGTAACCGTGACCCGATGTAATTACTTCATATCGCAGCCCTTCAGCTTTAAGAAAATTAATTGTGTCAGTCCATTTTTTTTTCGCTGTATAGTTCATTGGTTAAAGGGAAAATTGAATACCGATGCGCGTTACAAAAAAGCCATAATAACAACATCAAAATCTTGAAAGTCACATAATAAAACCATTGAACCAGTTTTACCGACGGCAGTAAACATTCCTTGCAAAGGGATTCATGACGAGTGAATTTTATTATAAAATTTGGGCTGAAGCAGTCAGACTAAGAAGTCATTCTGTAGTTTAGGACAGAAGATCGAGGCTCTATAGATGTTTTGAAGAAAGGTTTGTTTTAACCGAGATGGTACGCTTGCTTCGACTTGGCCTACTTTAAAATGTCCAATTGCTACTTTTCCACTTTTATCAATGGGTATGTACAGTTCAGGGAAGTATAGTGATCTCAAAGACACAATCGTTTAAAACACACATTTAACACAGAAATGCATTTCAGAGCTCCTTGCATTTGTAATGAGATTAGGCAATAAGGTTGGTAACTTGATATACCCTTCTTAGACAATAGAATTGTGGGATTTGAAAAAACAGCTCTGTTAGACCAGTCAATACAGCATAAAAACAAGTTTATCACAACTAATTCAACTAAAAGAAACAAAATTTGAGCTGAATTTTTAAAAATGGACCTTTCAAGGTATAAAGTTGTAATTCACAAACCTAAAGATATTGTTTCCCTACTTTCATTCAGTGGAGACCGCACGGGTGGGGGAGGAGGGAGGAGGCATGGGGGCGCTTGCCCCCAATCGAGTTCAATTTTTTTTAAAATGAACCCAAACGGCGTTCAAGCTATAGAGTTATGTTGGAAGTAGGGTGAGGTGTGTTTTCTACTGAGTGATGGTTCTGTTTTAATCATTTTCTATCACAAATCGTTCTCAAACTATGAAAATTTTTGTAAACAGCCTACTTCGCAAACTATCAAAAACTTTTTAGTTTTATTTTTGTCTTCAGTACCATCCTAAATGCATTTGTTCAAAGATACGTGTAGCTTACTGGTTTTACAAAAATTTTATGCAAAATTTCTGCGCATTGCAAACGCAATTCTCACGGCCTACGCACCATGCCTGGTGACTATTATTACAGGACGATAATGTATGGAATTATTCTTGCGAGAACTATTTTCCGAAAACTTGAAGTCCAACCTCAGGCTTGCATCGAGAGGCGGTTTTAAGCAATCTTATATTATGGGCAACATTTGTAGCGTGATGTACATGATTTGAAGTATATTACTCTTTACACAAGCTTATTCAAAGGTTATTAAAAGCATTTACAGAGAATAAACATTATGAAATATGCTTATTAATCCTCTACCCCTTTTGTTATACATTTACTACCCTCTCGGTCATTGGTAACTGGAAGCTGTTCAGTTGGATTTTCGTAAATTGTAAAACTACGATTTTTGTGAAGTGCTTGGTGTGGTTCCCTGTGGTATCATTTGAATGTCAGTTGACTAACGTAATACTTTTGTAATTACCAGGAGCTTCCAGGAGGCTCTATGCCGGTCTTATGGTATCAGAATTGGTGGTGGTGCCATACCACAGCCAAAATATCACAAAAAAATGGTAATTTCTTAACATGTAATCAGTTCAAAGATTTGCCAAAGATTTGAAACTTTGCCAAAGATAGCAACATTTTGCCACCTTAAACGAACACAAATTTCTTAAAGGAAGGGACGATATCCCTTTCCCTTCGACCCCTCCCCCTTAGACCTTCATCCAGGACGGCACCCTCCTCACTATAGGTGACAAACACTCTCCTCGGCAGAAGAATAAGTTGCTTGAACACACTGTTCGCTCAACATCTTCACTTATGTAGAAGAATATTACTTGGTCAGCTATGCAGGCTATCAATACAGCTACAATCTATCGTTACAGCTGTGAAACAAGTCTTTGACGTCAAAAATGGGACTTTGTAACATTTACCTACAAACCTATTTTCTACTCCCCTTACGTCATGCTTGGCTTCACCTCCACCAAAATGGAGTTTTGTCCCATTAAGAGCTGTAATTACCAATTACTGACCGTTGTCAATGTAAACAAGTGATACAGAGTACCAGTTTTTGGTATGGGAAGTTTTGTTAATCCCTTCTTACGTTGTATCGTTTCCTCCCTGGACAAGAGGGCCCAAGGCAATTGTGTATTTATTTTACATTTTCTGTAATTATTTTAGAATAACTGATCCCTCACCGCAAGAGCTTGAAAAAGTCGACAGGTAGTTCAAAGTAGGTCAATTGTTACTCTTAAAAGTGTAAACCTGATTTCATTGTTATACAGATGTTAACAACCTTACAGGAATTTTGAACTTATATTTTTAATCAGCTGTAACCGGCCGTAAACGTGCCTCTCTAAAATTATCTCAAAATGCCATTTTCTCTTGAGTTTTGTTCTTTTTTATTCCTTGCTGAATGCGAAAGGAATCTATCCTTCTGGCGAGTGTATGCGTGTGTGTGTTTGTGAAGCTCAGCTTGACGACAAGTTCCCTCATTTTTCGCTGTACAGTTATGCTTTTATGCAAATAAAGCTTCACACGCTGACGAAAAATGCGGGCGCCCTTTTGAAAGGTGGCAAAGATGTTCTAGGCATACATACCTACACTGTTATGGAAGATGACTCGTGGAGACCCAAATATTTGGGCGGAGGTTTGAATTTGACATGTTTATAGCATGTTTGAAGGTAGTTTGACGGAATGGACATTTTTACTTTGTCAATAGCCATACAGAAGTCGGTCCCCAGCTTCCCCGGATCCTACTGTGCCAGCGAGAACCAGCAACGTTCAGGTATTTTCTTGGAAACTTAGGCATAGGCGTATTTGTACAAGCAGACGCCGAAATTTCAGAAATCACCATGTGTTGACGGTCATAGAAACAGTGACAAATAAAAATAGGTATATGTAGGCAAAAAGGGGAATTGTTTAAAATGAGGCTGTAGGCACAAAGGTGCTCAGAAGCCAAATGACAAAGGATTACCTATTCTTATTGCAGCAATCGTGATACTTCTCACATAGACCACTAGCGCACTGCGATGGAGGCTAACCAAACCTAACCAAGACATGCATGTTATAAATACACTCTAAACGACATCACAGACTGAGAAGTTACCCTAAGCTAAAGCCTATCCGTGTTGGCGAAATCAACATTTTTAAACTGATGTCACTTTCACTTAAAACAAATCTATCGGTTTTAAGCCTTTCCTTGCTATAAATGGAAACACATTCTCAAACAAAATACCCCAAAAATGGAAAACCTATGACAAGAATTTACCTCATCGCATTTAATCTCATATGCATAAGTATGAGCATCATACAGAAGACAGACTGACCTAATCAGGAAGTGAAGTCATTCGATATGACAGCCATTTTCTTCACATTTGCCATTGCCACCATAGTAACGTACCCACCTGATTCCAGATCAGTGTTTCCCCCATTATCCTATACCAAATGAAGAAGACATTGACTATGCGTAGTTAAGCAGTTTGAAAACCGAAGTAATATCCCAAGGTATTTACTTCTATCTGGTCTATGCGACTTTGATTTCAAGAAAGGGTGCAACGTCTTGTTAAGAAGTTCACAGCTCTTGGCGGAAGCAAATGTACGATACCTTCAGCTCAAGAAATCTGTCATCTTTTAATTACACCCTTTTCCTCCAGGAAATAGACAATATTATGTCTTTAGAAGGTTAATATAGATCTTTGGAAATAATACTCGGGTATTTTGCACTTGCAATATCCCTTTTGGATAAATATTTCGTCAAAAAATGTCACGCTTGAAGACATCTATTTCCCATAGATGTGTAATCGATGTTCGTAATACACAAATTACAAGCATTTCTATGAATGAAACATATGTTGCACAAGCTGGGTATTCAATACCAGTCCTGTTGTGGTTAAATTAATAGCTTTACCATTTTTCTTAATGGCCTATTTGGGCGGTCAAAGTCTGCTTCCGAATTTTAATCTTGTCGAAACGACTGAGCGATGCACGCTACTCACAGATAACTTCCTATGAACTTGTACAGTTGTGCTTATGGAGTAAGGCAAGAATCGCCGCAGTTGCCGTTTTAATGAATCACTCAAATCTAAAATGGGGAAAGGAGACTAAGCAATGTACAATAATGTAATACACAGAAGACAGAGGATGTTTTCTTCTGTAACAGGAAACAGCGAAGAACGATAATGAAGAAGCGTTTAATGATTGTACACTTATTTATATCGGCAAAATTTTTACTGGACCTATTTTAATTCTGGCATTTGCAATTCCTGTCGACGCTCTATAATTACAAATGGATCTCGCAAAATTGTTTTGATTTTATTTCTCTCTTTATAAAATATAACTTGAGCTATGGAGTCAAATCGATGATAGAAATCACAAACCTGAATTAATCTCATAACACTGAAGCAGTTGGATATCAGTAAAAAGATTTCAAAGTTGTGGAACAACTTTTTAAGAGAGAAATTTGGCTGTTTTGTCGAGAATACTGTTTCACAACGGCAACAATTTTGTCGTTTTTTTCAAAAATGTGTCCCCACCCACATACCTCCTTACTCTTTTGTATATTCCATTGAGTTTTAAGTTTATTACAGAGTATGAGTGTACCAGAAAAGTTGGTTCACAAATGACTCGCGAATTAAAATGAAGCGCAGATCAATACTACTTACGGCATACGTTTTGCTGATCAGAATTTAGTCAAGAAACGTTATGTGTAGTGCCGGAAATCTCAAGTGTTTTAGACTGAAGGTCAGTTTTACTTTAGTTTCCATTTTGTAACAATCGTATGTGTCAGAGATGTATTGAATGCTTTTTTGCTTATTTAAATTTTGGGCTCCTTCAATCTTCCGATTCCGGCGTTTACAGGCAGTATGCAGTCACCCTAATCAGAGTGAGTGTACCCTGTCACTCTAGTTCATGACTGGCCTATTTTGATCATGTGACAATATTTTTGTTGGTAAATTGTGAAATTCAAGGAGAATTTCTCCTTGCTTTACCTATTGTTTGAAATAGTTATGTTCAAAACATCTTCAGAGGTGCTTGTAATGCAATAAGAGGAGATTTGCAAGAGTTTGCCGATTTTTCAAAGAAAATTTTGGGGCGACTGCCTATTGCCTTTAAGTGCAAGTGGCAGGCGGCCAGCTAGAATGCCTACGGAAAATTGATGTTTTCAAAAATTTTAAAATTTGTTTCAAAATCATGGTTAGGGTTAGAATTAGGGTTAGGGTTACGTGGATTAGGAATATTTGACCTGTTCTTTGATAATCCGGTGTCAGAATTACAAAAAAGGGGTGGAAAAGCCGTTATTTTGGAATTGGAGGTGTGGTCTATTTTGGCCTATTTCCAAGAAGCTGATTGGTCCATTGGCATGGATCTTTCATTGCCATCCTACGAAAAAAAAAAAGAAAAACTCACAGGCCGCCACTTGTGAACCCTTGGGTGTACAGTAATAATGGCTCCACTATCTCCGTGACATCGGGTAAAATTTTGAAAATATGTTTACTTTAGACCTATAGAAAAGATCGAAACAGTGTAAAACGACACAGGTATGCTTGTATTAGTTTTATTTTCATTCAAACTTCTCCATTCCAAACTAGCAAAATCACAAGTTTTTTACACTTTCGCTTTATTGGTACATGCTCTGAAGATGCAGCTTATTGTTGAAACGATAATATACGGGAAGAATACTTTAAGAAATTTATACGGATGAGTCTTGCTGGCACGATAGGTTTTTTGTGGAAATACCGAAAATTATACTAAGCACGACAAATACTTAAGTGTACACTGTGTTAAAAGGCTTTTGTCCGAAATTCCAACATTTACTCCACAGTTTGCGTACATTATCAAAAGTTTCGACACCACAGTGTAACAAGGTTCAGAATAATTTTCAACGATATTAGCGATTAAGTTAAAGGCATTTTCCAGTAGCTTTTCATCAGGATCCCGGGTGAAAGATAAAAATATTCCAGTTCATTCCCTTCAAGCCCCGTAGCCATACTCTTTACCTAACTCGAGATTTCTAATGTTAAAGACTACTTTTTTTTTGTCCAAAAATACCTCCACTTCTCATCAAGGTCACAGAATGTTATGTAAAGTGGGCACATTGCCTCAGATTTCTTTTGATTTTCTTTATAATTGAATGTCCTGTTGTCCTCGAAATTTGATACTGCCGGAATGTTTGAATATCTTTCCATGTAGATTTAGCATAAATTTACACCATATGTAGGGCATAACAAAGTTACTAAATATTTCCAACAGCGGTGTCAATATCATGAAGAAATTCAAGGCTTTGTCAAATTAATGTGCCGAGATGACATCACAGATTTCTCGCAATGCACTTTGTCTTGAGAAAAAAATGCATTTCTTTGAAAATTTATATCTTCCAAACGCTATAAGCTATTGAGATGCAGTTTTCACCTCCTAAAAGAGAAAAATTTTCTGCATTTTTTGAAGACCTTGATTTTTGTCAGTGGCAAATCCCTTTAAGCTACAGTCTGAAAATCTGACACATGGTTTCTAGGGATTAATGTGTTCTGACAAAAATATATGAATTCATATAGTCTTCGGAGCTACAGTCATTTCTTTTAGTATTCCAAACATGAGATGGTCCATGTGTTGCGTCTTGGGACCATACAGCTATCTACGCTGGCTACCAGTACGTCCGGTATAACTGGTATAAAAGGGTTTTGATAGTCCAAAAATAGTATTAAAATTCCATCTGTGTCAGATAAGAAAAATATTTCAAAATTATTGCTAGAAATGAAGCAATACAAGGGTTTTTTTTTTTTTAAATTTTTCCTAACGACTTCGTAGCCCATCAGACGGCATTTTGCGGACCACCAATGGACAGGGACCTTACGGTTGAGGAACTGCGGTAGACGTTAGCTCTCTACGACTTCACACCGTCAGTCGAGTATCGTGAATCTTTGTGCAAACATGAAGCTCTTGCGTTGTAGTATTTATAGTCAGTCACATGCGATTAACTGTATATGCGCATGTCTGTACTTACCTGTACAGTTCACGGAGTAGGGTATATGTCTTTTCATGTATCATTGCACTCGTCTTCTAATAATGTATTGCATGCATGTGTATGATACGTATAAATAGCGCGCACAGACGACGCTTGTGATAACACACGTATGCGCAATCATGCACGAACCCGAAGGTTGTTTCTTGCACTAGGGCTATAATTTGGGTTTTTTTTGTTGTTTTGTTATTATTTTTATTCGTTATCTGGTTTGTATAGTATTAGTCTCTTATGCCTCCATGAGGTGATATGGAGACTGAAACTGTTTATATGAGTCAGCCTTGAGTCTTAAGTCTCACGCGAGCAGATACTAACCTGTACAGCTGCAGTTAATCGCATGTGTAGTCAGTTGTGTGTAGCCAAACCTTTTAGGCAGAAGGGGAAGTTTTATAGGCTCTCACACAAAAGTTGTTCTTTAGTGATGGGATGGGATTTGCTCAGACATGTTTTAGTAAGTTCCTTTACTAATGCTATATCCTCTACCTGCCTAAGACAAATGTTTTTCTATGCATTGCCGCTGGTCTATCATACTTGACCATAACTTCTGCATGAACTCTGAACTAGATTGACGAGAATGCAATCAAAGTGCATAAAAGTCGTGTTTCCTTTTTATTTGAATACCTATATTTTTCGCAATTTACAAAAAAGAGATATGTGTTACTGTACGGTCTTTGTAAATATTTGTCTAGTTTACGTACGCCCTTCTTCTCCCATTACGATTAACCATTTTAGTATCTAGGACGAGAGGGAAACATTTAAAAATTTATGCACCCCACGGTGGCACTTGAATGACTACTGATGAGTTCCGCGACGTCCTTTGCTGACGACATTTATTAATATTGACAGGCTCTCTGTGTCGCCCTCCTGCAGGTGGTTGTGATAATTTAAACAGTCCACCAGAGGTTTTGGCGCCAAGATGGGTATGTATTCATACCGAAGCAGAAAGTCAATACATACCCCTTGAGGCAGTGGCTCCTTTTTTCAAGGCTGCATAATAGTAATATTCCTATTTTTTCAAAACATACAGGGTAATATTCGATCATGACTTTTTAAACTATCCCCGAGGAAAGGTCAATGGAATATTTTACTCATCGTTTGAATATTGAGGTTTCCATCACATACAACCGGAAACAAAAAGGGAAAGATTCTACAGAAAACGATACAGGAAGAAGAATTGCCTCTTAAACACGTGAGAAAGCAGAAAGTTAATTAACTTACCACATGTTCTGTTTCCTCGAGACATGACCTTTTATTTTAACATGTTCAATGTAATTGCCCAATCATAAAATCCGTGCGACTCTAGGGCGATTGTATTTATAGTAGGATACATATTCGCTGGTACAGCTGAGTTATATCGAGTTAGTTGACTCAAACGTTTGTAGAGAGCACGTGGTTAGTTGGAATTAATATGCTACCATATTCTACCAACAGCTCTAGTTTACTAATTTAGGCATGTCCTCATATTTATGCAGAATTATAGGCACGTCTCCGATCCTCCTCTTTTCTACTCTGTATCGGTCTTAAACGGTTGGTCAATTTTCTTCACGTACTCCTGGGGCCTTGAAATTACTGAGCTGCGTCGGCACAAAAGTGGGTGCATAGCTAGTGACTGCCTTTTACGAGCTGTACAGTTTTCTTTGTCATGAAATGCGCGAATAAAAATATACGAAGAGCTGATGCAAGTTCAGGGAAACATTATTACGTAGGAATAACGATTACATGTATTCGTCGTAGATTCGTCACGGTTGAGACTGAATAATATTACGAACTTTCGATCGATGACGTCACTAAGCCTAATGTGAATCTCTCAACCCAGAGATGCCAGACTGTGATAAAACATGAGTTTTCGAAGAAATAAAGAATCTCATTCTTTAAAGACGCGTGCATGTATGATTTTAATGAGGCGACTACGGACGTTATTATACTACTATCCATGCACCAATGGACAAATAATATACCCGGCGACGGTTACGACGTAGTCAGTATTTTATTGAAAACATTTACCTTTTCCCAACAGTTGCTGAGTTGACAGAATGAAACTGAATTGTTCTCATCCAGTAATGCTACTTGCGACTCCAAGCACGAAAGATGAAGTTCGCGGAAATCGTCGTTCAACATAATGGGTAACTTACTTTCGTATGGTCTTACACAAATGGCTTCTTTAAGTGTTTTCACACACTGACTTTCCCGGCAATGAACGCGTTAACTTTGAATTGCACTTTCAACATCTGGGGTTGGTCGTGTTATAAGACGATCAGACGGCTACCAAGAGAAGGGTCTGAGGGTTTACCCCCCCCCCCATGACTCAAGAACGAAAAAAGTAATGACCAAAAATCACCTTCAGGGGGCTTTCCCCTGGTCCTCCACTCCACGCTGTCCAGGAAACACTACCAGGGGCCCTAAGGTGGGCTCATAGGCCATATGTCCACAGGGATGGTTTTGCGTTCAGGTGGTTCTCCTGGCAGTGACGTCGCCAGGGTTTGGTGGTTGGCGGGGCAGAACAGATGGCGCCGTAGTGCCACCTCCGTCCCCCTCCCCCCAAAGTCTGATTGAATTGTACTTTTTTTGTGCGTTCCTGCGATTGTATACAACAGTGTGGAATCCTTTTGTCACTACATAAAGGAACCGTCCTGGGGGGGGGGGTCTAAGGTTGAGGGGGTGTCCCTCCCCTTTGAGAAGTTTTTGTTAATTTAAGGTTACCTAGATGCAAAATGGTGCTATTTTTCGGGTATTTTTGGAACTGACCATATATGGCTGGAAAATATCCTTATTTAGTGAATTGTAATTTTTGGTTAGGTGAAAGAGAAGAGTGTGCGTCCCTGCGATTGTATACAGCAGTGTGGGGTCCTTCCTTTGTTACCAGATAAAGGTGCCGTCCTGGGGGGAGGGTCTATGGGGAAAGGTGCCTTCTCCCCTTTGAGAATTTTTTGTTAATTTAAGGTTGCTTAGATGCAAAATGGTGCTATCTCTGGGATATTTTTGGAACTGATCACATATGGCTGGAAAATATCCATAATTTAGTGAATTCTAATTTTTGGTTAGGTGAAAGAGGAGAGTATGTTGTCTTAGAAAAGGGTACCGTATGTTGTCGACAAACCTCCTGAAGGCCCCACCCCCTTTTGGCTACTTTAATGCCTTCTATTCGGGGAAAGTTTTTACGTAAAAATACGTGCGTGGAGTCCACAGAAACATTCTTGGACTATTATGAAAATTTTTCTTTGCTTCATTGTGCATTGAATTATAAAAGGGTATCTAAGGCTGGCAGACACCGGTATAGTGCCTCCTGGCAGCTCTGGATTAGTTATATAAGATGGGGCATTGATATGATGATTATTACCTGACATCCAAATGATACTATAGAGTATGATGCCGAGCACTTTACAACCATCGCATTTTTACTAAGTTTGAACAAAAATCCAGACGAACAGCTTCCAGCAATGGGGAATGGGAGTATAGGTGCAGGGAGGTGATATGAGACCTCCTTGATAGGTAAAGCAAAAGGGGTTAAGGACTAAAAAAGCACCTTTCAGAATGTTTTTCGTCGTAAGTGTATTAACAATCACCATCTATAACCGGCAATGACTGCGCGCGAAGCGCTCGGTAAAAATTTTTGAAAAAGGTATAACGGCAAATACGTTCTTTCAACCTTCCACATCATGCTACAAATTAGATTGAAAGATCCCATAGGCCCCTACAGAGGTTCGAGATGTACTTCTGTTGTTCGAAAAAGTGTTGTGATCAGAATAGTTGCATCTAGTATAACCTTAATAATGGTCATGAGATGGAGTGAAAACCGTGACGAATGCGCGCGAAGTGCGCCGAATTTTTTCATTAAATAAGATAACCATGACAAAAACCTGCATTCATCCTCTGCATCGAGACACTTTCAATTCCCCAACAAACCTATTTGCCAATCACAAAGCCAGTCTTTTACCTGAAAATTGGTAAACAGATCATCAAATTTTGTTGCCATGCTTCTGCGGGAGTTGCGGGAATAATTGATAATAAGGACAATACTGAGGTAAGGTTTGAAGAACACGAAACGCGGGAAAATTTTAATAGTTTGCTAAGGATTTGCGATAATTGTGATAGTTTGAGAACCATTTGTGACAGAAAATGGTTACAATAGATCCATCACTCGGTCGAAAACACACGCCCCCATGCCCCCGTGACGGCGCCACTGCTCCTGGCGTCATTGGGTTTGCTTGGTCTGAACACCAACCAGAAATCCTGGTTATGCTCCTTCCTAACTAAACTTATTATAAAGACTAGTGAGTTATATGAAAAGGTTCTGTATACGAACAGACGAAAGTGGGTATCGTTCGAATGGTGGTATATGTGCCATTGACAAAATGAAAAATGTATAGCCTGCCAAGTGTGCAACAAAGTATGCCTAACGTATATATAAAACAATATATATACCCGTGTACATTCAATGTCATGATATGCATGGGCCATTCAGAATCTTGAACATATACGTAAAAGTGTGTCAGACTAACCCCTCCGAGAAACCACATAGAGAGACATGCTGAGATTTCAGAATATTAAAAGCGAGGAAAAATAGGCTAATTGGGGTGAGGTAATTGGAAATTTTATATTCTGCGACAAATTGTGTCGTGTCTTGCAGTTCAGAGTACAACATAGCAGTCTCAGTTTATGAGAGCAATGCTCTCTCGGGTATAAAGCCTTCTTGGTTAGGCGAATCTGCACCATTCATATGATCACTGGCGAAACGAAACTAGCCCTTGTATAGGTGACTAACTCGCGAAACGAAACTAGGCCTTGTATAGGTGACTAACTCGCACTTTGAGGCCAAATTCTGGCCAAAAATGCCAAATCGCTCGTTTCGCTGCCAATTGAAAGAAGAGGTATCAAAAGCACTGAAATATAACTGAAGAACAGGCCACAGAAACCTACTTCTGGATTCTTTTCTAACCGTCAAATGAAAATTTTCACCTTGCCAAATGTACGTGATTCTCACTGCCAATTGAACCGGGATTTGGCAGTGAAAAATGACAGTTGGCAACTCGGGTAAGAAGCGGACCATTTAGGTACGACATCTAGTGCGTTTCTCGTCAATTTAGATTCAGAGGTGGTCCCGGGTACTATTCCCTCCTAGGACATGTTCTTTTTTCATTTTTTGTTATTCACTTTTTGGTAGGGTTCAAAGGTCACATGAGGTCAGCAGAGGTCAAGATGTGAAATCATCGTAAAAGATGAAAAAGTCAAGCAGTGTAAATATGAGGGATGAACCGAGAGTGCAACAAAGCATTCCCTTTCAGTTATAACTAAGTCTTCGGGCTTTCTAGTTTCAATATCTAAACAATTTCTATGCTGGTCATCAAATATCCAGAACAAACCTTGTCTGTGAGATCATCGTCTCACATGAAGTATTGCCCACATCCATAAGCGAAGGGGACAGTTTTCATGGGGGAAGGGGGGGTGAGTCTTGTTTGCCCATGAAAATTATCCGAGTTTTTTTCCAAAATCTGCCAGAGATAGAGTTTTCCCCAACTCTTAGGGGCCGTGTCCCCCACCTCTGGCTCCTGCGCATATCCCAGTATCACAGCCTCCCTCACCTAATGAGGTATAGTCACGTACGGTACCCCTGCCCCTCTTTTCTGTGTCCTATATAATGATGCTACGCTGTCGTAAAAACTTTGTCTACATAGATCTCCTGGATAATGGTGTTTCGAGGTGGTGCTGTTAAGGTTTCTGATTATGCTATTCGAGCCCTTACACGAATACAGGGTTTTGTCAGCATCGCAGTTAAGCACTGTGCCAGATGAATTAAGGTACAGCAACCACCCCCACCCCTAAAGATTTTGTAAATGTAGTTAAAATATCGGTGATAAACACTTGTTCATCTGCGGATGGGACGTTGGAATGGCAATTGAGTGGGCTGCCGATCACAGTTGGTACACATCTGTCTCTTTATCCTCTTAAAACTAGTTGGACCATTAATCGCTCCATGCATGGTTTAACCCTGGAGGATTTACTTCACATCTCCGTGCATGGTTCAACAAAGAAGGCGATTCCTCCGGTGAGCGAAATATACCTCTACCGTTATAAGCTAAAATACGACACTAGCAGTGTTTAGCTTCTAATAGCTTATCCTTATTGTTGTATATAGATCTATTGCACAATACGATATGGGGGATCGATATGCATGGTATGCCACTGACACCAGCACTCCGCACTAATGATCGAGGTGCGCTTTAATACGCCTTCTGTAATTGTTACATAACAGGCGTTATTCGCAAATAACCTGGTTGTGTATTGTTTCTTTAAAATAGCTTTTCAAGAAACTGGCCAAAAATCAACGATTTCTTTAAATCCGCTGGAAAATAAGAGTTTTCTTACCGATTTCTGCTTTCACGAAGAAAATTCCAGGTGACTGAACAGTGTCCTCGAAGAGCAATTGTTCGTGTTAAGGCCTTCTCTTTCTTTCTAGAGGTTCCTAAAGGGTGAGGTACCTCTTTATCCAAACTCATACAATGGGATTATTGAACGCAGCTTAGCAATCAGTCCAATAGCCAATAATAGCTTCTAAGTGAGATTCACGGCTTCGTTTGCATTGTTTATTATTCAATGAATGAGGCGGTCCAGTGAGGAGGTATAACACGCTAATTGCAGACAAATTGAAGCCTTCCACACCTCGGTCCCTTCGGAAGTTACGATCTCTTGTCACGATGTTTATCTAAGCTTCCCCCAGTTTTTAACTTCAGAAAATTATTGGGGGATAAATTTTAAATCCCAAGTAGGTACGGGGAAGGGTTCTTGTAACTAGGTGATCAAAGTAACCATAGCAAATATGAATCAATATTGTGCCTTGCTGCCGTCCTTCAAGCATGCAAAGCGCATCAATCATATATAGCAATATGTGGCTGGTTGTGCGGTCCACGATAACTCTCTGGTCCTTCGATACAAGACTTTTTCGCATGTAATGGTTTATCAACATTAGCCTAGTATTCTTTGCGTTCAAAAGATTGTGAAATGATACTAAAAAGTAGTTCGTGATTATTTCTTTGTACAAATTAAGATAACTAGTGCTCCGCGTATATATAAGAGCCAGGCGGGTGGCGGAATGCAGCCCCAGAGTTCGGGAAGAACTATTTCTACTAGGGTAATTTGGCGAAAAAAATCGAGCAATTTGCTCTTGCAGCATAGGTGTCTTTCAGACAAACGTGTCTAAGCCCCCCTCCAGAAAAGAACCGTGCGCCTATGGTGCTCTGTACTGATGTGGTTCCATTGGTGATTGTCGAACTATTTATTAATATGATCTGGTCATGAATATGTAAAATACATTCAAGTAATTCGTAAATTTAATGTTTCATCACCTGAGATGATGAACTTTGACCTAAATCTGCAGGTCATATTTTTTAGCATTCTTTATCCGATGTAATGGCGGGGGGGGGGTCATGATTTGACTTTTGTTGACCTCAAATGAACTTTAAGTTATGCACAAATTGTGTTCCCTTGATAACCAGTCATAACCAACTCTGATCAAACCAATTTAAGGAGAAGCATCACGATTGGTTTTATTTTTTTTTTTAGTTTGATGACCTCTAGTGAAGTTTGACATCTGCCTTCTGTATGAGATTATAACCTCTTACTTCTTCATGAGTCCTAACTGTTACCAAGTTTGGTCAAAAGTGGATGAAGACCTTGAGAGTTAATTTAAGAGTGACTGCCACTGAACTTTTCCAATTTGACGGCTGTTGATATCATACTGTCCTAGATCACCCATGTTCGTACAGTCCACAAATTTCTAGACGGAGATACTTGCACTGCATTCATCTTTGTGATTACCTATAGATGAACTTTGGTGGATGATATTTTGATTAATTTCATTTTTAAGACCCTGGTAATCATTTAACGACCTTAAAATATTTATTTCATTCATCTCTGCAAGTGTTCCGCACAGTGCTTTACTTTAAAGGGTATGTTCAGTAACTTTTACCTTACTTTCAAAGATCACATAGGCGTAGGAAACGAAGGGGTGGTGAGGTCTGGGAAACAAAGCTCAACCAGTCGAAAAGTGGGGGCTAAAGTATGCTTCTGCTTCCCACTTTTCAAAGATAAAAACCTCTTGTTTGTCCACTCTGCGAAATTTTTCAAACTTTTTCAATATATCATAAAACATTTCCAATAAATGTACGGTACTTTACAAACTTCACAAAATATAGCATAATATAAATAATGACCCTCAAATATTCAAACATTCTTCAAAAAGGGAAGGGGACACCCCTCCCCTTCGTCCTCTTCCCCAAAATGGTGGTCTAAAACGTTTAGCCTCAGCTGAGAACCGCTTCCTACCTCTTTACCCGCACGAAATCCTTCATAATATCTGGCAATATACTTCATATCACAGGCAGTCTAAGAACCTATCCGGTGTAAAATTTAACAATTTATCAACACAAAGCTGTGATATGAATAAAATATCTGAAGTACCTGACGTAACCTATAGCCGAGCGTGTAAATTCAAAGTTATTTGACTGTAGATTTCCCCTTTGAGCAGAATCTGGCGATGATTCTCTGAGTAATCGACTTTTTACTGCATTGCATATTTGGACAGACAGACAGACAGACAGACAGACAGACAGACAGACAGACAGACAGACAGACAGACAGACAGACAGACAGACAGACAGACAGGTGGATACAAAGGTCTGTACTCACATTCCCATGACAAACACTTTATTTGTTGTTTCGCCAATTAAACTAAAATTGTTTAGTTAAAGGTTAGAATGTGTCACCTACAAAGGGTCATCGTGACTGAAACTTCTTCCCGCTTGATATGATTTTGATTCATCTTCTGTTTGGTTGAGCAAAGGTCTGTCTTTTCATTACAGTTACGTCGGTTGAGAACTATAGAGGGAACAGGGAAAGGCCGCCCCTTGTAGCGCCGCCACTACCTATGAGCTATAGGCCCCCCGGAAATGTCACATTGTATTGGGTACTTTCTGTACTGGCCTGAGCATTTGTGTCATCCTTTATGTTCTTTCTGTAGCATTGACAAGGAAACCATTTTAGATTATTTTAAGAACGTAATTATGTCAGAAAATTATGGGAAGAAGTATCTAGTAAGTGTACTAGAAATGGTTGTAATTTCTCTGCCACAGATAATCTTTTTTGTTGTTTTTCCAGTATTAATCATCTTATTAATTTCCTCATTTTATACGTTAAGCACTATATTTCTCCTATAAATATGATGACGCAATTCCTGACGCATTTACCTTATATTCTGAATTTCATTTTAATTTGGATGTTGATTGCGTATTCTAAAGAAGAATAATTGTCTTGATAGAATGACAACATTTCAAAATTATTTCATTTATCTTTTGGGAAACTTGAGGTGGGATGAGGCAGACTGACCCTGCGTTGTCTTCCTGGACATACATAAGTCATAGCATCATTTGTAAAACCAATTGAGCTTGTAAATCATTGCGCTTTTAGTGCCTATTATTATTTGCGTATTTCAAAGGCGTAGGAAGCAGGGGCTGGGACTGGGGCTAAAGGCCTCCAGTCCAAAATGTGGTGGGAAGCATACTTCCGCCCCTTCAATTCAAGGACGAAAACTCCTTATTTGTTCCCTCTGTACAAAATGTAAAATTTTTGCAGTTATTTTTCTTAAAATTTGCCCAATATGTCGCACCAAATTGCATCTAAGGACCCTTAAATATTCCAAAAAAAAAAACAAAAAACAAAAAACCAGAGGGGAAAATATATGGCTTTTGCATTGTTCATTTTTCAAGTATATAAGGGGAAAATAATATGTAAGGGGTGTCCCCTACACCCCTTCCCTTATGCCTCCAACCAGGACGGCGGTCCGAAACAACGTTCAGCCCCCCCCCCCCGCCCTCAATCGAGAACAGCTTCCTATGCCTATAGTGTATTTTCAGGAGAAAATCATCCAAGAGCGTGCACGGAAATACATCAAAAAGTGGAACGGTAAAGGAAGTACATATCGGTGTTACCCTAGCTCATACTTGGCTAGTCACACTCCAATACAAATATGAAATTACTTTTGGGTAATACAATTGACTAATTCTTCCAATACACTTCATTTTCGAATTGTTTTATCGCCAAAAGTTCGGCTATACCCCAGTTCGCGTGAGCGAACTTTCTGTGACACAGTTTTCTTTTCCTCTCTATTTAGTTTACACGTGAAAAAATCAACAATACGAAAGTCATATAACAATAGTTTAAATGTAACATCCGAGGTAACCATAGTAATGTTGAAACCAACAACGGTGTGGATGTAGGTCGAATGTTAAGATTTTAAAATATGTATTAAAGTGTAAACTGTTCACTGACAACGAGTATAATATTACTAAAATTGAGATGATAATTAAAGTGTAGCAGGTAGTTTGAATTTCAAACATGGGTTCAAGACTGCTCTATATGTGAAGGCTAATGCCTCAACAACCATGGAGCTAAACGTTCTTTCTTTGGAAAATAAATCGATATGACTTCCTGAACCCCTAACGCACAATTCTCATAACGAAGAAATGCCCTGAGGAGGTCCGTTGGAACCCTCGCCCGAGGGCTTGGTGATCCGGCGGTTCCTCTGGCGTCGTTGGGGTAGAATGGTCTAAACCCATCCCTGATCAAATCCTGGCTATGCGCCTTTGTTTTACAAGTGCGTGATTTCAAATCCTTCTCGAAGTGAGGAAGTGGGGGCTCCTCGATACATGCTTGCCATCAAAATCGTTCAAGCCGAAGTAGGTTGCGCTCCAGACTGGAGCGCCCTCGGAGGACCAGTTAACAAGCCGACTGTGCTTTGTTCTTAGCCAATTTTAATGGATTTTAATGAGAATTGTGGATATTTTCCAAGTTTTGGTCAGTTGCATCAGAAAGGAAGGTATGACACAAGACCTTTACTTTGTCACAAGACCTTTATTTTACCATCGACTAGGCTAGTATGAAGTGCATTAATCATTTCCTCTCTCGAGTTCATCGAGTCCATTTGCTGAACCGCAATTTACCGGTACGCTATTGAATGTACGATGGCGACGTATGCAAAAGTCGCCTTTGTACTTGTTAAAGTATACCTCTGAGAACAGGTTAAGTTATTTCTTAACCGTAAACATGTACTCAAAAGTGCATAACGCAGGGGTCCGGTTTGGGGGCGCCCCCAGCAAATAGTATGGTCTTTACCAGTGCAAAGATTTCGTTTTCCAGGAAAAAAATCATGTCATGACCGTCTGCCAGTTAGAGAATATGCCAGGGTAAACACCTCCCGGGGACTTGTTTTTTTCCTTTCGGTCTTGATCGTTGGAACTCTTGAAAGGCAAATGTACTCCTAAAAATAATGACCACCTTAGTATGATAAGGCCGAGGACTGCATTCCAACCACGATTGCTAAAACCCGTTACTTCAAATTCCACCGCCATTACACACCCAGCTATAGCCCCAGTACAGACATTCATTGGGGATTCTTTCTGGTGTAAAATACGGGATGCTTCGAAGATTCTTTAGTTCCCACATATACGTGCCAACCTAGACTTGCTTCAAATCCCTTAAGCTGTTAAGCTCACGCTCTCACACACTTCTACGGGATCGGGCTTGCCTACGAGACACTGAGACAAGCCCATAAAACGAGCACTGTGAGGGAAGCCCGCTCGCTTAGAGTGCGTGAGTGCGTGAGAGCTTCACGACAGACTTGTGGAAAGTCTAACGCTAACCCCGAAACCCCAAACGAGCCATGTGCTGTCGACCTTCTTTCCATCTAAAGGGCCGTCAGAACGAACTTCAAAGCAGTGGCGTAGGAGCCGGGGGACCAAGGGGGCCCTGGCCCCCAATATGATTTGAGGGGGGCCAAATGTCCTCCCCCCCCAATAATTGCGACAGTTTACAGTTTCGTTTTACCCATTTTTGCTCTTAAGAAGACAATTTCTCTAATAAAAACCTAAAATTTTCGGCGCGCTACGTGCGCAGGAGAGATATTCTAATTTCTTCAATAGTTTCGTTCTACATTACTAGATAGCGCAAGTCCTTTCCCCCTTACCATAACACGTAGGAAAAGTATACAGTTTATGAAGAGGTCGTAAATTTCATCCCGTATTGCAAAGCCTGGCTATTGTTCTCTTTTGTGTCATGCGGTACGGCAGGCCAGTTGGTGAAGGACTCACCGAGCAATATTTTGCTATTTCTTTGGATAGTCAAGTTAGTTTCAGGCTAGTTCGGCTAGTTTCGATACAATGCATATTATCTATTATCTATTATACGGTCTAGAACCTGCAGCTTTTCTTTCTTATTGCTTTTAATAATTACATATGTTTTTTGTGAAAAATTACCAAAATTTTTCGCGCGCTTTGCAGTTTTACAGTTTAGATTCAGGAAAAAAACATTTAATCAACTCGGAACTTAGCTTCTCTAGTATATACAAATTTTATGATGCAATATATGACCCGAATGAAATGGAGGCTAGTACACAGGCTTTCTCAAATCCCACCTCACCAATACTCGACGTGTCGGAGTTTCGGGTCGTTGGCCGTTCGCCGGGCAAATCGTGGGGCCACCTCTACTCAACTTAATAAGTTAACAGACTCTGGCTGTAGAAAATCTCAGTTCCAACTAATCCACTGAAATCCATGGGGGATAACTCAACGCTGAATAATTTTGAATGAAGTCGGATAGATTGTAACAGACTTAAAGTGTTAAATTCAAATCAAACTTTACAAAATTTGCACAACAAGGACACATCTTGATGGCTTCAAAAATCCTGGCAAGCGCCACTTACGGTGATTTGGGATGCATTAAAATCTCAGATTTTCTCGGTACGCTCCGTCCACGCAAACCTATGGTGGCGCTTTGCTTAGATAGTAAATGGGGTTCAAACGTCCAATCAGTCGGACCCCAAGTCCAGGCCAGCTCAACGAATCTGTCCTCACAGAAATGTGTTTTATAAAAAAAAAAAATCAAATCAAGCTTTAGATTTTTTTTCACAAAAATTGCACATCTTGATGGCTGCTATCAAGCCTGACAAGTGCCATTTCCGGCGATCTTGGACGTATTCAAATCTCAAATTTTCTTGGTACGCTCCTCGCCAACCTATGGTGGCGCTCCGCCTAGATAGTAAACGGAAGTCACCCCCACAAAATCCCCAGTCCTCCAGAGCCTCCTAAACAAAAAATCACTCCTGCATGGTGTTGTTATTGTTTCCTTTTGCTTTGAATATTTTAATTTTGCTTAAATTAAAATCGGAAGAATCACATGGAGCAATTGTGTTTTAGTGTGGGAAGGGGGTTCAAGGTCGAGAAGTCACATCTGGTCTGCCCCCCCTCCCATGTCAAACATCTTCCTACGCCGCTGCAAAGTGAACAAGGCAGAAGTTTTGGGTGGAGTGTGAAACCGTCAACTGGGTTAGCAGTGCTGAAATCCCCGCGGAAGCTCGAAGACCGATACGGTATCCCAGGGAAGCGCTACTAGACTTGGTTAGGCCTCTCAGCTATACCGGTATTAAACTTGGGGGACGCCCCTTATTAAAATCATATTCCCGAAAAATCTGACTAAACTTGAATGCGTATATTTGTATGAAATTTTATGCTCTCATGACGGTGCGAGGACTTAAGCTACAGCTAATTTAGCTCGGATCTATTTGCCTAGATGCGGTCCGGTCCAGGGACAAAATCCCGGTAGGGGACCACAGAGCGGAGAGCCTGAAAGGTCTAGTCTTGGGTATTCAAAAATTGTAAGCATCAGGATGAAGCATTTAACTATCTTCAAATGGCGACAGTCAAAACTCGCTATTTACTTTTGGAAAGACGAACTCGTGTACTAACGGATGACTGATGATAGGAGTTGCATGGGGCTGTGGAGTAATAATTTTATTCACAGCTCTCTCCTACAAGAAGTAACAAGAGGGTAATCCATGGAGTTGCAAATCTCACCTCTCCCATATTCTCTAAATAAATTTGGGTTAAAGAAATTTCCAAACATACAGATAAGCAAATCATGACAAAAGACCACTTTTAGGTCTTATACACTTCGATTTCGAATTCAAGCAACTAAAGTGTAGTATTCAAATATGTTTCTCATCACTTTCTACATATCACACGGTTTGATGAACTTTTCAAACATACTGTAACGATTTTGGGGGTGTAAGGTTATCTTCGGTAGCGTTGTGACTTGCAGGGTGGAGTTCTTGGCCTAAGATGTAGTATTAAGCCTGGCCAGAAGGTCGGCGAAATAGCGCGGAGTCAAACACAAGTAAAAATTACCAAAACAATCCAAGTAAGTATAAAACGGTGTATTCCCGCAACTGGCTATCAAATAAACGTAAATGGACTTCTTCGTCCTAAAACAAGGATAAATAAACCAGCTCTCAAATTCACCAAGAAGTAACAGAAAAACGATGAAATACGGTGAGAAGTAAAAGGAAAAAAACGATGAAATACAACTTCAGAGGCCTGCTTCCCACGGTACTGGCTTTAGGGCATAAGCCTGCCAATATACCGAAAAATACTCAGGACCTCGCTGCTAACAAACTACTGTACATTAAGGTGTGTCCTGTTTCCTTTGAGAACATCCTTATATACGGGATCTAATTTACAATATATCACAATGATTTTCTTTGACGTTAAATTGTTCCTAAAAGAGTGCAGCTTTCCCAAACTCCGATAATCCCCTAGAGAATGAAATACATTTTAAATCCGTAATAGAAAATTACCTGGAAACATCTGCACCCATCCCACATGAATGAACTTTACGATCGTACGACCTTCTATATATTACGTAATGAATATTACCATAACATATGTGAAGGCGGATAATCCGCATAACGGCTAACAATGGTCTATGCAGCGCGCGGCTAATCCTACTATTACTACAGTAACTAAAGGAATACCCAAGCCAAGGGATTAACCCGGAGAGCCGCTCCGCAGGGCTCCGCCACTGCTCCCCAAACGCTCCTCACGACCTTGGCCAGAGGTCGGCCCGAGCGTTACAATACTATTACGCAAATAACGATAAAAACCAATTTTAGCTCATTTGAACGTTGACTTCTTGATTTTCGAACTATGACGCCAAAGATTACGCATGCAAAATTTTACATGATTTGGTACCTATCCACCACTTTGAAATTGACGAGATATGGTTTAGGAAGAGTTGAAGATGGACTTTTTTTGCAAAATTTTGGGCTAAATTGACCTTTTAACTACATTTTGACCTTTAATTTTAGCAAACAAAGGCATAGCTTTAAATTTAGGCAAACAATCGAGAAAAAAACAATTTTTGTAAATTTGACCCTTTACCTCTCATATTTGACCTATGACGTCATCAGCTATGCATACATAAGTTCTCATAGTCAGGTACCTACCCACCGACTTTGAACTTCATCGAACTTACAGTTTAGGAGAAGTTTGCGACAAACATTTTCACGAAATTTAGGCAAGTTTTATCATTGACCTACATTTCGAACTTTGACCCCACTCTAAGCGACCAAAAAGCACTATTTTAGAAATTGTCTTATCAATCCTAACATATTATATGGTTTTATTACTTTTTTAACATACTGATAGGGAAATATTGCAAAAACTAATTTTTAGCAAAATTTCACCTTGACCTATGACGTCATCAATTACGTATGCACAAGTTTTCATGGTCAGGGACCTACCCCATGAAGTTTAAAGTTCACCGCACTTACCGTTTAGGGGGAGTTCCCCACATTTTTTTTTTTTTTTTTGCTCACACACTCACCTACTCACACACAGCTTTACATTTCTGATATTAGCTGAATTACGATATCTCACCTCACTATACGTTAGATGTAGGGATGTAGTAATAAGACAACTCTTTACAATGGATGTGTGAATGTGAAGTGCACAAAGAACTACTCGTATAGCAATGTGAAAATATTTTAGTGGCTGTTTACTTCATTTTACATTACAACAGTTATCCATCCTATTTCCTATTTCCTCTCCAACTTCCTGAGTTTCTTCTCCTATCTATACTGTGAATCAGTTTCACTCTACTAATTGCTTTGTTTTTTGGTTAAATTCTGTCTCTATTATTACAATTTATCAACCGACCAATATTTCGTTTTGGAAGTGGACTGACAAGCGGTAGGTTACTACCGTGCCTGCTGCTGCGTTCCGACCTAGTGAATCAGTGTATTTTAGCCGGGACCGACCATAGCGTTGCCTGATGTACAGATGTAACACGTACAAGCTCTTCAAATCTATGGAAACAATATCCTTTATGAAATACCTGCTCTTCCCTAGGTGAAATATTACTACACAACCACTGCATAGTGCAGAGTATACTTACACAACCACTGCATAGTGCAGAGTATACTTACACAACCACGCATAGTGCAGAGTATACTTACACAACCACTGCATAGTGCAGAGTATACTTACACAAACACTGTATTGTACAGAGTATACTTACACAAACACTGCATCTAGTAGAAAGTATAATTCATTGTGCACAATCGTTTTAAAAACTGAAGGAAATCATTTCAACCAGTCAACGTGGAAGGAGATACCTTTATACGTGACAACCGCACACAATGCTATCAGGGCTCTAACAACTCCATGTCATGACACTACGTATACTTTAACCAGGGAGTTGTTATTCCAAATAACAGCTCCCTGCTTTAACGCAGTACCATGAACTGAAGCTATCACAATAGACATAAAGGAAGTTACCCTACCCTGGTGTCATTTAGTCAGGGGTATGAATGAAAAGACTAAATGAAGCACACCCCGCACAGGGTTACCCTGACTAGGTGTCGGTTTTAAGTAACTGTATACTTGTGTGTGAATTGCCCGCTGATGCACCATATGTACAACAGTATAGGTTGATAGTGTATCTACGAAAGACTGAGAAGTTGCCCGTAAGTTATAACGATATTTACAAGTAGCCTACAGTGACCATGCTTAATGTCGATATTCGAAATGTTCTTTTTTTTAATCTGTTCTAGGATCAATTACAGGCGCGGATCCAGACATTTCGAAAAAGGGGGGGGGGGTGAAATCCCCTTGAATATTCTCATAGATTAACGTTATCCTAATTTTCGCGTATTTGCTATATTTTGATGTGGCAAAAAGGGGGCTGGGGCCTGGAAAGCCCCCCCCCCCTTGGATCCGCGCCTGAATTAGAATAATTTTAGAATGAGTCAAATTCAAAATCTTCAACACTTTGTGGTTTCGAGTACAATATTGAAGACTAGTAGCTGTAACACTGTAGGGCCTAAGTGCAGTTCTGACCTTTACAGTTTACACTCTTAGGGCAATTACCTTATGTAGAGTGGCTTCCATCTTAATAATTTTAGCTCAAATTTCGATTTTTCTCAACTGTGAAAGTGTCGAGTTCATATGAAAAAGAAAACGCTCCTTGCTCTCCAAAGCGGGGTACGTGTGGGGGAGCCTGGGGTGCTAAAGCGACCCAGTCAAAATGTGGTGGGCGGAAGTACCCCTAGTCAAAAATGTGGTGGGGCAGAAGTACCCCTAGTCCAAAATGTGTTGGGGCGGAAGTATTCTCCCCCCCCCCATTCAACCATTCAAGGAATAAAACCTTATTACGCAGTCTAACCGACCTCCAGATTGCAAATAGCTCTCATCGCTTCAAATGCCACCGCCTCTAGGCTATCCATTCTGGTGCCGTTTATGTGCCAAGCTGAGCACTCAAGCGCCAGCTTCCTCCTCCTCGCCCCGGTCACCCTCCTCCTCCACATTACCTACACTTTCACCAGAAGGTCATGAAAATCACAGCAACTCGTTAACCTACCGACCATGCACTCTCAGCAGGGGCGGATGCAGGTTTTGACCAAAGGGGGGGTTTTGCGATATAGCTACTATCTAAGCGGAGCGCCACCATGAGTTGGCGCGAAGCGTACAGAGAAAATTTTTGGTCCAGAAGACCCCCAGATTGCAGGAAATGGCATTTCCCACGCGTTTCCAAGGCTCTTTGATCCGTATAAAAACAAGCTCTTGTGCGAGATGCATGCTCTACAGCCCGATAACCTTTGGCGTAGCCAGGATTTTTGATTTGGGTGGCCAACCGCAGGACCTGATCGCCTGCCTGGTGGAGGGGTCAAAGGGGAGGGGTGTCCCCCTTTGAGAAATTTTTGAATATTTAAGTACCCTCAGATGCAATCTGGTGCAACATTTAGCATCATTTGAAGTCATTTTTTTTGTTCCATTACAAAAAAAAATTGTTCTGCAAAGAATGGGGGGGGGGGGGAATGCGTACGCACCCTGGATCCGGCCCTGAACTGTCGTAAGAAAAATTACGCTTAGCAAATCAAAGGTTGTCAGTACATTTGTGTAGTTGTGTAGTCAGGCCTTTCTCGAGGTAGGCACTAGCCTATATGCAGATTTTTCCGGGGCTGTTGGTGTAAATCAGTCATAAGAAAGAGTCAAATTACCAAAAGTCATAAGCGTTGTAACTGAACATAGCCAATAGTTTTCGCTTCAGAATGTTAATAAAGCCATGGGTTGAGCACTGGCATAATTAGAGGAAATGGTCGGCTCTCCAGAACTCAGTGAAGTGACCAAAGTAATGATATATCGGGATAAAATAATTTGATATAGAAATAGTCAATCTATATCTCATGGTGTATAGGAGTATATATCAGGAAACCAGTGTAGGGTCTAATTTATGTAGTTGGTTGACTATGCGATTGTGCTATTGCTAAAGTTTTTACCTTTTAACAACACAGAATTGTAAGTCCTTACGCGCACTACGCTTCCATCCCATCGGAACACTGGTCGTAGGCCTACTATGCGTTTGTAACAATTTCATTTAAAGTGCCACAGCAACTTTACCAAATCTCTTCCGAATACAAATACACTGAATAACGGCATTTTCTATTTTCATGGGAACATCACTCGTGTTGGAGGTGTGCTTTGTTTATCTGAAGAAATTCACATCGTGAGTTCGCCTCTCTGGTCATACCGATGAGACATGTGTATTATCAAAGCTAATATAAAAATCCCAAAAGAATTTTGTTATACTTTACCAGGGAGAAAACCAACCTATCAAGGTTTATCTGCACTCGAGAAACTTCCTAAAACTGAAACATATCCTTCTGTAAGTTCAGAAAACTTTCGACACCTACAAAGAATTAGCTCTATTTTGGAAAAATAATTTTACATCCAGTCGGTTACATCCTTGCTTCTTTCACCGCAATTTTATCCTTTGTAAACCATTCATAGACTGCAGTCTTGTGCTACGTAAATATTCATTCACCCGTGATATTTCTAACCGCTACTGGCACAAACTCGACATACAGTACCCGAAAGAAGCATTGAATCGTAACACTCTGAAATCATTCCATCAAGTAAAGTACTGCTTTTGGGAGGCGATAGAATGCCAACGAGTTGACGTAGAAATTTGGTGAACTGATCGTGAAATCTGAATTCTCCTATTTTTCGATAAGCTGGTGCACAGCTAGCAATAGAGAAAAACAAATCGGTTGCGTGATAACAACAAGACCCCCGACTTTACCTTACCGATACTGATGAGACCTGGTACTTATCTTCCATGGTCGAAACGAGTCTAGCAATAGCATACCAGCTATGGCTTACTACCAACAGCGGCGTCGGAAGATGTTGACACTGGGGGGGGGGGGGGGGAGCAGACAAGATGCGATTTCTCGACCTTGAACCTCGACCCTTTCCACACTCCACCTTAATATTTGCTCAAAGTAGTATATTTAAAGAAAAAGGAAACAACAGCAACAACAACACATCAGCAGTGGTGTAGCTAAGATGTTTTTGTGGTGGCTCTGGAGGGCTGGGGAATTTTGTTGGTGTTGGCTCTCGTTTACTATCTAAGCGGAGCGCCACCATAGGTTGGCGCGGAGAGTACCAAGAAAATTTGAGATTTTAATACAGCCCAGATCGCCGGAAATGGAGCTTGTCGGCCTTAATAGCAGCCATCAAGATGTGCAATTTTTGTAGAAAATTTGTGAAGGTTGATTTAAATTTATTCTAAAAAAACATTAAGTTTGTCACAATCTATCCGAATTTATTCAAAATTATTCAGAGTGGAGTTAACCCCATGGATTTCAGTGGATTAATTGGACTGGAGATTTTCCACAGCCAGAGTCTATTATCAAGTTGAGTAGAGGTGGCGCCAGGATTTTCTCGAAAGGGGGGGGGGCAGCGACCCGAAGCTCAGACAGCCCATTGCCGTCGGGTATTGGTGAGGTGGAATTTGAAGAAAACCTGTGTACTAAGACCATGTCATTCGGGGTAGGCATATATTATTGCATAAAATTTGTATAAACTAGAAAAGCATAGCTCCGCGTTCTTTAAATGTTTTTCCCGGAATCTAAAGTGAAAAATTGCAAAGCGCACGAAATTTTTGGTAGGTTTTCACAAAAAACATATGTTATCATTAAGAATAAAAATGAGGAAGAAAATCTCAAGGGGCTGACAGGTTGTAGACCATATGGGAGATAATATACATTAGTATCGAAACCATCCCGACTACCCGATGAAATGCCGGTAGCCAAACATTGCTCCGTGAGTCCCTCACCATCTGAACGTACCGCATGACACACACAATAGAATAGTGACTAAGCTTTGAGATATGAGATGAATTTTACGACCTCTTCAGTAACTAGGCTTTGAGATATGAGATGAATTTTACGACCTCTTCAGTAACTAGGCTTTGAGATATGAGATGAATTTACGACCTCTACATAAACTACTTTCTCTACATGTTTCTTGGAAAGGTGGAAAGGGCTTGCGCTATCTAGCTATGCAGAATGGGACTATAGAAGAAACTAGGGTCGCTCTATAGCGCGCGTGGCGCGCCGAAAATTTTGGGTTCTTATTAGAGAAATTGTTCTCATGAGAGCAAAAAACGGGTAAAACGAAACTGTAAACTATGGCGATTTTGACATTTGGCCCCCGTCAAAACACATTGGGGGGCCATGGCTCCCCGGTTCCTACGCCACTGACCAAGTAAGGTCACTCTATACCATTTAAACCAGACCCATCCCTGGTATCATGATTGCCTATTTTAGTTATCATAACATGGTAACTTGACGGTTCTAGGATACCGTACATTATAGGTATCTTGTATATCCCGATATATCATCACTTCAGTCAAGTCACTGAGTTCTGGAGGGCCGACAACTGTTTTAATTCCTATTTTTTCAGCATTCGATGGGGGCATGGCCCCCGTGGTCCCCCTCTGGCTACGCCAATGCCGATAATGATCTTGGGCGTCAGGAGTTAGGAGTATGGAGTCCTTTGTTGTGCTCTCTCTAGGCACTCACAGTGACTCACTGAAAGTTACTCGCTTGTGCTCAATAAAGAAAATTTGGTTTCTCTTTTTGAACTCTTCTGCGAGTATTTTGATATTGGGGCCTCAAAATTCAACTGGTATAGGCTTGATCGCATGCATGGGATTTTTGGTTTTCTCGTTATCTAAGCGGGGCGCGACCATCGGTTGGCGCGGCGTGAACCAGGAAAAATTTACCCTCCTCAGACCTTACAATCTATACTTAGGCCATCTTCATGTTTCATGTTTTGTATGTTTGTCATTTCCATGGAAACATTACGTTTCTTTGGTGAGCTAATCATAGAGCTGGACCTCCTCTTGAAGGACTCACTGACTCTATAAAGATTTTGAACGAGAGAGAATCGGGACGATAGAAGGAAAATTACGCTGTCAGCAAACTTATTATGGCATGTTAATTGCATTGTTGTAACTGAAAATAACCTTCAAAACATACCGGGGAATATAAACAATATATTATACAAAATGAAAAAAAATCCTCGAAAATCAAAGGGGGGGGGGGGTTTAAACCCCTAAAACCCCCCCTTGGATCCGCCCCTGCTCAGCACTGTCTTTCAAGCTAGCCGTACACTACATGACTTTGCATTTTACCCCATGGTTCCCTTTTTTATCTAGCTGACACTATATAACACATTCGTGTTGGTGTGTCGTTAAAACCCATCTAACTTACTACATAACTTTGCACACCGCAACTCACTCGATCGTCTCCAAAAGTCGTATAGTGGCGACGCTACTTAAAACTGGTCTTAAAATTGTCAATGGCAATCGTAAACTCACGCACACTACACGACTGTTGGAAACCAGTTGAGTTGCGGTGTGCAAGGTCGTGTAGTGTGCGGCTAGCCTAATAGGCCCATCCTACACGATCATACATTTCTCCATGAACATCGTCATACATATATATGTATTACATGATAATGTTTTGCGACACTCTCCAGTGTCGCAATACGTAGCACATCGCTGTATACGAAATCACATTCAAGAAGCTAGACGGTTTATGAGATAGTATACGTTACCCGTAGTTACAATTTACTGTAGGTACACTATATAGCCTAATACACTTCAGCAAGGTGAATATTAGGACAGACACGCAAGATAGTTGCAAGTTACATTCCAAGTTACTAAGCTAATTGATTCTGACGGGGCTGCAAATGGAGACGATTCTGACAGACCGTGCTTAGATTAACTTGTTAGTTGACTGTAACCCTGTCGCCTTGCATTTTGCATTTATACGTGACATTGTACAGCCGTTACATAGAATAACCCGCAGCTGTTACATGTTAGCATATCGTACATTGTTATGGTTTGATTTTAAAAAGGCTAAACGATGCAATAAATGAGCCTATCCTCTTCAACGATAATGCCACACACTATAGTTCTTTCAAAACAAGTAGTGCATTTACTGTAATTGATGCGGGGAACATGTTCGTCAAAATTGGGTTGAGAATGTTTCAGCCGTCATTTGTCGAGAGCTAAAGACGGAAAGTAATTTAAGCATATATCATGACTTACTTGTAAGCTTACAGTACTACTGTTAATTGGGGAAGGGGTAAACAACTTTGCCAGGAATTTTAATGCATCTCTACTCGAGAATATAGCAGATATTCTGTCCAGCTCCTAATCCCCCTCACCTGTCCCATACGCCTAGAGACGTATACGGAGATTTCCATAGGAGTGGAAGATGTTCTCGACTGGGGATGAACGTTGTCCGGACCGCCGTCCGGGGAGGGGTCTTAGAGGAGTGGGTGCCCCCTTTGGAAAAGTTTAAAATATATTTGGGGGTCCTTAAATTCCATTTGGTGCAACATATTGGTCAAATTGACGGCATGGAAGATTACTGCAAATTTTTGACATTTTTTTTTTGCTGAGGAAACAGATAAGGGGCTTTCATCCTTGAATTGAGGGAGCTGAAGCAAACTTCCGCCCCCCAAATTTTTGAAGTGGGGGGCTTTCCCCTACCCCTCCGCTTCCTACTACTATGGAAATTTTTACATCTGTAGAAAGTACACTGTACTGTATCTTACCAGGGTGTTGCCAGCAATTCTCTAATCCTAATGAATGCTATACATGCATGCATATGAATATTACGGTACTTGCATGCATCTTAATATTACATGCATACACCTGAATATTACATGCATACACCTGAATATTACATGCATGCATCTGAATCTAAAATGCATCATCAGGCTACAACCGTCCTAATGTAACCTTTTACAATATCCACATGTAGGAGTCACAAGAAAATAGTCGGCATGATCATAATTAGGTCTAAAGGTTTATGAAGGAAAAACAAATAGCGTTAATTATTTGCTCTACTCAAAAATGGGACAATTTGCTGGGGATGCCGTCTACCCGTCCGTCCATAGAGCTATTTGTACGTAAACTGTTTGTCGCAGGATTTCCAACTCTGACTTGCACTTCACTGCCAAATTTATGCCCCCCAAATGCCAAATCGCTCCGTTCACTGTCATGTTAGACAGTTAGAGGAGACATTTCAAACAATAATATCTGAGAAAATGGGTTTCGAAACATTGAACATGTTTAAATTTTACAGTATTTAATTTATCTACTTTTGAATTCTTTATTCCCTTCCAAATAAAAAAAAAATAGAACAAAATAAAAACTTTAATGCCAATCGAGACTGTTAACGACAAATTTACCCTTAGTTGGTAGTGAAACTAATTCCAGCCGGCAACCCTGGTTTGTCGACGTGTTAGTACGTAGTTCAAAATATTTTCTTTCTGAATATTTCAAATTTCATTCTGTATTTTCTTCACTTGACCTTAACAGATATGGATTCATACTTCCTGTGATAATGAAGAAAGTCGCAAGGTATATAGCTGATCACCATGTGTAATCAAAACTAGCTCGTTAACGCTGATTATTAGGGTATGGTAAACGAAGACAGTTCTATTGAGTAGATCATTAACACGACACGTGTGTTGCAATCATGATACTGTAGGCCTAATCTCGCATTTAATAGCGACTATTAAAAATTCAACAAAAGATGTAGGTTTTATGACTCGGTGAAATGAAGAAGATTAGCTTACGATTGCAAACGTGTTAAGGTCATAGCCCTCTCTACATGGAGTCTTTCTTCCTGAGTGACAACGCATAAAGAAACATACAGGCACTGTAGAGTTCATTAAATGCCACACATAACTTCACGTACATGGCACTTCTAGCTCATGTAGGTGTCCATACTTTAGATGCCGCTACAATGGATTGCAAGAAGCAGATGGAAAAAGTTGATACTATCCCAATAGGCTAACTCACCTGCCTATACAATTGTCTATAGAACATTTCAGCCTACACCTCATACAAAGATGTACCGAATACAACAGCCTACAAACATTGCTTATCTTTCGTGCAAGAGGCTAACTATATAAACAAGAGGCTAACTATATAAACAATGATAAACTTTCTTATCTTGTAATATCACAACAGCTTACCGTGCTTCGTGGGGAATGTTCTCATATATAAAAGGCGTGTGGGGTAAGGGTCTAAGTACGGCAGCACCCTGAGCTAAGTATAATTTCGATTTCAGGGCAAAATTCATGTCATGACTGTTTGTCAATAAATTAGGGAAACTTTCAGGCCACCACCTTCCCGCCTCTAGTGAACTCTTTTCCCATACGTCTATGATTTCATTCCATTAAGCCCTCTCACCACTCGTTAGCCCTTTTCTGCCTTTGTAAATACGAATGACACTAAAACAACAGTGGCAGACTACACGATGGAGGGTACAAAACAATGGACCTCGTACTATGAATGTATAACTATAGTACAAAACAATGGACCTCGTACTATGAATGTATAACTATACGGCAGGCTTCTGAATTATGTTTTTTGGTGGTTCACGTCACAGGAGTGGTAAGGGGGGGAAGGGTTGGTAGGGCTGAGGCTCCCAGCACATATGTGGGGGGGGGTTAAAGTATACTTCCCCTTCCCACCACTTTTTAAGGAAGCAAACTCCTTTTTCATCCACACTGTGAAATTTATTGAACTTTTTAAATAAATGTATACTGCAAAAGGCACAAAATATAACATCAAATTGCATTCTGGGACCCTCAAGTACTCAGAACATTTTCAAAGGGGAGGTTGACATCTCTCCTCTACTCAGTTAGACCCCCACGACTGTGATCTAAATGTTCAGCCCCCACCCAGCTGAGAACTGCTTCCTACGCCTATGGGTTACATGTTTCAACTGGGAAATACCGTGGGCCTCAAGTCGTGTAGCCAGGAGTTTGTCCTCAAGGGATATCGCACGTCGAAATGACTTAGCTTTGTCGCAAAAACGCATGCCAAGTTTCTAGAAATAGCTTATGCCATCGCTTTACAGCTTATTGCAACTAACCATTCGTGAAATCTTATATTTTAGAATTAGTCACACTTCCAGTAAAAACGGTAAATTAGAAAAATACTATTACCCGTTAGGCTTACATACTTTTTTTAATCGGCGTTTCATTAAACAGAATAGGTCCCTCAAAATGTGTGGCCTACCTGCCCCCTCCTCCCTGTATATATGGCCTGCCTAAATCTCAGTGAGCATTTTGCCGTCGGACAGACGTCTAAGTTTTTATCCAACTGGTCTGATTGAGTTCTTGTAATATTCGGGCATTTGGAGTCGGTCCGAAGTCAGAACAGACGTCGCTTCAATTTGACCGACCCATTTTTGACGTCAAAGAACACCACATACAAGTCTGAACTTGTCGTAGTCCTCTTGCTGAAGTCGGTATGACGTTGGACACAGAGCAGTCGGACTTAAGCTAGCCGTACACTACACGACTTAGCACACCGCAACCCAACTCGATCGTCGGGTCGCCAACAGTCGTGAGGTGTGCAAGAGTTTAAGACTGCGATTGGCAGTTTTAAGGTCAGTTTTAAGTCGCGCCGACTTCAGTCGGGAAGAACCAACATGTTCGTTCTTCCCGACTGAAGTCGGCGCGACTTAAAACTGATCCTAAAACTTCCAGTCGTAGTCATAAACTCATGCACACTATACGACTATTGGAGATCCGACGATCGAGTTGAGTTGCGGTGTGCAAAGTCGTGTAGTGTACGGCTGGTTTTAAAGGCAATAGGCAGTCGCCCCAAAATTTTCTTTGAAAAATCAGCAAACTCTTGCAAATCTCCCCATATTGCATTACAAGCAACTCTGAAGATGTTTTGAACATAACTATTACAAACAATAGGTAAAGCAAGGTGAAATTCTCCTTGAATTCCACAATTCACTAACAAAAATATTGTCACATGATCAAAATAGGCCAATCATGAACTAGAGTGACAGGATACACTCACTCTGTTTGGGGTGACTGCCTACTGCCTTTAAGTTCAAGCAATGTCTGATTGACGTCTTTGGCAAAGTCGATTCGACTTGAAACCGATTTGCCAAGGGAAATGCAGCGAACGTCGGTTCGACTTAAGACGCTGACTCTGAACCGACGTCGATCCGACGGAAAAATGTTTACTGCGATAGGACTTGAATGGCTAGTGGTGAAGTAGGTTTGTGTGTATGTAGATCGTGTGATGGCAAGGGTTACATGGGGGTTTTAGCAATAATTGTACTCAAACTGTCTTTCAGGAGATAGTGAGACAACTATAGGCCCATTTATGAGTGAGAGCAAAGCGCACCCACTAAATATTTTTTTCAAAGACATTTCAGTTATTATTTACTTAATTCTTCAACAGCCGATAGAACATGCCTCCACACTCTTAAAACACCGGGGTAAAATTTAACCAGGATCGGTGTTCTATTTACTCCAACACAATCCTTGTTAAATTTTCCATGAAATCTTTGCTAAACTTACGCAAATTCTGGTTAAAGTAACTAGGATTTGAGTTAGTTTAACTAGGATTTCATGGAAAATTTAACAAGGATTGTGTTGGCGTAAATAGAACACCGATCCGGTTAAATTTAACCCCGGTGTTTTAAGAGTGCAGTGAGAATGATAATTGCTGGCCGGCGCGTTCCGTTTCTATTTTTTTTTTTTTATTTTTTAATTTTTAATTTTTCGAGGCGCCCAGTTGTGTTTTAGCCTGCTTGTGCAAGAACCGTTTTGGAATGTGCTTATAGCCGTGCGTACCTATGGTAAGACAAATATATTAGTTTACTAGTTGCTAACATTCGTAACAAATTTGAAGCAACTCTGATGTACCATTTAAGATGTACTGATATCTGCATGACTATCACCTTAAGACCCGTCCACCCATTAGTGAATAATTTTCCGGCATCTACAACGTGCCATATTTCACTCCAAGCTGTCAGCTCCAAGTGTCAGTGACTTGCAGGGACATTGGGCAGTTGAGAAGGGTAAGACATACTTTACAAGTTACTCGGAATAACACAAACTGTATCACACTGGACAACGTATACACGCCCAAATAGGCTACAGCATACCGGTATGTTTAATAGCTCCATCTGCACATAGATAAAACGGGCCGGGTGCTGGGGACCGCAACCCCCTCCTCCATGTTCGGGGAACCCTTTTTCTCGGGCAGATTTTTGGAAAAAAAAATCCAGCAATTTTGTCGGGAAATACACTGCTTTTTTCTGCTGTAAAAATGGCAGACAAAATATACCATACGCCTCTGTGCAGCCTAAGTCGTTGACCCTGGTTTTCAATACAAATGCATTTTAGATGTTCATCAATATAATATTGATTGTACCTTTATAAAATGACTTTGAAATATATGTCTGTTTCTTAGATAGCAGTGCCTTACCTACTTCCGTGTGATTTCTTTGACCTCTTCAAATCGAGGAAAAAATTATAATTTCCGTTTTTTATAGGTCATTCTCATGATTGTGTTATTATCAGGACAACACAAAACCACCAGTGGGCAATGCTGCGAAAGCCATGCGACTTAGGACACGCACTCACTGGCCGACAAGACTGCTACCCCACTCAACTGGGACTAACAGTCATTCCAGTCACAGTAGAGTTGATAGGTGCAATGTGCGCCAAATTTTGCTCCTGACCTGACCAAGACCCGATATTTGCCCCTACCGGGCAGTGCCTGGCTAGTGTTGGCTGCATTTGTCTTTAACTCCAACGCATTCCCTATGAGCAGCCAATGCGGTTTGTGTTGGGTCGGTGCAGCGTGCGCCTTTCATAGTACTGTAGTATGTGAGATAAGCAGTGCCAACAACTTCCTGCAGCTACTTCACGGAGGTGGCAGCTAAGTAAGATGGTTGAGGGGGACCGAATACCACCACTCCTCCCCAGGCCCGTAGTCAAGGGGGGCCAGGGGGTGAAGCCCCCCTTGGAAAATTTTTCGCCCCCCCCCAGGAAGATTAAAAATTAGCATTGCCGTAATGCATTTTAGTATGTTTCGCCCCCTCTGGAAAATTTTTCGCCCCCTAGAAGCTTTTTCGCCCCCCTTCAGCACCTTGTCTGGCTACGGGCCTGCTCCTCCCCTAGCATTTAGGTCAGAGATTTTCATATTTTGCTATGACAGATGTGGGCGGGAGGAGAAACTGCAACGGCTCAATCGATCACGATACAACTTTTGTCAGAATTTATAGGCTACGAAACTTTTTTCTATTCAAAGTAATACATTCAAAGGAATAGTGTATTAAGATTAGCTAAGATAGTGCAGTTTATAATTTTGATATAAACATTGCAGCTTCGCAGAATTACTTTACCCAAAGAGACAGTCAGGCATTGGTTTTTTTCCTCAGTATCTTAATTTATTAATGTAAACACTACGTGCAAGAATTTTCTGTCGGTATATAATCCTGTGCTCGCCAGGCTGTGAGATTACAGTCATGCTCTTTGCCCCAGATATTCGAATAAAGTTAATTTGATTTATTCCAACTCCTAAGAGCATTGCTAAACATATCATGAATCAAATTATTCTATTTCTTTCTCTGAATTTAAAAGTAAGTACTTCATACGTCACTTTGCTGATAGTATGTTTACGTCTTTTTATACTAGGAACATGTATAAATCTTCATTGTTTTCTCATAGGAATTCTTACTTAAAATGTTGCTACAAAACAAACCAAAGGATGAGGTAACAGCTGAAAACATGATTCACGACAAAGATATTTATTTACCAAATACACGACAACTAAAACGTAGTTTCACAAAACTGAAATTATCCTGAAGAAAGGGGCCTAGTCAACCAAGTCAGCCATCTGCTTGACCGGCCCAGGAAGTGATTTTGGGTACTTTCACTAACGTGCGTAGGTTTCAAAATTTTCTAGAGGTAAGATGAAGTTTCTGTTTTCTCCCGGCTGACCCCCTCAATTTTACCCTACCGGCTGAGCAACAGGGGCGGGGAAATCCCCACCCCACCCCACCCCTTCCCGTATGTCCTAGATACTTGGTTGGAAAGGTAAAGAGAAATGAGTGGTACACTTTTTCTTTAATTCATTTTATCTCGGAAGATAGAAACATGAATACCTTGCTATGACTTACACCGCCCTTTTTGCAATACCAGTTCAGACGATTTTGTTTCCACAATCTTAACTACACGCCCATTAAGTTGGCTTCTGAAAATAATATACAATGCAATAGCGCAACACTAAAATGCCAATGGTCCAAAAATATATAAATGCGGAAGACCCATCTCACCTTTTACTTTTCTAAATCGTATGGTTAATATGGAACACCCATGTCATCTCATATCCTTACTCCAAAAAACAATGACTTATCACCACAATGGTTACGTCAGGGGTAACACTAGAACAGTTAAGGTAGAATTGGGAAACTTCATTTATAAAGACCAAGTCTGGTTGTCAAGTTATATGCTTAAAGGTTTTCTGCCAACTTATTTTTCAATTGTTTGTGAAAAAATTACTTCCACCTCCCTCCTTAATTTTTGTGTTATACTACTGTTTAAATTATTCTTAACTCCACAAGGTTAGATTATACTTTAATCTTACAGTCAATTTCTGTTGGCCTTCCTCCCCTTTTACCGTGAGGTTATTAGTTTTCTTCAGCCCACCTGCTAGAAAACGCTATTGTTTTGATTTGAAATAAGTACAGTCTGTAACTGGTCGTCTTTAATGTTTTTTTTTTCTGTTTCAAAGCCGAACACATATTTCATTAGCGCAGAAGAAACGGCCGTAAACTTTATGACAAAAGGAAGTTCAAACAATATTTAAGAATTAATTTCAGCACGGTAAACAATCCAGAGAGGGTGTGACCTTGACTTACATTCAATTCTATACAACCAACAAAATTGCCGGAATTCAGCGACTAGCCGAAACCTTGACCAAACAAAAACTGCCTTCACAACCAATACAGAATAATAGTCAAAACAAAATAATTAACAAGCAATACAATTATAATTAATGATAGGCAATGTAGGTTACATTTAAGCCCAACAGGCTGACGCGACGTCAAAGGGAAACATTGCAATTGCTGTATTTTAAAACCAATATTTAGGCCTATACGAACAGAATGATAGACAATTAATTCAAAATAAGGCAACACAGCAACTTTCTTTTCAAGATATAAGTTTCTTACAGACAGAAATTCAGTTATTCCTTACTGATAATAATTTGTTGGCCCAAACTTTCAAAATTTCAAATAATGTGATATCTGTAACTCTTGTAATGCATAATATTTTTAGGAGATAAAGCTATATTGCTGGAGTTTGTTGGTGAGACTGAATGGTTGAATAATGATTATATAGCTATTTTCTTTGTATGACACGTTGTTGCATTTTAAAAGCTAGATCCCTTTCAGGTGACAGGTCGTATTATGTTTGCCTATAAACTACATGAAACGTAGCACAATACAGCATTAAATGCTAGGCCCTATGCTACTATCAGACGATAAGAAGAATGTTTTCCTCATTTCTGAAGAAACACTGACCGATTGAAAAAGCAAAATTTAATTTTACAATGTCCGGAAAGCAATGCAAGTTGGGGCCCAATTGTATTTTGCCTATTTAGACTGGGTTGAATTGAGCTTGGGCGCAAGAAATGTGTTGGTTAATTGGCTCATTGAATCACGGTATGCATCAGAGAGTCCAATCCGGGCAAAACGATCGATTCATTCGAGGAAATATTGTCCGCTCGGCGGACGTGAGGCACTCCTGCACCTTTATTGGCTGTACTCGTACGTGGAAAAGAGACGTACATATTTGATACCTGCTACGATGGTGAGGAAAATGAGACGGCTAGAAAGGTACAATGATGCTAACTTTTGTTGTAGTTTCATTGTTTCAAAATCTGTAATTCATTAGCAACATCTTGGTTTTCCAATCTTCAAATGTAGATTTACTTAAAAAAGAGGACAATGAAAGCATCATTTTGCATCTCATGTACTGACCTTCTGAAAGCAAACGAATTGATCTTTCGCCGTAAATTTCTATCGACATTGTACAATATTTGAAATTCACATTAATCATTAACCATTATTTAGACATAAACCATTTTTGAAGCTCATTAGATTGCATATGCTCTGTTCTACACTGTTTACGTTAAGTGATCTCTGTGGAAGCTGATCCACGATGATGAAGCCTTTTGTATCATGCGAGAAGAGCGCCAAACAACGAGCAAAGAATATGTACAAGAAAGGTAAATGAACGATTAGGTTCAGCGTACTAACGCCAGCTATATTATTTTGGTGGTCCTGAGTCCCGTCGGGAGAGGATTGAGGACGTAATTGCCCCGACCTTTACCTTAACAAGTCCTTACAACATCTTAGTGATATCTCGTTACGTGACGCAGTTTGAGACTCTCTAATAACGCCCAGCCAAGTCTTAGACGTGTCAAAGTTTGATCCAAGTATTTAGGAGATCGAATCGTATTTTCGATAATCAAATAAAGATAAATTTTAAATTTAAATTTTATTAAGAGGATCCCTAACACGATACTTATTGATACCTACGACGGCGTATCAATTCGATTGCTCCTTCTCAATCATTAATTATTGGATTGCAACCTTGGACGACTGTTTTTTTTTAAAGTGGGAACATTTCAATGTCTATAATATAAGGTCACTGATAGGTGAACGATCCAAAGTCTACACATATGGAGAGGGAGAAAGTGAACTCGAGAGAAAACGAAATCACCTAAGTTCCTCCGTCCATGCAAAGAAAGTCGCTATAGATGTTGATCTAGAGGACTATTTTAAATGTATCACTGTTTATTGGCATGTTCTTTGGGTTTTTTTTAAGCCATACTCATTTTGATTCAAATAGCAAATTCCTAAGGTCCACAGTCTTCAGATTCTGGGAATGGTGTAAACAACAAACCCACTCTTCTCCTAGTCTTACATGAGACCTATTTATGACCTGCCTCGTCTCCATTGCTTTCGTTAACAAAACAATCATAATAATACGGTATGTTCACAATTTACAACGTAAGAAAGCAAGCCCATCTAGTTCCGTTAACAAGTATGGATCAACACCTGCTTTCCTTCTGTGCCATTAACTATAGCCTAGGTTGTCAAGTGGATGCCCGGGACGTCCCTTAATGTGGCCCGGGGAAGATTCGAGGAACCAGAACGTTTTTTCGTGCATTTTTCTCATTGCAATCTAGAGCATTTGGATGCCACATGCTTCCATAGGCCACTAGTGATACATGGTCATAGGCGTGGATCATGGGGGGAGGGGGACAAGCCCCCTCACTTTTTGGGAAGGGGACATCTCCAATAAATCCCTCACTTGCTCAAAATGATGAAAACTTAAACTGCGATGAATCATGATATAACATAGATTACACTGCATTTTAAAAGCTAAATTGCGCCCAAATATGGCACCGTTTGTCATAAAGACACCTTCTAATTTCCTTCTTTTTCAAAGGGGAAGGGACATCCCTCCCCTTAGACCACTCCCCCAGGACGGCGATTCGAAAGTGGTGAAAATTCCCCCCACCTTTGGAGGTTGATCCACGCCCTTGTACATGGTGGATGCAAATGTCTGGTTACAAATTTAATTACAGACGCGGATCGAGAGGGAGAACAGTCCGACTTCAGCTATCCCATTTTAAGACTAGAATTTCCCAATCAAAGGTGATTGGGATGCCAAATTTTCTTTCCATACTGGTGACTACGGGTGGTAGAAATTTTTAAGTTGTAGAGTGCGTTTCCCTGCTAGCTAGCGCGATCGTAGTGTCAAATTTTTTTCACATCAGCCCCAACCTTGAGGTCCACTTTCATCCGTAGGGCGCCCAATTGAGGAACCGCCACCCAAATTAAGAAACCAAAACTCCCACTGCCTGTTGTGCAGTCATATATGGAGCTCTTATTTATGGGTTTCGCTCTCAAGAATGGGCCTCTCTCTCAAAACCCTTGATTCACCCCTACTGGCTACTGTAAATGTGAAAAAGCATTAACTCAAGAAAAATGGGGTCCTCGGCCGAAAACACTTGAGAAACCCTGAAAGCTTATTCCAAAGAACACTTCTTCCCTTGGATCCTAACTAAACGTACAAAAATGCGATGACATGGTTGCTTTCGTAGCAGCTAGATGAGCTAAAAAAACTTCGTCTGCTCCGCTGGCCAGTGGCATGTCGTCAAATGTGATTGCCTGGCAACAAGCTACATGACCCAGAAAACTTCAATGATTTTGATGTCTATCAGTGTTAGATTCAAGGACGATACGATTTTAGTGTTTGATCTCTGATGACCCCTGATGACCTTTGGCCTCAACCAAAAACAATTCAGTAATTCCTCTTGATAAAATGAACCCACATCTAGGTATGGAGAGTATCCATGCATCTTATCTCAAGATATCCTGTTCAAAAGGTTTTCAGGTTTGACCTCTGGTGACCTCAAATGACCTTTAATCTCCAAAAAATTAGAGGTTCATCCTCTTTATAAAATGCATCTACATGCTTAGTATGAAGAGTTTCCATGCATCTTATCTGGAGATATCGTGTTTAAATTGTTTCAGTGTTTGACCCCGATGACCCCTGATGACCTTTTGACTTCCACCAAGAATAATACAGTGTTTCCTCTTGATAAAATACATCCACATGCTAAGTATGAGTTGGAGTTAGATGAGGTTTTATGGCTCAGTTTCTAACCAATTGGTTTAAGTCGGGCCGGCCACGGCCCCTTTTTTCAGTTGTGGCTGACTGGCTTGTTTTCCCTACTCCATTGCTTCTGCTGAGCACCAAGCACAGTGGCAGTAGGTTCCATTTTTAAAGTCTTCGGTATGACCCGGCCAGGAGTATGAGAGTATCCATGCTTCCCATCTTCAAATATTGTGTTAACTAGGTTTTCGGATTTGACCTCTGGTGACCTCAAATAACCTTTGACCTCCACCAAAATAATAAGGTTGTTCCTCTTTATAAAATGCATCTACATGCTTAGTTTGAAGAGTTCCCATGCTTCCTGTCTGGAGATATTGTGTTAACAAAGTTTTCTGTGTTTGATCTCCGATGACCCCTGATGACTTTTGACCTCCATCAGAAACAATACAGTATTCCTCTTGATGTCATGCATATACATATGAAATATTGTGAGTATCCATGCTTCCTATCTGCAGATATCGTGTTAACAAAGTTTTTCAGTGTTTTACCTCCGATGACTCCTGATAATGTTTAACCTCCATCAAACACATGACCTCAGATGACTTTTGACATCCACCAAAAACGATAGGGTTCTTCCTTTTAATAAAATACGTCTAAATGCTAAATATAAAGAGTTTCCATGCTTCCTATCTGGAGATAGTTAACAAGGTTTTTAGACTTTGATCTCTGATGAACCTCGGTGACCTTGACATCCATCAAAGAGAATACAGTGCCAGCTCCTGATATAATGCATGTACATATTAAGTATGGTGATTATCCATGCTTTCTATCGTGAGATATCGTGTTAACAAGGTTTTCAGAGTTTGTCCCCTGGCGACCTCAGATGATCTTTAACCTTCACCAAAACAATAAGGTCCTTCTCAATATGAGACATCTGTGAGATATCGTGTTTGCGAGCTAAGCGTCACAAACACACACATACACACGCCATCCCGACTGCATAGGTTTCTATTTCATCGTAACCAATAACTTGAGAAAAACTACCTTAGTGCATATTTTGTAAGTATTCATTTATTGTTCAGACTACAGACTGAATCATATCAGCAGTAAATAACGACAACTCGTTGCTAAGGTTGCATTCGGGGTAACAAACAAAAAAAGATGAACATTTTACGACCTTACCTGATTCACAAAAGAACAAGTTCTTCAAAACATCCACCACAAACAACATAGCTGAGAAACCATTCAAAATGATACGTATGATCAAATCAAAATAGAAGCGACTGTATTTTTGAAAAGGTTAATACGTCAGTTTCTCTTTCAAAGTATTGTGTGTAAGTCCGGATGTGACATGTAATTAGTCAGTATTGGCCTGCTTTGGAAAATCACAGAAGTCCGGAAAGAAAGGGGAATCGAGTCGTCAGACAAGACTAGACCAAGTACAAAAGATTGTGCATCAAGCAGTAAAACGCTAATACCTATTGGTGCCAAGCAATCCTATGAACGAACTAACACCATTACACCTGAAGAGGAAATTGTTTTGGGTAAAGTTGACATTGTGTAAAGCAAGATGTCTAATGTTGGGACCTCTATTGCAAACTCTGGGTGATTGCCCCTCTTGCTCGCTTATAGCCCCTACGCCGGGTCGCCAATGCAAATTCAAAACAAAAAAATTGGTCACACGGGATTTCGAGAAGTCACTGGATGCGAGGCCACTCTTCGTCGGGTGGGAGGGGGTGGGCTCCTCCTACCTCAAATTTATTCACCGAAGCTTATAATTATATTACAGTTCTGTTCAAATCTCGCTCTTCCCAATTCTCTTTCCGTTTATATCCCTATTTTTATGTTCTTGTTCTCTTCATTTTCTGTCGACCTACCGAAACGATTTACATCCCCGAATGCCCCTTCTGACTTTGCTTACAACTGAATCGTGATTTCGTGGAATCCACTGTCTGAGACACTTCAGAACATTACAAATTCTCGACTGTCAGACACCGCTACAGTATACCTGTAATGGTAACGTCGTTTTGAAGGACCAAATCAAATATGGTGGTCCGTAATGGTTTTATGATAATTGCCAACGAAGAGGAGGATGTGTTAAAACCATACATTACCCTAATGACCTACGTGAAACCAGGACGGTCGTTAAAAGTTAACATGTCAAAACTTAACATCCATTCAATGAAGCGGTTTAATGTAAATCATAATGGTGGGGTTAAAAGTATCGTCATTCCGCGAAACAAACAAAGGGATAAATATATTACAGGAACTTTAATGTACACTGCCACAGAGATCTAGAGCCACTGATATAAGGTACTTTCAGTCGGGTTCTGGTATGATTTTAGTGTCAGTAAAGAACAAAACGTTGTAACCTTTTGGCAATGAGAAAAAATAACCTTTATGTTTCTCCTCGATTTCTTAGGGTCGAGAGAAGTATAGCGTTGGTAGAAGATGTGCAATTATTTATGTCGGGAATTAAAGGCCTTTGGACTTGTAAATTGACCTTGTTACAAGCCAACTACTGTTTTTGCACTTTAATCATGAATAAACATGGCTACATATGCAAGTTGTGACGTGGAAAGAGGGACCCATGAGAGATGTCTTATGTTACCCTTTCTTTAACCTTCACCCCAAGGACAGTTGTAACGTTGGCATGCCCTGAGGGGTTTATTTTCGGGATATTAACTACTTTGAAAATGTACATATTAAAAACCAAAGTAGAAACTAGCTGATAACTTATAAATGCTCAACAAAAGAAATCCAGACCATGTGCAACACTACACATCACAATTTTTCCATAGCAAATGAGAAATCTCAGAAATGGTCAAACTTTGAAGAGGTATATATTGAAAACAGTAAAAGATTCAAATAATTCAAACGGATTTTTATTAGGGTATTTAATCTATCACTGTTTAGTAAAGGAGCCGTTTGGTTACATGGAGATTCTCTATTTTGATGGCCAGGCGTCCATTGTACAACAATTGTACCTAAGGTCCTGTCGTCTTTTGCGCATGAGTAGTATGCCAAATTGAAAAGCGCTGACGTCACATGAAAAACCCCTATACATTCCCATTGCATGGACCTACCGCAGGGTCCAGCCAGCCACAATTAAAGGGATGATGGAAAAATCCTCTTTCGTGAAATTGATTATGCCCATAAAAAATATTCAATTTTGTTCTAAGCGCTATAGCTACAAGATATGGATCATCGTGGTCGATTCATACAAATGTCACTCCAAGCATAAGCCTTGCTCCTACACTGACACCTGAGTAGATGACTGTCAGGCATCACGGCAGGGGTTCGACCCCCATGACGCAAGAACGAAAAAGTGATGTCTAAGCTCACCTGGAAGAATGATACGAGTTCCTTTTAATGTAAATGACTAACTTTTGAATTTTAAAATGATGTAAAACATTGCCAACATGTCCTTAAAAATGTATTCTTTCGGCGCGCTTCACACGCACCCGTGGCAGTGTTTTTTTTTTTCATTATTCCTACATGATAAGCAGATAAGCCCACCCCAAAACAAGTCCCTCTTACTCGCCTGATGACCGTTCTGAGACATGGTAATGACGGGAATAGAGGCAGGCTTTGACTTAGCTGTTAATTTTATCAGTAAAGTGTTATAAAAAATGTTGAGAAATTTTCCATCTTGAAAAAAAGCAGAGCCAACTCACGCAAATGACAAATCAATTGATGTATTTTACTCAATGGCACTGTCCGGTTCGCGAATTGAGAAGAATTGCAAGTGTGCATGAGAATAAACAAATGATAAGGTCTCACATACTTAGCTGTTTTCGGGAATTTCAGGGTTCCATCCCCCGCCGGGTCAAAGAATGGTGGGTTTTTCATCCAAGAGCAGCCTACGATTTTCCCATCTCTATCTGAACTGACCTTAAAGTTACCAAATTTGACCTAAATTACTGAGTTGGTTAGCCACCCGAAGTGAATTTGTAAATCATACGCCAAAGGCTCTCCCACATTCGTGGTCGCTTAGCGTTGTAACACAACTGCCCTTCAAGGCCTGTGTTATTGATTATGTCATTAGATGTATATGTAAGATGAGGTGCATTCATGAGCACTTCTAACAGAAATGGAAAAGTGGCAGCCTCCTCTTGATTTCACAGTTAGATCTCGTGTCCTTGCCACTTAATACAATATCAAATTCATAAAGGGCAAATACGGTCAAGTTCAATTACATATAACCCAGTTGTACTATTTCAGTAAGGAATTTTTACTTCCCCCGCGACGAAACTTGTTTTACGAATGACTTGTTACATGTACACTAGATGACTCCTTGTTTACCTGTGGTAAGCAATATTTGTTGTGCGTGTGAATAGCTCCATAGTGTGAAGCATCATAAAAAAGGCTTTTAGAAAGGAATGATGAGGGACTTGGTACATTCAAGTCGATGTTTTGCGTGCTGTTAGTGAGATTAAGGTCGTGCCATGCCCAAGGTGGAGTGGGGTTCTGGGGAGAATTCGATAATACCTCCTACTTTTCTTTGAAATCTGTCGTTTCATCCAGGGCCCCTTTGGTGGATCCTAACTCCCTAAAACTAAAAATCTCATCCAAAGTATTCTATCTCTTCAAAACTGAATAGCTGGCTAGGGGTCCGATTAAAGCGATTGCACGATTACCAAAGTCAAGAATTTCAGAAATTTGCCCACTTGGGCATAAACGTGAACGACCTGCCAGAGTCTAGTCTCCCAGTGGTAGATCCAAAAGGTATTTTCTAGGGGTCCAAGTGAAGTACCTGGCAGCGAAGCTTCCATATCAGGAAGTGGGTGTATTTTTTGAAAGTTCCATTCCAAAGTAAGCAATTTTTTAATATGGGCGTTAAAAACCAACAGCACCAAAGCAACCACTGTTCCCTCTAAATCCGCCCCTGCCTAGTTTAGTAAATTAACAGTGTTGACTTAATGTTCAGTTTCGATATACCAAGAGGGATGTTTTTTCGAGTACCGTGAATATTTGCCCCTCGATTTTAAGTATCCCGAAGGCCCAGCACCCATCTTACATAGTCTCACATAGACTAGTCCTGGACTTTTAAGCTAAAATGCAGCCGCCGAAAAATTACCCCTGCTCGTCATCTTCCATGCCTACTTTAAAACATCCGCAAGGAACCGATCCTCAACGGGCAAAGGAAAAAAGGTGAAGCCTTCCGTAAAAACCAATCGTCAAGCAAATTCAGAAAATATCAATAAAGATTCCAGGAAGCTAAAAATCACCACTTAAATGCCGTCCTCAATATTGAACTAATGTACTTGAACAGGTTTGTCCCTAACTTGCCTTTGCTCCGCGTAAACAGACTATATCCATTGGTTACCAAGCTATTCTACTTTACAATAGAGCTCATCAAGCTTTTTTTCTACACAGTCTTAGCACCTTTAATCCAACATTTCATATGCACATTTGTAGAATAGCGAATAGTCCAACGACATTTTTGCTTGCTTGCAGTAAATTAGACCCAGTGTACTGAGTGTAGCCTGTAGGCTTCAGTATTCATTGATATGAATACATTTCAATTGCTGCAACGAGTTGTCTTTGATGCTTCTTTTTAAGCCCTTTCGTATCTAAACTTAAGACAGTAGGGCAAAAAAGAGACAACATATCACTTCTAGAGGACGACTGCTTAATTTCATTAATACTGCACTGTAATGTTCTAACTACACATCCCAGTGACACTCCAGTGAACTTGGGCCTTGAAGATAACGAGTGATGCTAAGTGTCCTTGCACAGACAAGTCCTAATGATTGTATATAAAAAGTACAGCAACATCATTCGTCAACTTACCTTTAAAAGGTTGATAGTACTGTTTTGGATGAGTAAGAATCCTCGAGCTAACGTTCCGTGTGTAGTCTCGAAAGTTGGAAACCTTTAAAAGTGTAAAATAAATCCACTCTTTGATAAAGCTTCGACGAACAGATCACGAATTGAATTAAGTAAGTCCTCTTCCGTCTAAAAAGTCTTTCCCTCTGTAATATCCGATACGTCTCTAACGGAAGACAAATACGGTAATTTGATCCTATTTGCAACAATTCTGAATTAATGCATTATCCATCGTGCCAAACGGAACTATTCCATGTCCAAGTAAATCTAGCTCTCAAATTATTGTCGAGCGATTACTACTATGTTTGTGAAAGCCTATCGCAAAACGAGGAAGAATTGCTAAAGCAGCGTAGAGTACAAGCAAGATTGACCCAACACACAGCCGATTTCAGTCGGATCTCAACACTGCATGACTGAACCTCACTTACAGGTTCAAGTTCACTGGTGGCGGTAGAATATCTTGCTTACAGGAAAGGTCGTCATTAGTACAAATACTCCTTTATTCAGTGTACTCCATCTAAGTTAGTGTCTTTCGAAGAGGGTTCTGTTCATTTTACATCTTTTCCTTCAAAAGTGTACATGAACCCAAATGTTTGGCCAACACTATATCATGTAAAAGTTGTAAGGTGCAAGAAATCTTTTTCACTTCATAACTGTCCAAACATCCTCTTCCGTCTGGTAAGATTTTATCAAGCTTCAGAGACCTGGTATTCCAGTTTCTAGTGCCGTGATTTGCTTCCTTTGCACTTTGAAGCATACAAAAGAAGGTACTTTATAACATCGAAACAATGTATGTGAAATTGTGATGAAGATTTTTTATATTGCCATTATCATCAAAGGAGTAATGGTTCTTGCTCAATGAGTGGTCAGACGTTCACTGATATGCTACGTTTCCTGTATTTGAACCAATACAGGCGTTTACTTCGTATCAGATCTAATCATCAGATGATAATTTCAATTTCTAACAAGTAACAAATGAGATTTCTCCTCATGCTTATGCATTCATTCTTCATAAAAGTGTTTATTTCAACCTAAATTTCACATAAATATCGGTTGATTCCCCTTAAATTAAATGAACAGTGGGCATCATGTCTTCAAGATCCAGAGATTTCCCTCTTCCTTAAAAGGTTTGATAAGTTGGTATGCAGCTGTCCGTTGAGTTACAAATTTCAACAAGACGTTATGATTGGGCTTTTAGTGGCGTCTGATCTGGGTTCTCTGCTCAGACTCAATGAAGTAATTCTGGATCCACTTTGACAGGTACACGTGTTGACTATGTCTACCAACTTGAACGCGGTAGAAATGATGCCACATACAGTGAAGATGGTACCCAAGAAATACCACTCCGACAGAATAGCACAGCACCTAGATCACGATCTTTTAGACTGTTCAGGTCAAGCGTTAAAATGACTTGATCGATTAGATGATGTACAACAAAAAGGCAGTCGTTGATGTTCCTTTCCTTGATTAGTTGGCATGAAATAATTAATTAACATTACGACTCCAAAAAGTAATCTCATTCCTTATTGTCTGCTCATAAACCGGTGTAGGGATCCAAAGTGAACAAAATGTAGGGCTAGACGAATAATTTTACTAACTGTCCAGTAGTCATGGAAGACGATCATTCGAGCAATAATTTAGGTGGCTTCATTTAATGCTGAGAATGAGTCCTGTCACACTGAACTTCACCCCTGATTTCCTTAGTAGGTAGTAGCCTGGAAACACCTGAAATTAAAGGATGACAAATTTAATGACAGACGGATGTGATTTCTTGGCAGGGTTTCAAACCTTGGAATCAATATCATACTCTAAGGAATCGTATGTGACCTCATTGTGCAAAGAATGGAATCACTACATCGGGAAGGAGTACCAATGGCTACAGCAACCGAGGAATTGGCTAAAATCTAAAACTAGTCAAGGTTGCTCGAATTCTGTTTCTTCCTGTAAGTCGCTCAAGTACAGGGTCAGGATGAAATATGGTTTAAGCATCGGACAAGTAGCATAGAGGTGATTGGCTAGTATGGGTAAAGAAAAGACACAAGCCATACACAAGAGGAGACAATAAAAGGGTAACTATTTGGCTATTAAAGGAGTGTAAAATTCCTGGAGAAGCATAACAAATAGGAAGGCAAAGTTTCCATGAAAAAGTAACATCGCACCGTAATTGTTATGGCCGGTCAAGCTGAATATGAACAGTCATACCTTAATTCTGGCACTTCTACATCGTATTATGGCTAATAATACTTTTAGAAGACACAGTTTGACCAAGTTGCCACGTCATACTCATTTCCTTGGTGGCTACCTTATGTAAACTGATATCTGTATTTTTTCTTTCCAAGAAAGAATCATACCACCTATTTCGACACCTGATTTCTATAGAAAGGAAGAGGACGAGATGGATCCTTTTTACATTTTACTGTAGCCGATGCAAGGATGAATGATGGGCTAGAGTTTTGCATATATATATATATATATATATATATATACACAAGAAAAAGTAGACAAGTAATACTCATGCTATGGTTTAAAATTGTAATTGCCAACGTTTCGGGTATTGAACCCTTTTACAAAGGCGACTAATATGAAACTACAATTACAATTTTAAACCATAGCATGAGTATTATTTGTCTACTTTTTCTTGTTACCATTTCCATGCTACACAGAACTTTGTACCGAACTACAAATACATATACAAGCTACTGTAAAATCCGAGGCAAATTCTGTTTTGTACGTGGGATTAGCAGGGGTGACATTCAAGGAGAGATTTAGCAATCACAAAAAGGCGATAAACAATAAAAGATACAAAAAGGAGACAGAGCTCTCAAAGTTTATCTGGGGCTTAAAGAAGGAAATAAGGATTATGAGGTAAATTGGTCGATTTTGAGAGAGTCCAACCAGGGAGGTGTTATTAGGTGTCTAATAACACCTCCCTGGTCCAACATCCATAGGAGAGCATCAGGACAATGCAATTTGTGCTTGGATTATGAGTTAGAGATACTTAAGCTTAGTGGACCAAGCATGCTGAACAAAAAAAAAAAGAAAAAAATCATAAGCAAGTGCAGGCATGGTGAGAAACCAGCCAACCGAGCCAAGAAGAGATAAGCTTTACTCCAATCCTGCCAGTTGCCTGACGAATGCCATAGGGTATGAAACCAGGGAGGTGTTATTAGCTGGAGATCCATCGAAAACTCTTTCTTTGAACCCTACTAGTTGCCGACAATAATCTCTTTTGTGTGTTGTTCTTTAGGATTCAGTAGGCTTAAGAGGTATTAGGAACTAAGTACAAGTGGGACACGTCGTCTGCTACATTTCGAAGAGCAGATCGGGAAATTTGCCCCTTGCCTTAACATTGCCAGTCGCCTAAGATATAAATTAATTTGAGGGTTTGGACGCGTTTCAAGTTGGACGCTATTTACAACATACTTGTCTAGTTTCCTATAACTTGCTCAATATGGGTGTGCCTTTTAAGTCATGCGAGGGAATGAGGAAATTAGTCAAAATCCAACAGCAAAGTTTAGTCTTCTACTTCTTTTGCTCATTTGCATAAATCAGTGAGCATTGCTTTATAGCCAGCATCATTAGGTTCCTTAGCAATAAACAGTCGTTTTGAATGTCAGAGCCGTGTTTCGTATTTGACTGTCGGCAACTAGTTAGACATTAAAGCTTTGTTCCAAATAATCCTCTTTGTTGGGGTAGCTGTAGGTATGAATGAGGTTGCCTAGATATAAGACAAAGGAATTCAATGCTCTTCAGTTCAATAATCCCCAATTAAAGGATTTAGTCCTCACTCTGAGGGCAATCTAATTGGATCAGCATAAGTTAAAGTTTTGGATGGATCTCCATCTAATAACACCTCCCTGATGAAACACTGTGTAGCAACCACTCAGTTAGTGTATAGGACTCAGTATTGTACATATACATATACACTTACATCTACATATATATACTGTGGTATTATACATTCCGTTGTATAGATCAATCTTGTTGTAAACCTTGAAGACTGCAGTACTGTAAAAACAACCTTTTGTAAGGCGTTTTAACATTCCATCCATTTAAGTCGAGTTAGAGTTAGATGAGGTTTTACGGCTCAGTTTCTAACCAATTGGTTTAAGTCGGACCGGCCAAGGCATTGTTTCCAATTCTAGCTCACTGGTTTGTTTTCCCCACTCCATTGCTTATGCTGAGCACCAAGCACAATGGCAGTAGACTCCATTTTTAAAGTCTTCGGTATGTCCCTGGCATTGCTGCTTGGGATGATCGTACAGTTCAAAACGTAGTTGTTGAGTTTCTTTTGATTGTTCAAAATAAAAGCTCTGCAAGGCATCTTTTACATATTTGTAGTAACGCAATCAAATTTGATCAGATTGGCACTGCCTAATAATGCCTTTTCGATGTTCTGTATGCGTTCGCTCTTTTCACAGCTCTTTTAAATGAATAAAATCAATCAACTTTGGCAATTCTTTCTTTCAATTTTTTGAAATGCGGCCCTCGACCTAAGCCCTGCTTCTCTGTTGGGCCACGTTTGAGAACAACTGATCTAGGCATGCGTGTGAGATGCCATTGTGTCTCACGAACTAGCTACCAACGCATGATAACACAAGATTGTAGTGACGACATGTTTCGTAGAGTGCGGTTTCTTGCAACCTACGTTTGAGATCCAAATTTTCTCCCATACTGCCAACCAAGTATGATAAACGCAGACCTTCAATGACAAAACTTGTTTAGAGTGCTATTTTCTGCTTTTCTTTTTGCTCTTTTGCATAGAATACAATCACTGTAGCTGACTACCAACCCACGCATGGTAGACATAGAAATGTGATGAAAAAAATTGTGTTGGTGTTCAATTTTCCGCATTTGATGGCGCTTGAATAGCAAATTTTCTCCATGATACTGATGACTCACGCATGGTAGGGGCAGAATTATGACAACGAATTTGTGTTATAGAGTGAGATTTCATGCAATGTGGGGGGGGGGGGGGGTTGGAAAGCCAGCCTTTCTGACCTCCGCCCTAACCATGCATGGTGGTGTTGATGTCGAGTTAGGTAAAGTTGCACCACGGTAACACCTGTGAAGAATTCATACATCATTTACTGCCTGTTTAGATGCAGTTTTATGTAAAGCTGACAGTGAAAAAATCTACGATTTTTGCGGCCTCTGAAAACAGATCCTGGCAACTTAACCTTTTAATGTTTAACTCCTTAATGTTTGGCTCATTAAATTATTTTTGCCTTCAAAACTTCAAATCTCTTTGGAAATCGGATGGCTTCACTTAAACTTGCAAAAAAAAAATGAAACGGACGGGCCATGAAACTGTATCCTGCTTCACAATTGAACGATTGCACCTCCTTGACGAAATAATGACCGAGAGGTCTTGTCACGTACGGAAATGATAAACCCTGAGAGAGGAAGCATCTCGATTGTTCCATGAGAAAATACACAATTTAGGATGAGCTCTAATTTGGAAGGTTTGCTACCGGCCTAGTATCAAAAAAAGTCACTTGAATGAAAACAGACTACGTGAAGATGACTGGGTTGTCATGACGACGTGTAAATTTGGGGTATTACCAAGGTGTTTGTAAGAATGTTAAGGGCATGGCTTTGTTCCTAATATTGCTTTTAGTGACTTAATTGTTTGGGTTTCTCATACTTAGTCACAGAATAATGGAATTGTACGGTGGGCCTTCATGAAACTCACAAAAATGTCAGTTAACATATGACAACGCGATTTGCGAGGCTCCGAGCAAAATGAGAGAAGGGAACAAAATCCAGTTTATTAATACACAGTGCAGGCGCGTGCCCAGGATTTTCAGCTGGGGGGGGGGGGGTCTGATATATGATTTTTCAAATGAGGCTGGTACTTTGGGTCAAAAACTCTTAAAAATCTTAACATCGGGGCGAGCAGAGGGTCCAGACCCCCTTTGAACACGCACCTGTGGCGGCGGCGAAAGGCCTGCAAGCGTGACAAATTTCAGCGGCTTCCACCATACAGGCACAGGGTATACGGTCATAGGGTAGCGTTAGTCTTTCCGACAGCAGTGTGAAACCTTACGCGAGCGAACGCAAAACTTCATCTGCTCCACAGGGTAGTAGAATCCAGCCTAAAAAATGCATGGCTTGCAGTTCGATGGATACCGCACTTAGTTATCGAGCCTAACTTAAAAGGTAAGGAACAATCTTGCTAAAAGCAACAACCAGAAACAAATAGAATCCACATTCAACTTGATAAATTGTGTGCAATGAAAGCCCACCTTTAATGTTTAGTGTATTTTGAGGTAATACCTAATAACTTCCACTGAAAATCGGTAAAATAAGTTCAACTTTAAGATAAGTCTGCCCACAACTCATGTGAAGGAACATGAGGACCTCATAACATAAGTGACCTTTCTACCTAGAACAGTTTAACAATCACCAATTATATCAGGTATGTTTATTTTGCTTTGCATTCACATCGCAAGCACTGCAGTTGGAGTGAATACACCTTATCTTACTGTTTTATACGGAAGCCGAGAACATCGCGGTGGTGTGAAATCGGACATGCCAGTTTTCCCACCCCTTTCTTCGGCAAACATGGGAAGGAGAAATCAAGATACGATTTCTCCTTACCATTATCCACCGATAATGTGGATTGGAGAAAACCAAAGTCAGTGAGGGGGTACTTCAAGAAAGGACCATTACTCAGTGTCTATATTCGAACACCCTTTTCATAAATGGACGCGCCCGCACATGACACGGACTGACGCTATATAACTTGAGTTATATTATTACCAACGTGGGATGATCCCATCGTGGTACGGAGAAATCGTCGACGAGCGAGCTAGCTATGTTACTTAAATTGAAAAGAGGATCCGTGTCATGTGCGGGCGCGTCCATTTATGGACACTGTGTAATGGTCCTTTCTTGAAGTACCCCCTCACTGACTTTGGTTTTCTCCAATCCACATTATCAGTGGATAATGGTAAGGAGAAATCGTATCTTGATTTCTCCTTCCCATGTTTACCGAAGAAAGGGGTGGGAAAACTGGCATGTCCGATTTCACACCACCGCGAAGTTCTCGGCTTCCGTAGTTTTAACTTCGCAATGTGTTGCGTACTGTATAAGTAACTGCGCCTGTTCCTAACAGAGGGCGCTACAACACAAATGAAAGGGTCGTGCGGGCGATGCATGTACAACTACTGTATGTAGGTAAAAATGACATTTAGGGATTGCCCATATTTTTGGTTGTGTTCACACTGGACTGCCAATTAGATCATCTGACTCAGAACTTGAAGGTGACATGCACTCATGATAATGTGCGGGTATGGGCTCCCCCTACCCTTTCCGCTATAGGGAAGGATTAGACCTCAGCAAGAGGGTCAACTTAAGTCCCCAGTCTGAACGCTCGGACGATCAAGCTCCCCGGTTGTCGGTTTATATAATGGGGGGTAACGTGTCGCGAGAAATACAATTATGAAATGCTGTGTAGGGCTTATATCTTCCTAGCGCTGAAACCTTTCGAGCATGTTAAATATTGGCGACAGAAGACAGATCCCTTATTGTCTGCTCCTTATCTCCACAAGTAGACCTAGTCTAGTCTGAACGCAAGCCCTTGGGTAAATTGACACCGTTTAGTGCGGCGTCACGTCGTTTTATTGGAGTAAAAGCAAAACCAATAGTTGCATCTTTTGCACACTGACCCAATAGCAAAAGTGTGGAAGTGATGGCTTATTTTCACTTGAAAGTCAAAGTATGACGTCACACTTAATAGTGTCATTCTTTATTGATACCGCCACGCTGCAAAAACAAGAAGAGTGCTTGTAACGTTTTATGCGCGCACCACAAGCACGTATAATAACGCATGCATAATAAAACAGGGTAAGTTGTGCGCACCCTCTGCTTACTTTGATTGGTCAGTTAGGGTACGCGTGCACAATAACACCTCGCACTGTCTTCCAGCACAGTGGCGGTTTTTTGCGTTGCTATAAGAAACGTGACTTAGTTGAAACAGGGAGGAACTGGTCGAATGCACAATGCTTTTCGGTTCAAAGAATGTTGACCTCAGTAAACGTAGTTGAAGAAAAAAATCGACACTTAAAATGAAAAAAAAAAAAACACAAGTATTGAATTTTAGAAATCAGCTTTAGCCATTCATTATTAATGACTATATAATGAGGGCCTATTACTTTAACTTGCTTGTTGGTGACAAGCGTATGAAGGCTTGAATAGCCTATGAAGCCTACGTAAGAGGTGCGGCACCATTATACTACACAGTTTTAACAACTACAGATTACCATGCGGGTTTTCTCGGGATAAAGGCATTATCATGATCAAGCCTCACAGTTCGGCATTAGCTATCAGGCGCATCCTCGAGCCTTACAGTAATGTTTTATTATGTTAGTGCCCTGTGTTGTTCATCGATACCCGCAGCTTTGTTTACTTACAATTCCTGATGGAAGGTTTGGTATTCTTCCCAACCAAAGGCAATTTTGTCACAGCCTATGGGCCTGTTTATGTCACGTGGTACGTGGATACCGGTGGTAGATTTAGTTACATGTGTACATAACGTACATGGGAGAATGCTATTTCCTGCAATCTAGGGCTTTGGGGGGCCAACACCCCTCACTGAGATCGACGATTCATGATCCCGGCTGAGTGAATGATCAGTATACCGATCAACCCAGGAGAACAAAAGTCAGCTTGACGTAAATGTAAAATTGGGATGGCACGTGATGGAATGATTTCACTGTAGTATTAGATTGCCCAGGGAGCTGGTCTTTGAACTCCCTGCAGGATTGCCAAATACATTGACGGTGATTTTCTTTGGAAAACACACTGTCAACTTCAGCTAACATCGTCCATTTCTTTGACCGCTTTTTCATATCGAGAGAATGACGAGGAGGGGAGAGGAGAGGACGCTAATTCTTAAGTTTAATTCAACATGAAATTTCTTCAGAAAGTGACGTTCTTCTGTTTTACACTTAGATTCACTTTTGGAACGTCTTCGGTTTCAAAAGTATGTTTGTATGATGAACATGGGCATAACCTGGAAATTTTAGGTGTGCCGTAGGGACGTAGCCTTTGTTCTCAATATATAATATACGGTTCCATCCCTTGAGTCTCGGGATTTCAGTAACAAATTGTTCCAATTATGTGGGCTACAAACCATGCAAACAGAACTATAGATTTCAGTATTTCTTTTACCCGAGTATGTACGATAGTTCTGTGTACCTATCTGATCTTTGAGATAATATAAAATTAATGCCAAACTATCCGTGGTAACATTGGCCCATTTCAACTAACATTGGCCCACTTCCTAACACCTCCCTGGTTCGACACAGATATCTTTCCGGATGAGACAAGTTTTCTTACAGAATCCGTCCAAACATGATGCAGCTGTCCTACTAGGCTAATCCGATCATGACGCTTAACATGAGAGATTCTTTGCCTACTTCGGTCCACTCACCGATCGTTGAACTCTTTCTTTACGATACTAGGAAGGGCAACCGAAGAATTCGGTCAAATTTTAAAGACCGATGAACTCTAAACGCTTCACCTAATATCAAAACCAGACTGCCACTATTGACTCTGTGAATGAAGCCATGCAAATAGGCTAGATTTCTTTTGTAGATTTTGTTTTTGTTATTTTAAGGAATAATTAGGGTCAATAGTAACAGTCTGGAGTCATCCAGAAACATTAGCTCTCACCTTTAATTAAGCCCAGAATTACAAAATGTTTTGAGTATTTCCCCTTGCAGGTTGTCTGCATTCATGGTGTCTTCAATATAGGACAAGATTGTGATTTTTTCATTCCCAAAAGTGACAAAGTAGGTATGGGCATCGAATACGTACAAATATGATCGTTATAATTGTCGAAAATCTATCAAAACATTGCGTGTCAATGTCTAAAAACATTGTTTATAATTTAAAACATTGTCTAAACACCATATTGCTTCCCTTTCTGTGTCTTGCAGAAGATATATATACACATGTGTCTCCGAGTGAAACACGATGATTTCCTTCATTTATTGGTAGTTTCCAAGCACGGAATTAGAGATTGAACATTTCTCATGAGTGGGGGGCAAAAGAAGTGTTCAATTACCAAGCAACACGTTGGTCTTGCAATGTAGGTCTATGAGAAGTTCGAAATAACGCATATCGTTGCACGAACAATATGACAAAAGCACATACAATACAGCCAGCCAGACTTTGACTTTGCTGTCTTTCTTAGAATTCTCTTAATTTAAATCGAGTTACTTTGTGAAAATATCTACACGTTTGATCTTTTTATACGTTTTTTTAAGTTACTGGTCCAGAAATTTCAAAATACAATAAAAGATAAAAACCTATTTGTAATCTTTCATATGAGGACTCGCTTGTTTAGTACAGTACTGAATACTTGTATAAATATAAGGAGCTATGTCACAGAAACGGAACAAATATAGCGTGTGTATTGACACCGAGAAAAAATTCGTGATGCACTTCCTAGTTTTTATTTTAACTAATGGAAAACATTTCATAATAACTCAGGTACATGATTTTTCGCTCATTCGTATTATTTATTCTTGCTAGAGAGTACAGGCTTACCCTGTTTGGAAAATTTTAACTGGTATGCAGTCGCGTCAACTAAATTTTGACATCATCACTTAAATCCTACAAATCTCTTCTTATTTCTTTTAAAACTATCATCCATGATTTTTGAGCATGCACATAGATATAACATATCAAAAGTAAAACCATGAGTTATTATGCATGGATTTATATAACAATTTAATAATAAATATGTAATTGTCACGTGATTAAAGAAGCCACACATGAATTAGGATACTGGGGTACACAGTCTTTTTGAGATGACCATATGCTTACAGTAACTGTTGCATCAAATCGTTGAATTCCAGAAGATGGGATAAGTACCCACTCTTTGACAAGGGGGTGGCCAATGTGATCCTAAATGATGTTTGGCCTTCAAAATAAAAACCAGAACGCCCCTTCTGTGATACATTGCCGAAAAAGTAGTCCTTGTCAAGTGTTTTCATCTTGTATGGTCCTGGAGGTGTCGCGTGTTGTTGAGCAGTGCCAAGCAATGCGGATTGTCCACCATTCCTATCTTGAAATATTGTCTTTTCAAGGTTGTCGGTTTACGACTTGACCTCCACATGGGAACCTTTCCTATCAATATAACAAGTCTATCACCCTAGTATGCTAAGTAACAGAAGACAAAAAGTGAAAAACAAAAATCCGAGAAGAAGAAAAAGACTGGACTAGAATTCGAACCCGGACGGTCTGAATGAAAATCCAAGCACTTTCCACTATACCATCTACAAAGACGTTGAATGTATGGTATTTCTAATTATCGTCTTGTCACAGCATCGTTCTCACGTGTCCATAAGTAGGAAATTAAAATTACTGTTACTGATTAATGTAACAGTTACGCTTGTGAAAAGATATATGTTGTTCTCTATAGTTTTATCTTTGAAGTGCTACAAAAATTCAGCTCTTCCTTTGCGGTGGTCAAGAAACGATACAATTTGGAGGGGTTCCGCCCACTGATTTATATAGTTTACGAGGCTTTTGTAGTTTCACCTCTGGTGACCTCAGATGACCTTTCACTCCCAACAAAACCCACAAGGTTCTCTCTCAATATGACAAATTTATATACCCAAACATGAAAATTATTCATCATCTCTGTCTTGAAGTATCGTGTTTTTCAAGGTATTTTTTACCTCGGGGGGCTTCGAATGGCAGCTGAACTCGACCGAAAACAATAGGGGTCTTTCTCTCAATGTGATAAATTAACATATGAAAAGTGTCCATCATTCCTCTACTAGCCTATGATATCGTGTTTACAAGCAATTTTAGTATTTTTATCTCCGGTGATCCCAGATAACCATGGACCTCTACCAAAACAATAGGGTTCATCTTATGGCTATGACGCATTCACATGCTAAGAATGAAAAGTATCCATCCTTCCTACCTTGCGATATCGTGTTTACAATGTTTTCGATTTTTGACCTCTTGTGACCTAAAATGACCTTTGACCTCGAACAAAACAATAGGGATCTTCCTTTCAATGTAATACATAAAAACGTCAAGTATGAGAAGTATCCATCCTTGCTATCTTGAGATATTGTGTTTACAAGCTAGGCGTCACAAACACACACTCACACAACACATACATATGCACACACATACACTCGCGCGTGATTGATTCTGTTTGTCTTCGGCAAGGAATCAAAAACAGGGGCCTAGTGCTCAAACTGCGGCACCTATATACCAAGTATGAGATCTATCGCGGTAACTTTTCTTGAATCTCTAGTTGACAAGGTTTGGACCATTTGACTCAGATGACCCCAACTGACCTTTGACCACTAACAACCCAGAGGGGCACTGCACTCAATATGGGACATCCAAATTCCAAGTATGAGATCCTTCAAAGTGACCCTCTTTGAGATGTCGTTTTACAAGCAAAGTGTCACATACACACACCCATTCACACATGCAAATATAACCATTACTTAGATTCCTTCTGGCAGAAAGGATCAAAAAGTTACAAGGATTCAGGTTAGAGAAGTTTGAGTGTAATGCACCTGTCGCCTCTTCCTACTGAGAGAGGATTGATGTCACCCATCTACATAAATAATATATGGCTGAATGACCGTTAGAAAGCTTAGGAACCAACCCTCATTCTATACTGACTAAACAGACATCACAGTTAATGTACCTATTGAAAATTTTGTAATAAATGCTAAAAAGGTCAGATTTACCGAGGACAAGAGACCACTTCTTATGAATATGAGGAGTAAACAGTAAGATATTGAAAATAAACAGAACAAAGTTTAGCCGCATACTTTACTCTTTGCACGTTGCAACTCAAGTTGATACCGTGACCTGATTTTCAATCGTCGCACTCCAGTGCGAGTCGTAACACAGAGCCACGCACACTATGGCCGTATACGACTGAAGGCATATATATACGTCACTTGTTCAGTATTCCCGAATTTGGCCGACGCTACTTTAACTATCAGTCTGCGCTCACACTACGAAAGTTTGATCGACACGCAGACGAGAGGAGTTGCAATGGACCCATTTCCAAATAGCAATTACAAAGGATTGTGGGATCGTGTTTTGGTGTGTGTCGTTTTCGTCAATGGCATTTTACTGTGGACAAAAAAAATGCGGACTTAAAGTCTATCCCATAATCCTGTGTAGTTGCTATTTGGAAAAGGGTCTATGTGCACAGTTGTATATTTTCAGATGGGCTTAGTAAACACCAACGACAACGTGTTTTTGAGAAATCTTTGGTTCTTTATAGTGTATCGAGACCCTCATAAAAACTTCATGATGTAAGCACGCACTTTCGATTCGTCAAAGAGTTGTTTTAATGCTCCCACACGTTTACTTTTAGCCCCATCTACAATCTCAACAACTGCCTTTAGCACCTACAATCCTGAACAACATTATTGGGACATTTTCGGACCTGCAAGATGATTATTTGCAGCATGCACCCCCCCCCACGCATGCCCCCCACCCGTTACTCAATTGTGAGAAAATGAAGAGCGCGCTATTTTCTTCAGCAGCTGTCATTCACCTTCAAAACAACATTGCTGCGGGGTGCGGGAACTTGTCCCAGATATTTGTCAAGGTTGCAGCTCTCATGAAACGCGTTCATTGCACGATGTCAGTTCTCTACTGCTGCTGAACAGTAAAGGAGCCTGAGAGCCCTTTCCATACAATCTACTGTATACTTTTTATTGTGATAATTTGAATGTGTCGTCTTTCTATACAGTTTCCACTCTGTTGTACAATCTATATCTCACAGGTTTGCATACTGCATCAATGGCGCTGCCAAGAGGAGGGACATCTGGGGCATGGGAGCGGGGGTCAGTCAGTTAATGCCTTTGCCACCCCTTGCCCTTAGTCCACTCCTGTACAAAGGTTTAAAAGAGTAATGCACACACACGCCTGTTTCCCCCAACATTTTTGCTTGCCCCCTCCCACTTTTGAAACCCGGTGGCATCACTGCATGGCACTTGCCGACAGACGGTGAAATTTGAATTTGCTTTCTGATTGCGTCTATTTAAGTAGCTTGCCAATCACAAATTTATGAATGCTATTGTGATTTAACTGTAGGTTGACTAAAGCCTGCTTTTAAGAAAATAACCAATAGGAGACCGAAACACTGCCGGACGAACAGTAAAATGTTTCAAAACTGGTGAATTACGAGTAACTTTGTATGTATGCGGAATAAAGTGTGAAAGAGTGTTCAACCATCCACTTAAATGTATGGCTCGTGTAACAAATGTTCACTAGCGAAAATTCATGATTCTGCTGGCACAACGTATTGCATAACGCAACATTTGTCATAAGAGAACAGTTTTGCCCATATTGTCCTTTCCGTCACAGATTGGGTCCTGATAGCCTATATGTTTGCTCATTCTGAATCAAAATGATATCCCTATGAGAGTCATAGGAACCAGCCTTCCATTTCTTATTTTCAAAAACTCATTTTAAGAATATTTAGAGGATTTATGTACGATAGCACAATTACTATCGTTTGACCAAGTAAGTTTAATGGATCAGCCCCGAAAATGACCCCGTGGGCTGGTAACATGCGTGCCTTTCCGTCCGAGCGCAATATTAAATCCATTGAAGTAAGTTGTAGAAGACTGCAGAATCATACAGCCTTTGAATTGTTTCCCGAACTTAAATATCCCCTTGGTATGTTATTTAGGTTGATTCATTTTTATTCGGGAAACGGTGAGGCCATTAAGTTACAATGAATCACTTCTGGTTAGGTCATCGCAGCTCTGTTCTCGTCTTGCGGAAGCTTGTATTGCGGCTCTGTATTATAAACTTGACCAATTTACATGGGGGCAGATTTTGCCAATAGCATTTTCAACACGGTCCGTCTTTTCATACGTAATTAAGGAAGGAAACCAAACTGGTATACATAAATGGAAAATTTCGTTTTCATTGTCTACAGGGTCTAGGAGCGACTCTTGGCCTACGGCTTGCGCTGCTTCTGTATAACCTGATAGTGTGTTCTGTTTTTTGTTTTGGAAACAATCCACTAGCCACGCGACCATGCATGACTCAACTTATAAAATTCCAGTGTGTAATTACCTGTTTTATATGAATGCAGTTTGCCGATCTTTTGTATTTCCTTAATTGGCTCCGGTTGGGGGTAGATAAAATAGCAATTTTACTCAAATCGAAGTTACATGCTTCTATATCGCTATTTTTAGATGCTATTGCATAAACTTTGCAAACTTTTCGGAGATTTGATTCCATCTTTCGCCTCTGTCCTCATTACCGTACACCTTACTGCGTGCCTAATCTCTTAAACCTGAGGCCCATCGTCATTACCCCGCGTAGCAGACTCTGTTCGCTCGGTCCCTTTAAGGCTTCCCAAACCAGGGATACGACCCAACAAGAAATATGCCGTACAGCCTGCTGTGCAGGTCACAAAGTACTGTAGTGTGATCTACGGTCAAGCAGCATTGCACCCAGCCGTAGATGATGTTCACATGATTATTGGAACCAGCCATGTTGGTATGTCGGAAGCCGATGATGAAATCCCAGTTATAAATACATACCGGTATAATATGCAGTCTAGGTGTATGGGAATACATTTCACGAAGGTGTTTGCCCTCATAGACATAGGAGCCCAAGTTGATTGGGGGGGGGGGGGCTGGAACGACTTGCCTGAAAAATATGACCCAAAATTTCCGCGCTCTCCACGCACGTTCGACATGTTAATGTACATATCATATAGGCATGCATCGGTTATCACACCGCATGCCAATTACATCAAATAATTTGCGGTGTTTCTACCTTCTTTATTGGTTTTAATTTTGGTGGATGTCGCTGATCGCCGGCCTTGGGGAGGGGTCTAAGGGGAGGGGGTTCCTGTTGCCCCTACCCCTCCCCTTTGAAAATTTTTGAAAAATTAGGTGTCCTTACATGTAAAATTTTTGAAAAATTAGGTGTCCTTACATGCAAAATTTTTGAAAAATTAGGTGTCCTTACATGCAATCTGGTGCCACATATGCTACTTTTGAAGTAAAATTTGTGTTAAAAAATTTACGTATTTTAGGTAGAAAAACATCAGCATCAGTGAGGGTGGGGCATGGCCCAATGGCCCCTCAAATACACCACTGATAATCATAATATAAGTTTAACCATTAAAAAACACACTGATGAATTAATACGGAAAATATAGGTGCTGGTGCAATTCAAATCAGAACTTTATATTAATTACCAAGGAAGTTTTTAAATTATTAATACCCTTTAGCTACATTATTGCATTATTTTTCTTTCAGTAGGTGCCCGAAAAATCCTCAGCAGTTTGCCCGAATTTTCACAAAAATGTTTGGTTGGGGGGCTGCAGCCCCCCCCCCCGCCTCCTACGCCTATGTTTGCCCTTAAATTTTCTTAACTCGGCAAACAATTATGACATGAAGTTTGTCATGAAAACGATTAGTTTTGTCCTGAAATCGTCGATTTTACAGGAGGGGAAGCGCTACCGACCCTGCCCCCAGCTTAATACACCTTTGAGCACGATATGTGGTCACAAAGGGATATGAGTCTAATAGCAGGGGTTGTGTACTTTTAGCTCAGTCTGTTATTGACCTTAGGACTAGCTATTCACGTGTTTGAAAACAATAAAACGAGCGTTGTCATTGGCAGATTGGCACCTACTGAGTTTGTAGGGAAATAAAAAAAAAGTTGGTTTAAAGTTTTGCGCATAATTAAAGAAGTATTCAGAGTCTGCAAGGACTTCTCACTGAGGGGAACCATGGAGCTACTACCTAGACCAAGTATTATCGCCATGGGGGAAGTGTTTCTAATAGCAACTTTGGATACAAATATTTATGTGTGTTGTCCGGGAGAATCTGAACTAAGGAAATATGACAACGAATTAACTATAGCCGTATAGAAATGATGTGCCCTTTCAAGTGCTGGGGGGGGGGGGCGGCCGCCCCGCAAATGTCAGAAAACTAACTAAATCGGGCAGATACTTTGTCTCAGTCGGGCGCAAAATTGGGCATTTAAATTAGGTCTGGAGTCGGGCAAAAATCACCGCCCTCCCTGAGAAAAACAGTCCCGTACGGCCATGACTTAAAGACAGACTGTCATCACCCCAAAGTATATTTTTAGTATATGTATATCAAAATTCTCAATTGGTAACTGCTCTTTGATTGACATCAAAGTTTGAAAAGTTGAAAGATGCAGAGTAGCTCACATTCCACACAAGGCAGAGAGAGTACTTTTATTACATTTTATAGCCTTGTGTGCTCACCAGGACATTGCCTTAAGCAATAAAACAGGTTTATTCTTGCACAAGGAAGAGCCTTATACAGTTATGGGAGGAGCTAGAAGATGCATAGTTGGGAGAATTGGAACTGTCTGGGATCATGAAAATTCCCCTTTAAATGTATTTTGGACTTCAGATTTGTGCTAACCGCTATGCTATGCCTTGCATCAAACCTACCGCATAACATTTTTAACATATTCTCAGCTGAGTGTCTCTTTCGGGGTAAAACGGGCCGAATTGAAAAAGTTCAATTTGCAGAAAGGTCTTGATAGAATAAATAACATAAATTGTGACTGCATTCAGGTACTAGCGAGAGTCGAAACCATTCCCTCGTTTACAACATTCATGCATCATGAAGCAAATACACAGACAAGTTTTGTTCATTTGACAAAGAAACATACTTAGCCCCACCGATGGTTTCATTTGCTGTATTCGTGACGCATATATCGGGAATAATACCTATATGAAAAGTCTCGGTAATGGTTTTAAGGGTAAAAGGGCGAAATAATTAACCGTTTGGGGGAGTGATATGAATCAATCAATTCAACATGACGCTTAAAATGTCCAAAGGGTTTCTTAAAATGAGCTTGACAAGAGATGATTTGCTTGCTGGATTCACGACCCCTACAAGCATAATTTACGTCACTTTACTTTTTCTAGTTAAACCAAATATTTCACATACATTCATATGACGTGAGGCGTACAAATATCCCACCTGCATTGCACCATGTATTGTGTCATTGGCTACTTCAAACGAGGAGAGAAATCGAGAAACTATTGTAAAGACTTGTACCAAGCATTACGCAGGCTATGTGAATATGTCTCTGGTTAGCCCTCCCAACTTACGCCAGGGGACAGGTGAAGACACAGTTATTCGAGCACTGGGCAGGAAGCCAATGGAACCAGTCGAAACACCGGGGGGGAGGGGTTAGAGGACAATGAAGTTTGATTATTAGAACTACTGGCTATGGCCACAACGAGAGGCTGTCATGGTGGATTGCATGCAAGTTCTACTTCAAACATTACAAGCCTCCGCAATGTAAGCTACTGACTACTGGTCCAATGTTACCTCTCCTCCCGATATGGAAAACCCCCACCCCCTCTCCCACCAAACTCTCAGTTGTATATAATGGCAGCCTTCTTTATTTTCACTAAAGTCCTCCTCTTTCCTCCAACCCCCTCCCTCCGGAAGGTCGCTCAACCCATTGGTTCTATAAGTTAAGAGTAAAATTAACAACCCATCAGTCCAACAGCCATTAGTCCTACCACATCCCATTGCTACAACTTCAGCCTACATGGGCCCACAGCCCATTGTATTCACACAGCATATGCTTACTACAGCATATGCCATTGACTGTAGTGCCTATATAGGGTGAAGGACAAATGGGTTGTACGAATACATGGTTGCAACCTCCTCTCCCAGCTCCCTTTATAATCAGTTCCCTTTGTTCCACCCTTATTCTATATCTGTGACGGTATAGGTAGCCTGGTTTCTACTTGAACTATAGATTAGGTCTACGCACGCATTTTATATATATATATATATATATATATATATATATATATATATATATATATATATAATATATATATATATATAATATATATATATATATATATATATATATATATATATATAAGGGTTGAAGGACATATTTTTCGCACTTTTGCAAGGGTTGCTGTCGCTGGGCTTGATCGTAAAAAGGGTTTAGAACAATTAGCGCCCGTCAACGAATTGCAGTTATGAAGGAATAAATATCACAATAAATGGATGTCATAAATTGTTGTCATTCAGCGCCCGGATGAGGAATTTTAACGTCAAATACCACTTTTCAATTTCTAGGCTAATTACGACTTGTAAAAGAATGCTCAAATGTCACCATGGCGACAAAACTCCCGTCAACACTTTTACTGACTGTGGGCGTTCGAAGACTAAGTGTCTGTATTCATATCGTTGAACGAAGCTTGTACAAGTTACTGCAGTTGATCAGTCAGGTTATCGTGGCTGAATACTGAATTATCTGCCAAGGGGGGTTCATGCACAATTGAGTCCGTTTAGGCCGGTTTTAGGTTGATTCATACTTCAGCATAGCGCTATAAAGCTATGAAACTTGAACACTCTTCAACTCTGAGTTATGTCCGTGATTGGCCCGGAAGAGCATGGAATGACCTTGTATGGTTCTTATAGATTCAAAGAGCATGAAAATGTCGAAGTATAAACCACTTGGATTTCAAAAGTGGGGTGGGGGCTCGAGGCATGCAGAAATTTTAGGGGCAAAATGTTTTTAAAGCGCATTGCTCCTGTAAAGTGTTTACCTTTGTACAGGAGTCGACTGGGGGCAAGTGGGGAAGGCATTGACGGGGTTGCCCCCACACCCTCCTTGGCGGCGATACTGAGGCGGACATGCAGTGATTAATGAGACTGCACAGCTTTCCGACCTTTTAACAAACTGAACGAGTTTGAAATACTCCTCGTATTTTATTTCACACTACAGGTTAGGTATAAGTAGGATTAACTTGTCTTAATTTCTCTTTGCTCGACTATTTGGAATGAAAACATGCAGACGGGGGTGGGGAGATTTACGCAACTAAGAAGTCAACCTGACATAGCCTTGAATAGGCCCACAGGGCTATCCGAGTAAGTGACGTATTCCCAAAAAGTATTAGGCTGCTAGTACTAAAAGACCTTTGAATGCGACGTATTTTATAACTTATGATGATTAGCCTTCGTGACATGCTGCTTCTCTTATTGGCATATGACGTCATTCAATTTTATATACCTATTAGCAAAGACGGAAAGGAATGTTAAAAAGGTTACGCGAACTTACTGTACCAAGTGAATTAACACCTGGGTCTATCCAATGCGTAAATTTAGGTTCTATTGTAATCCTTCTTAAACTGTAATAATTCTCATTTCATTTTCCGGCCATGAAGTCTATGTCGACGGATAACCCTTTTCTTTCACTTCTATGATTCTAAAATCTTATATAATTTCTTTTTGTAACTTGCCATGCAATATAACCCCTGAAACCAGACGGTTGCCGAGCCTGAGGAAGTAGATGTAGGTTAGAGTTTACATGGAACTCCTCGTCAATTGCTGTGATACTTTGTGCGTTGGTAGTATTAAAAGGAACTACTACTGCGTTTAAAATGCACCAAAATGGCAAACAAAGAAAATAGCTTTAATCATTATCAAACCATCCAGTCTCACCAATAGACTCCAGTAATAGCTTTGTCTCCTCAAAATATTATGCATTACAAAAGTTTCGGATGTTGCATCATTTGAAATTTTGAAAGTTTGGGCCAGCAAATTATTCATAAGCAATAAATAACTGAATTTTTTGCTGTTAGAACCTTTTTTTTTTTTTGAAAAGAAAGCTACCGTTCTGCCCTACTGTCTATCATTCTGCATCTAAAAATATTGGTTTTAAAAACATGAACATTCTCTGTCCAACAAACGCAATATGTTCATTTAAAATAAGTCTCTCAATCAGAATTGCATTTTGGACCGTAACCAGATTCAATTCAATCACGGAGGGGTAAAATGCCTGTATGGGGCCACCATATGGGTCCGTTATCGGAAATGAAAAATATAAAAATGTGAAAGCACCATATCTTACCACCACCATAGTTGGCTCCCCGCTCCCACATGGTTCTGTCGGCCCAACTTCAAATTTGTAGGTGGTCCTGGGTAAGGCGTATAACTTCTTTCACAGAGAAAATACTTCAGTTCTGTGGGTTGCATTTGTATTTTATAAAGACAGACTGGACAGTGTAGCCATTTTCATACTGTACAGCAGCAATTACTGTTTTTACTGGAGGGGATCACTTGGATGCAAGCGCCCTTGTACCGTCCTCAAAAAGACCACTGGCTACCCCTTCTGGGACCTCCAGTTAGTCATATATAGCTTTAGGAATATAAACACTAATTTTATAGGCCTTCATATTCAAAATGACAATGCATGTATGAAGTTTAAAGATAACCTAACCCGTCGATCATATATCCGAGTGAAATCGCTTTGTCCGTAACCACCCAAAGGACGCAACGCAAAATTCACGAAGTCATTTCATCACAAGTTACGTTTCCGTACTCTGTTTATGATACTTTTATTCCGATCGTCTGGTAGGTCTACAACCAACTACCATTATTAGTGTTTGTGAGATGATTTTACCATATTCCACTCACAATTCTTATGTTTATAACTTAACCTCAGGCCTATAATGATTTGCTTACCAAAAGAAACAGGATAGTTCTCCAAACCCCGAGTAGTATTCACCACGAATACTCATTACGATCCACGCACGTTTAGTCCTCAGTTAATTTTATTGGTAGGCTACATTGCCACTGGCCTAGCTTTTACATGACCGCTGCTGACTCCAGGCACTGTTCCTAGTATTACGCTGTAAACGACCCCGGGAGGAATAAATACAGACCGTCCAGTTTACGTTTAGCTGATTGTTTTAGCCTCTTTCCAAACTCCCTGTATACCCTTTTCCGTCCCCTGAGTTCTTTCAACAACACAACTAACTTATAGTTTACCATATGAAGGCACCTTTGACCCCTAATAGGCACAATTTTTCGCACAAGTTCAAATCCACACACTCACAATTTCTTCACAAATTAACCAAGTCAAGTGTTAGTGACACGATTCTTTGAATTTCTTTCAACGGATGATTAGTGCCCAACGTGGGACTTTTCTTCGACTTTTGGTCTTTCTATATAGACGTAGGAGGTGTTTGATCTTCGTGTGAACGTATAATTATGACCCACAGTTTCAAAATGGCGGGTGGTCATTTGTGAATATGCCCTAAATTACGCAAATCCACGCGGTGCATTTTAACACATATCGTTTGTGAAAATGACAATGAAAAAATGGACAGAACGCTTTCGAAGCCGTAAGCTAATCATTTAGCGCACAAAGGGATTTTTTTCAAGCGCAAAAACCCGATGGTTACTTTAGATCAAGATAGAAGTTTAAAACTTTTGTAACTGTCATGTGAATCTTTCGTCCTTCACTTTCGTTAACTTTGCTATCGGTACGACTAACATATTTTCTGTGTGAATCGTTGTTATAACAGTGTGATACAATTTTAACTCTAATTATCAAGAATTACCAAGAACGGTAGTAGCCCACGGAACGCAAGGCATGCTGTGACTGGATAATGGAACACAGTGAATGCGCCACCATCACTGAAATCACAATTTCGATACCTACGTGTACAAATAAGGAGGCGAAGTTTAAAAAAAAACAGCTGAAAAGTAATAATTTTGAAGACTCAAAAGCCTTGTCTCGAAACAAAACAAGAAAAAGTTACAACTTACACTAATATCCTTGTAGACCTTTGGTTTTCAATCTTTCTGCTTTCAGTGTTCAACATTATTTGACAGTAAATGCTGGGCGTACTCAATAAGAACCGAAATTTGACCTGAAAACCTAGTTCTGCCTCCACATGATGGAAAACACTTTTGAGCAGGAAAGTGATGAGTATTGTTGGCCTATAAACCTGTGACCAATTAAGCTCTCGATATTGTCGGAACTAACATATTTTTTATGATATTTTTAACCAAATTTTAGAAAGAGGCAAAATCATAACCTACGTGATACTATCGGGTAATGTCATAAACTGAAACAGTAAAAGTGCCCTCTACTAGGCAGCTATATTATAAGGATATATATTATAAGGATTAGGGGATGACACAGAAAATAATTGCGGCAAACTGCCTCATGTTTCGGACTTCTTTTTTTCTCTGTACCATGCATGCATACTTTATCAGATAAAATATTTAAAAAGTTTAGAAAAAGAATGTCCGTTTCTTTCAAGCCTTTTCGTAGCTGCTACGAGGGATGAAGACACTAAATAAAGCACAACTTCTTTCAACTAAAAGTTGTTGAGAATGGTACCGACGCTGGTACTCCAACTTATCTCTATCGGACGATATTTGCTATACCGGTTCGATGTGTATAAGGGAATTGGCAATTTAACTGATTTGCCAATAGCATACATATACGATACGTAAACAATGCTCCCATTTCAATCAATTGAAGGCTTATATATGTGTGATAAGAATGTATGTTGTTTCTTTCATTCAATAAAAATAAAACACGGCATCAATGCCATCAAAAACCAAACAGCAATTTCAAGGAAGTGATGGCTGTGGTACCGTATACACCGTGCACATCGGCCACACCGTGCACAACAGCCTGGAAGGTTTTGTACATGCCGGTACTTCTTGTGCATCGGCCAGCGGTTGCAAGGCGGTTGGATTTGAAATTTCGGATATGGGAAAAACCGATATTGATGATATCTGGCCAACTGTGTTCATGATAATTTCGATATCTGCAAAGTTAAACGTCGCTATCAGGGCCGAAAATGTTTGTTTTACGTAACTTAACCGTTTATGGTCCCTCCCTTGGAAAATGGTGTAAAAAGGCTCAAAACTTTAAAAGTTTACCAAAAGTTGGTGACGATTGATGACCAGCTGTGTAATCATGATATGATGCTGCATATTCCGGCAAAAAGACAAAAATGCCGATAATCCGCAACCCGCGGGGTCTTTATTTTAAGCAAATGGATCATAACACAGGTGTACAAAATTTAAGAATGTAGGGGTGAAAAGGGTGAGCAGGTGGGTCCCTCTGCTAAAAGTACATTGTCCAATTTCAGTCTGTTTGTCCATATCTGTTCCCCGGCCTAAACCAATGCAATGGAAGTTCTTTGTTTTGTCAGGATCCGTTTAGCGAGATTTGAATTGATATTAAAGCAGTCTTAAAGAGTTGTTTCTTGACGGTTTCTTTCGGCCATGTAGGAAACCCCACTAAGCCTACCCCTCCCCTTTACAATTATCATCTCAGTGTCAAACGTCAACACCCTTGCATTTCTTATTCCCTTTGCAAGTATACTGCAAGTGAAAACTAAAATATGAGTAAACCTCCCCAATTGTGTTCATACTCCTCCCTCCACACTGTACCAGTTAAATGCGGTGATTATCTTTCGAAAACCTCAGTTGAGGGAAATTATCTTTCATAGGCAGACATTCTGTCTTTTTCCAGTCTCACATGAAATTATTTCTATCTTGTAAGAATATAACTTCAATTTTTAAAGATTACTCTTAGACCTAAATTATTTGTTTCGCGATGCTTAATTTAAGCACTCTGGTGAAAATTCCATGCAATTGTCATGCTCGGTTCTTTAGATATTATAACACCTGGAGTTATCATACTTTCTACCAACAGAGAACTAGACAGAAGCAGGCGCGGTGTCATCGCGTCACATCGGTAACTATTGTTTTTTAATTCTCAACCTAATGTTCTGATCGTGGATGGGGGGTTGCCAATTTACCCAGAGGGTATGCAAAGTTGCATATTTACAATATTCGAATTCCTAATTAGCTGCATCCATATTATGAATTCTTAACATTTAAGTGGTATTAAGTTTTTAAAGTAAAATGAGACACATGGACACCAATGTGAAGAGTCATTACATTGTGAACAAAATTTGACACCCGATTCTCATATCTTGTACAGTTAAAACTGGTAATGGTATAAAGAACCATTATCAGTTTTAACTGTAGAAAACTTATAGTTGATAGCATAGATTAAACCATGATGAGTTTTATACTGTACATAAATTATGACAGTAAAACAGAAATAAAACTTCATCAAATTCAAAGAAACGTTATCCAGTTTTAACTGCACATGGTTTAATCTATGACATCAAACATAAGTTTGGTACAGTTTTTATTTATAATGGTTCTTAACCATTATCAGCTTTAACTGTACAGGCATGATGAGAATCGGTTGAATTGAAGACTTGGGGGAACTGACACCGGAGTCGAACATGAGTGAACAGACACTAAACTAAAAATTACATGTTTTTCTTCTGTTTTAATATTATGTGCCCGTATTATGTTCATTTGTTACACCTCTTTAATAGTTGTTTCCTTGTTTTATTTCTTACGAAAACTTTTGTTATTTTTATTTTGTCGAAGACACCTCCTTTGTTTTAAAGATTTGCAATCATTGCCTCAAGACTTTATCTTTGAGAGCTTCTTTATTTTACCCTTACTGCTTTTATGCACTTCCATGTTAAATTTGTGTGTCATTGTCCATACCTCTTACCTTCCTAAATAAACTTGTCTGCATACTGCATGGGGGCCTTATGAGCCTGGTACGCTTTGTTGCGGCGATACCTCATCTAACGTGACTATCGCAGTTGAGTCAATGGCAGCTCCCTGAGTAGGTCTATAGGTTACTTGACACAGTTCATGCATGGTTTAATCGGGTGAATCAAGTTTGTTCATCTGGAGTAAATATATACTTAACTCACAAAAGTCAAATTCAAGGTTAACATAATTACACTGTGTCAAACGAAAACTACAAAGAATATATCGCCGTTAAAGTTAACGCTACGCCTTTTCTCAGGCCAAGGACATTTGCGGCTTACGCTGATGGAAGTCCTGTGATTCCGTGTTTTGATGATTCCGACCTTTTACGCAGTTTTGCAGGATACCCGCAAAGTCTTCAATTTGGGGAAAGGGCGTGACCATGGAAGCATTAACCAGAAGAAGTAGTAGCATATATGTCGATTACGAGGTGTTGAGACGTGAAGCCCATTCCATGATATCCTGCGGGACATGCAGGTAGTTTGTAGGTTATTCACTCCTTCATGGCTTCCTAACATCCCTATATAAGTATTACTGAGACCGTACAATCATGACAGTTACGCAGGATAACTTCGTGATTGAACGGTTACGGGACATAACTTCGTTACATGTTTCAGGTAACCTACGTCATGACGAACCTCAGACGCACATCTGCAGTGTTTCCGATTATTTCAGAAATATCACCTGGAGTTGGTTACGTCAATATTTTAGGAAAATAGACCCCAAACGTCATAACAACCATTAATCAACCATTGATATTTGCTTGCTGGCTGCATATCTCGTTTCTTCCACAGTTTTTATTTTCTTTCTTGACATCAACGAAAGTGCTGTTTGGTTAAATGACCTCAGATCTCTGGAGAAAATTTTTGATGTAAACACAGGGAGGCCTCCCAAGATAAGAAATCTTTCTGCAATTCACGTAATCGTGTGTTTCGGGCTTCATGATATTTGAACATCCTTGTTATAAAGAAATCAACTGAGTAGCTATCTCTTCTTTGAAAGATGAGAAATACACGGTAGACTGAAGGGTACCGTGTGGTGTTTCGTACCGTATGCTACTTGTCAACTACCCGACAGAAAATACTATGACGTCTTAAAGGGTGCATTTACACTTGATCCGGATCTGATCGCCCTATGTTATCAGCATATCGAATTACGTGTATGGCTTGATCCTGGTGCATTTACACTTGTCTCGTACTCTGATCCACCTCCCTGCATAATGAGTGTTTTTGCAGAAGTGACCTCCAAATAATTTACGTTGAATTACCGTTGATCTCGGGTCACCGTTGATCCGGGGAGCGTTTACACTACAAGTTTTGATCGCCTGCGCGGGGTCTGATCCTCCCCTCTTACCAGGATCAAAATAGGGCGATCAGATCCGGATCTGATCTGCGTTTACACTACAAATTTGATCTCGAGCAGGGGATCTGACCCCGCGCAGGCGATCAGATCCGGATCTAGTGTAAATGCACCCTTATTTATTTTACCCCCCCCCCTCACCCCACCATAACAAACAGCCTTGGTATCTAACTATTCCAGAGAAAGCGGGAGAGGAAAACCTTGGGACAGGTACGCAGGCGGTCTACGAGCATTACCATACTCCAGACTCCCTCTATTGTTATATGACCGACGTAAGCACTTTACTGACGAAGCGGGTGCTACCAAAGACAAAAGAAAAAATGAATCTCGCACCTTTACATCATAGCTTTTAGGATATGCGCCTACCCCCGGCACCTCTTATGACCTTTGTAAGATATCGGTTGGGCAATGCTGATATTTGAAACACTTTACCCGTTCCTTTGTAAGATATCGGTTGGGCAAGGCTGATATTTGAAACACTTTACCCGTTGAAACCGTGGAGTTAATGAAAGGGTGTTGTAACGTTGTAAAAACATTTACATAACGTGTCGGAATGTCTTCGTTATAAGATCAACATGAATCTACAAAACTACGTTCGCTATGACGTTGCAACGTTCTTACTTGCAACTTCTCTGTTACACAAGACATAAATAACAGCTCTAATTACACATTCTTATCAGGGATTTTTTCCATACAACCTAAACATTCTAAGAAGAAAGCCGTGCATGCATGGAATATTCAGTCTGAGTCTGAGTCTACGAGTTTTCACGTGACCCAAGTTGTTCAAGTATATGCTCGAAATGAATGAATTTTTGTTTACTTTTTATACGAAAAACAACATCAGTAGAGAATTCAGCAAACTATGGCCTTGAACAATAACACTCGTTACAGGCTAGTTTTGTCTGGGTGGTGCGACAGACAAATATTTTTGTTTTAGTTGGAACCTGGAGGAGGTACGTAATTTGGTAAGAAGTTCAACAGTGAGAAAATAGCCCTTTAATAGAAACATGACCCTTATATTTCATCTGTTTTGTTTCCCATTAGCCGACTTTATTGTTAATTCTCTTCACAAGTAATTTGTAAAGAAGCAGTTGATTTGGTCGTTAAACTTGAACCTGTATATATGGGACATCCAATAAGTCTAAAAACCAGAGTGTTGCAGTGAAAGGAAATTTTGAGATTAACGGCGTTCCATACCTCACTCGACTTGCTTAAATACGATACCGTAGTTGGCCATATCACACTACTGGCCGGGGCTCTCACTGGAATGGGCTTCCGCGCCTATGAAGCTTTGCTCTGTGGCGGGGACCTTGGGCTTCCACATTTCAATTGAGGTCTTATCTATATTCAGTGCTGTCGGTCGGCAGGCTTTCAAGATTTTGGGTTAACCGTTTAAGCCCTGAGCAAGTGGTACAGTGGTTATGATCTGTGACTTCCAATCATGAGGTCGTGTGTTCGAATCCCAGCTCGGACATAAAAATTGTCGTCTAGTTTCTGGGTGGCAGTTTGTCGTCTGTTATCCCTTAATCATAGACGTTAAACCGTGAGTTTCTCACGAAACTGGCATTGCCAGTTGCTGAGTCCACCCAACGGAGGATCAGTAAAACAAACAAGCCCCGGTTCCGAATTTTTGCATAACAATGCAGTGTCAAACTATCCGTCGAACCAGGTAAAAATAGCGTTGACAGTAGCCCCGTAGATTTTCCTCTTTAAAAATAAAAATTAAAGTTTTGAAGTTTTCAAATTATGTGAAATAACATGAAATTTTTAATTTAAAGGTGATCAGTCGTCTTGAAATATTCTTTGTGACGTCAGCCTTTTCTTGACATGTTTCTGCAGTCGTCACTGTTCAAGGATACACCGTACAAGCATGGTATAGCTAATCGGTAAGCAAGAAGAGACGGCTTGTAGCTGTATACCTACTAGCTATACCGATGTCATCATAGCTACTTGTACGGTGTATCCTTGAACAGTGACGACTGCAGAAACATGTCAAGAAAAGGCTGACGTCACAAAGAATATTTCAAGACGACTGATCACCTTTAAACTGTTATGATATTGACCCGGTTGCGATTTCTATTCGGGTTGAAAGGACAAAACATCACCAACGGCGCTGTGGTTCGCCCCAGTTTGGCGTGGGATCCCCTTAGGGCCCCTGATGGGAGCCAGAGGCAACTCCCCAGTGAAGGTCCAAGGGACACCCCCCCCCCCCAAAAAAAAAAAAAAAATATGGAGTAGACTATTAACGAATTGTGGACGTTAGAATGATTAACCTTCTTCAAATGACATTGGATTAATATATAAACAAACCACAAAAATCACAATTTGAAACTTTTTTTTTAATTATACTCTTACACTTTTTTAATTATAGCCTTACTCCCTCTTACTAACCGCCGGCCGGAATTGATGATTCAGGGAGCTTGACTGTGTAGGAGGATGGGTGATGAGGGTTTTCCTGGAGCTTTGGAACAAACAATAATTTCACCCAAGCTGCCTTACACGAGTAGTGGAAAATCTTATATTTAGGATGGGTGATCGAAAACAAATTGCATTTTTAAGGCCTTTTTTTAATGTTGCACCTCATTTAACAAACAGAAAAACAGAAGTTATCCATCTACAAACCAAAGAAGTGATATGAGTTACAGAAAAAAAGAAAAGGCTTAAGGGGTCCCCCTACGCCCGCCCCTGCGCTACGCGCCTATGTAAAATCATTTTAGCGAGAAAAAAATCGAATTCACACCCGCAAATTTCTGCTAAAAACCCGAAATTTTGGAAAACCAGAACCACTGGACCCCGAAGTTTTGTCCCTACAGCGTACCCTACTACTAAGAGACAAAAATCAAGTGGGGCGACATGATCGCAGTAAAAACGCTGAAGCGTTTCGACATTATCTAGTGGAATTAACGGTAGCAGACAGGTGCCTCATAAGACCACAGTTATGTGCTAACAATGAGTCTTGAATTAATAAAGTGTTACCGTTACAGGAAATGTCCCTGATTTGAGGGCATTGGTGTAAGAAGGATTTTCACTGGACGGTATGTGCACATTTGAGATATTTATTTATTTTTACCAATTAAGAGAAGGAGGGATCTAAGAAGAGGGGTGAAGGGGCTGAGGGGACCCAACCGTTTTCCGTTGGAAATACATTTTTAATTTTTTGCCTGGAAACGTATCTTTCATAAACTGTTTCATCCTCAGTATTCCCTTGCAAGCTTTGATACACAGATGATACCAAGCGCAGACTAAGTCGTGACTAACTAACGGTGGAAGTCCCACCATGGTTGGGCTATAAGGTCGAAATATTTGGCATTCTAAACTTTCTGGTTCGCAAGAAATCCTACTCTAAACATATGAAACATAAATTTGCCACTGTAACCATGCGAGGACCGTAATTTAAGCACGTAAATAGATTGCATGAAATAGCATAATCGAATAAAATGGATTTACTGTCTGAGCGACTGACCCTAGTACGGAGTAACATACATTGTACTGTATTTGACTGTCTCCCGACGGAATAATCAAGTCTCCTGGGCCTTCACAGATATCTGTATGGCAGGTAGGCTAACAATGTCTATGTTTCTTGGTGGGCTGGTCTATTTAGTTATATGAGTCCAAAATTGTGATAGAAAACCACTGAACGAAGCGCGGACCCAACTATTTCGAATAAAATCTGTAGAATCTGGGAATAATCAACTCATTCGACAAAAACATGCTTCCTGCTTACCAGAATTTTTCGCATGTGATACTTAGCTCATCTTCCTTAAAATATTTAAAATATTCCTATGTTTTTTTTACATAAACCAGAATTTCATTCTATCCTAGAGCAATTGTAACTCTACTTCGAAGGGTTCTTTGAAAGGTGTGCTGTTTCTAAGTGGAATTAGGTAAATTACAAATACTGGAATGTAAACACGATATTGTGCATTTCACAATCATGGCTGTCCAAATTGAGTAAGGTTGAAACAAAGAGAGCATCAAAAAAGGAATTACCCTACATCCCCATGACGAGCAAAGAATTTCACAGACGTTTCCAGGGTTTACGCCAGGATTTGCCCGACAGGGGGCAGCTCCACGAAGGGACGGGAGCATCAACCCGAAGCCCGGACAAAGATGGTGAGCTGCGGAAAATGTGGCAAAAGCAACATTTTGGGGTGCGTGAAAATTTTGGGGGTTTCTTCTGAAGAAAAATTGAAAATGTGGTTTGAGTGGGACCTGATTGCTTTTCTTATACGTCTATGGAACCCGGTATTGCTCTCATTTTCTTCGTGGCTTTTCCTTTTTACAATTTTCTTTATTTTTACTTTTTGATTTTATTTTGAAGAGGGTCTTAAGACCTTACTGACTACACCAATGTTAGAGACTCTTGAAAAGTACTGTAGCTATCTTTTCCAAACGTTCTCAAGATGGTGAGAGCTATACAGTGGCTGTTGCAGCTAAAAGGCGCTCGTTTTATATAGTAACAACTTTTAAGATAATTCCGTCAAATGTTTGCTCATCTCGCTATTTCTCATGAAATTCTTAGAACATGAATTGAATCAGGCCTACATTTGCGCTATCCTTTTGAAAGGGAATGGGACATCATTTTCAGCCTTTCGCCGAAAATGACTTAAATATTTCATAGAAAATGTAGCCGATATGTGTGAAAGGAAGCTGTTATCCGTAATTTTTGTATAATAATAACAATCATAGCTTCCTTTTTGCAGAAAACCATTTAAGTAAAGTTTATTGTGTTCTCATAACAAACGTACCGTTTGTCTTAAATGGAAAGCCGTTTTAGCCAATAGTTGACTTCATTTCAAAATATGCAACTTAATTCTAGTTTGTTACGGTGACTATTTCCAATTTTCATCTCAAAAGGAGAATAACCATCTTAGGTCAGTACACCAGCGTTACGTACACATGCGACTACGATAATAAGCTACAGGTCGTAGGCGCAACTCCCTGATCAAACCATGGAGCTACCACACGGTGTGGTAGCTCCATGATCAAACTAAATGCACGTGCGGGACGAATGAGTCTGATGAGATAAACACACAAATTATTTTCCCACATTTAAATATAGTACATGATAGGAATGAATTTACTTGTGATCAGTTTTCCTTTCATCCTTTATTTATAAAATATTTGTGACCTCGCAGACCTTCAAAAAGGAGGACAAATCAGCGTCCAGTGTCAAGAAACATCGGAGGGAGGACAGACTGCCTCAAAGTCGGACAATCCGGCAAAAAGCTGGAGGTATGGACACCCTGTTACCGAGACATCACACACCGAGTAATCAGGCCAAGAGAAAACAGACTTCGTGGCATGACCTCTTTACTGTGACTCTTCGACACATTTTCTTTGCATGGTATTTAACATGACCCCTAAATGTCCCATTTTCATTCGAAAATAGGTTTTAATAGTCTAAGTTCTTTCTTCATGTGTATATGAAAGAAAATTTGGTGCTTATGTAGTTTTTTCTCCCAAAAACAAAGGCCTTTGATGGGTTTCGAGAACACTACACTCTTAGCAAAAAGGGTTCTTTATTTGTCCCACATGAAGAACCCTATAGGTTCTTCTAGAATTATTTACAGGAATTACTTAAGAAAAAAAAAAGGTTCTGTCTGGAACCCTTTATCACCTTTCGTCCTCCAGGAAGAACCATATAACCCTTTTTTTCTTAGAGTGTATAAACAATCTGATAAATAGGGGCATGAGCTGGTGTCCTTTCAAATATCTGAATAGATTTGGCTTAAAGTTGACTTAATTTGGTTCAAACTGGGACGAATGTAGGTAATTTTAAGCGACATTCAGTCAAATACTTGACAAGATTCCAGTTTGCACCCCGATACTTATAACATTGTTATCGAATATGAATGGGGCAATGTTGGAGTGAACGTTCAGCGTTTTTGCTTATTATTTTAGTACCGTTTCCTAATTCTATACACAACTGTCAGTGCAGTGCAGCCGCAACCTGAGATTGATTTTTATCGTGTTGGAGCCGGGACTAGAGCCCACCACTCAGCTCGAGAGACCCGACACATGCAGGTTCGATATGAAGATTTTTGCTATGATAGTAGCCTATGCATCTGTTTCGGTTTGCTTCTTCTTTTTAGTTCTGTTACGTACGGTTTAGTTTAGTTTACATAAAACGCATTGGACTCATGGGTGTGAATCATGGGGGACGGGATGTGAATCCCCTCACTTTTTTGTAAGGGGGATATCTCCAATAAGCCCCCCCCCCCCACTTTTCAGTAATATAACATAGATAACGAATTAACGCTACATTTTAAAAGCTAAATTGCCCCCAAATCTGGCACAATTTGCCATACTGACACCTTCCAATTTCCCTTTTTTTCAAAGGGGAGGGCGACATCCCTCCCCTTAGACCCCTCCCCAGGAGGGCGATTTGCAAATGGTGAAAAGTTCCCCCCTACTTTTGGAGATGGATTCACGCTCTTTGTTGGACTGCATTCCACTCACAACACGATGACTAAAAACATAATCGCTGTATACAATGTTTTACAGCCTTGCGTACATACCGTATCGTGTATCTCTGCGTAACGCAGTTCTCTGCAGGGCGTATCCAGCGTTTGGACCGAGGAGGGGGAACACCACACTAACCATACGATACCAGAGGCAATGCTGGACCGCATATCCCCTACTACGAGCGTGTTGCCCAGAGGAGCCGTCTCAGGGCATTTCTATGTCATAAGGATGTCGGGTCAGGGGACAGGGATTCATCTCCGAATCAATATTTTACCAAGAGACAGGTGATGTGGGGCGTTCTCTCTTTACACTTGTGTCAAGGGGTACAACCTCAAACTCCCACAACTTTGGCTAAGCCCCTGGTCCTGTGACATGTTCATTCGAACATATAAGAAGTATACTGTGTATTTGAAATATGCAGCGGTTGCCATGCAAAGTGGAATCAAATATATTCGTTACGTCAAATGTGCGCCTTCCATATAGTCGTTGCAAAACAATCTTTTTACACATGAAACCATTTTCTTCTGACTAAGACCTGAAGCTGCTTCAAAGAGGTTTATACAACCCTTCATCCTTTCCAATCTCCGCAACTTTGACATCGTTAGAAAAATTTTCTTGGCTCAGGGGAGGGGAATGATGGGACTTAGTGCTAAACTGTCAAAGTTCTGACTTTCTACCAGATAAGGATTACCCGTAGTGGATTTATCCATGAATCCATCTTTCTCCAGTGGACTCATGTGGGACAGGCTTGTTCCTGTGAATCTAAACGTCCAAAACCAGCATTGAATGGACCAAAACCATTCTGCCAATGCCGTATACGGTGGTCAGAGTTTACCTTTAGTAAACTCTCTCGCTGAAAAGAGCGGATTGATGATATACCGTAGGTATAAATTATAAAGGCTGGAACAGCGTGATTTTTCTTTGCCCGAAGTATTTTATTTCTTTCGATGAAACAATCATAGGCTACGTCTAAATTGTCATGGGTACTTCAAAAGGCCGAGGGGGATCCTTAAGGCTATCCTGCGTCCTGAAATATCTACAAGCGTTTTCTTTTAGTTCTCAGTGTGATAATGGTTTAGTTAAGATTGCGCCTAAAAGTGGCTTCCATGCGTTCACGGATTTACGAAAACATCTTAATGGTAACACTGCAGGTAAGCCACCCTGTATAGTCCCGCAGACTTTGTTATTGTGACCCTTACATGTGAGGTTTTACTCTGACCTACTTCGTCTCGTCCATACTTTCATCAAATGTACCATCGAAAGTGAATTCATGAAATATTGCGTCAAAACTCAAACAAACACGACACATCGGCCGTGAAAAGAAACACCAATTTTAATCATGTATTTATGTCGGTCACGATGATTAAATTTACCATGGAGAAAGAAAAATAGCTACCGGCTCACTAGCAATGCAATAAAATGAAATGAGATATCTTATGAGGCAATATGGTCGTCTGTTGACCAGACACTCTCTAAGCATGTAGCATAATGTTCTCACATTTTACGTTGTTTTTTTTTTAACAGTGTCCTGAAAACCAATTGTGAGAAGTTATTTTCTAAGTCAAATGCCATAACCAAAAGTAACATGAGAAATAATTTTTTAACTCAATTCGCTCTAAAAGCTCGTTGTTTCAATGCGTTTTGTATGAAGTGTAGATTACTGCGGATGGTGCACGCACAGAAACCGCAAATTGTAATTCGGTTTACAAAAACAACTTTGATACGTACTCATTTCAAAATAATGTCGCCCACCAAAACTTTCAATAAAAGGTCTTGGGAAATTACAAATTTCTTTTTGAAAATCTCCTAAAAAATATGTGCATTCATTCAATTTTTGAACTTTTCGATTTAGAATAGATTCACTCTGTAAATTAAAGTGCATTCCTCGTATTCATAACAAAAGTTATGAATTGACATATTTTAAGGTTTAGGGTCAAATTTAAAGGAGGCGACCCTACTGCCCTGTGTGTGATCTTTGTAAATATCATACTTGTAGACTAAAACTGTTTTTATGCACGGTTTCCATGCTACAAAATGCAGACGTATAGCCTACTCTAAAATAGTTCATTTCTTACGGCCCGGCAGTTTTAGGAGTTGGCGCCACAAAAACAAACAAACAAACAACTACGAAAAAGAGACAAAAATATGTGTTCAGCAAAAGGCGCTCAGACCAGGGAGTTGCCAGTCTCTGGCAACTCCCTGCTCAGACCAGTAAGTTACACTTTTTGTAAATTGCTGCTTAGACGGGATGGACCTTCATATTTCTCCGGCAAGTTCGGCAACTCATGCAGTATCATGTGGGATTTCAGTCTTTTCTCTATAACACGTTTCTGATAATGTTACGGTAAGGTTTGGCAGAAGTCCTAGCCTTTAAACCGAGGTGATAAGCATGACCGGAGAGGGGGAAGCAGGCGCAGTTTCCCCCAGAAATTTTCCAAAGAACATTGTTATCACACCGATCTGTATCAATTTCCCAGAATTTAAAATAAGATTGTGTAAATGCAGAGTGAAGGGCTAGGAAAGAGCCATTTCCGACCATGTCGGAAGCATTTTGTCTAATCTCTTATGGTGGTGCTATCCTTAGATGCTCCCCACCCCCCCCCCCCCGAGAAATTTCTGTGCACCACCATGGTGGTAACTTATTTGTATGAAGATAATAGCCACATTCCGTATATGTTAAGTTTTTAGTTGCACATCTCTTCCCATACAAGTTCATTTCCTTAGCTATGTAAGCCGAGAATTTTTTTGCTCTCCGTGAAATTTTTTCACGTGGGGAGGGGCATGAAGTTTATACCAGAGAGGTCATTTATTGGATTCTATTAAATGCAAGTTCTTTACAGAAAGAATTTTGTAACTCTTGCCAAATTTACATTGAACATTGATTGATCAATCCAGTATTTCTGTGAGTTTTTATTACCATTTCAATATAGACCTAACCCAAATTTGGTTCTGATTTGTGAATCGGGAAACTGATGTTAGCCTTTTGGTGAAATTTCAAATTTACATTTTATTTCTCTGTGTGGTATATTACTTAGCCGAAGTTAAAATATTTTTTACCATAACTGAACTTCAAGCCAGCAGGTGTGATGGTACACAAAGGCCCAATGAATTACTAATGATGATGACCATTGTCAGTAAACGGAATTTGTGTAAAAAGGTGAGTGAATGGGGGATAAAAGGCCTTTGAAGCAAAATTCACTGTGTAAAAAAGTGAAACGGCAATGGGAGCATCTCCAAAATGCTGGGGGTATCACATGATTTCCCTCGTGATTTCCTCATAGACCGTTGTATTATTTGTCTTCAAAGAAATTACATCCAAGCTGATTAATTTTCACTACGACAACATCGTGTCCATTGCAAATTTGTGAACTTCACATTCCCTGCAGGAAAACCTTATCTAATCCAACTTAAAAACCAACAGGACTGAAAATAGAGAAAAACATAACATTTGTCATCAATTCGCAAAATAAAGCTATATATATGACGTAGGAACTGAATGACAACTTTATGAGCATGTATAGATTAAGTAACTAACAAACCCAAACAAAACCATGATAAATTTGGGGGTGGTCTATTTTAGGAATGATGCATTGCTCACCATTCAGCCGTCCATCAAACTGATCAACTAATTATCTCATAAAATGGTTTTGCCTTCCCTGTTTCTGCTTGGTTTGCTTGTCCCACAAAGCTGCTAAAAATCATTCGTGACGGGTTGTCTTGTTAGCTATTACAATGGCCTTCACGTAAACATGAAGTAATATTTCTTACAGTTAATTTGAGTAGCCTATATAGCTGTAGTCCTCCGTATACCATGGAAGTACTTCAAGATATTACTTCCATGCTTAAACAGCCTTTATCGTTTGTTAAGTTACAGTATAAGCCTCCAGGATACATTTCCAAATGATATAAACCACATTCCACGTGATACATCTGATCAATAAACTTATCTCCGAAGCGTATCTGGAAGGATAAATTCCGTAACGATACCGCCTATAGAGTCCCGGGAGCGTTTTATTCTCCTGTCGAAAGGAACGGAGTGGATGCTCAGATTCCAATGTCAAAGCCAACTGCAACTAACTGATAGATATGCACACCGCTTAATACAAAAAGATGGGTTTAATTGGAAGGCAGATCTTGTCACAAAGTATAAACACGGGATAAGTTTTCACAACATTGTTAGATCATAACTGATACCCCACTGGAGAGGAGATTATTTATTTAGTGTACATATCATAACCTACAAGAAAATGATTACGATTATGTGAGGTCACGTGACTTTGAGATTTACCTTGCATGGAGTTGTTAGGACTTAGGAGCACCACGAGCCAGGTGCACCCCTTTCTACAACAGAGATATGGCGACAAGGTAGCTGCATGAGGGGAGTACAGGGGACAGTAGCGTGATTAAAGAAGGGGCCGTGGCACAGTCCCCTATCTCAGTGGTTAGTCGAGGGAAAATCACTTTGTCGGGTATTTGAGAGAGTGGACCCAAACCTTAAAATTTTCAAACTGAGTCATACCATTTTGTCGAAATTCTTAGATTTTCCGCACAGCACTGAGCAAGTAACGGTAATTCCCCTCACCCGTGATTCACCTGTTAGTATCGCTTTCCAGCCCGTGACCCAAGTGCGACTAATTTTCTTTCGCGCTTCTCGCGGGTTTCTGTAGCCGGTAATTGCAGTCTGTATAGCCATACTATTTAGGATACAGGATGAAACTAGAACAACTGCATTTGCTTGCAAATACATTTCATTGTAGTGCTCGGTACAATTAGTGGTAGTTTGTTGTCATTCTGGACATTTAAAAGGTAACTTAAGTCCTGCAGAAGGTACAATTGGTGAAAAGGCTGCAAAGTGGAAGATGCATGGCAGGGCGAACTGGTAGGTCTTTAGGGCCCAACTGGTCAACACATGGGGACGAATTAACTGCCTGTTAGGGCGAACTGGAGCAGGGGGCCCTGGCCCCCAAATGTCCCCCCCCCCCTTGGTTACAGGCCTGTGCAAGTTGGCGACCCAGGTGATCTACAATGGCAGATTATGCATATATGACAGTAGCCTACACAGGTAATGTATCTATGCCATTTCTCAAGTGAAAACTGCAGCGCACGGTCCAGCAAAGCAAAAGAGCGAACATTCGCTCTGCAGATGGATACGAATTCTCGTCATTTGCTAAATCATGTACCATGCATTGTGATTCGCCTAGTTTGCTAGTAGATGAGGCTCTAGGCCAATCACAATGGAAGTTACAAAGGATTTATCGTATGAGAATGCGGTCAGCGTAAGACTAAGAGTGATAAATAGGCAAAGTTTTGTGCCCCATCCACAGAAATGCTCTGCCGTGTTAGTAAATATATGTAGGCAATAGCCTATGGTCAGCTATTGTATGTAGGATATGTATATATGCTGAGAATACCTGGGCACATTATACTTCACTATGACGTAACGCAACGCACAGTCCCGTTCCAGGGCTAGCCTAACTTGAATTGGCCGGAGGCTTAAGTTCCAACTTTGAACTTAACTAAATTTTTAATGCAAAATGCTGACACTGTAACAGACCGGCCTGTATCATACAGCACTGTACGTAACTTTAGGCCTAACGTCAGCCTAAGTCTAGCCCTAGGCTATTTACCCTGACACGGGAGTGGATGTTCCTGTAACATTACAACATCATTTAAGCAGTCCTTGAACTCCAGGGCTCAAAATAACCAGCAGCACCGACAGCCATGGCTGTCGGGCCGTTACCGATGCAGTGATGGCCGTGGTGCCTCAGTCAATGTCCTATGGAATAACATAGACCGACAGCCAATTCTCATTTTAGCTGTGCCCTTTTTCAAGCTTATTTCGAACCCTAGAACTTGGCAGGTTTTAAACAGGTCACCAAAAATAATATTTCATCAATTTGCTCCTCGTCATCAAGTCTTTCAACAAAACCTACCTGCAATTCGTAGTAGAATCTAACGAGTAACGTTTGTATCTTCTGCATCTGTATCACAATTTACAGTTCTGTCAGTCTGTGACAGCCTGACAGGTTTGTTTTGGTTGCGCAATACGCATATTTACAAGTTTCCACATCTCAAATTACAATTTCCTGTATAGTTATTTCTTGGAAATTTCAATGAAGCTCTCTGCGAGGGTACCAACAGTTCTGAGATTTGGGTGCTTGTGCGTGCGTGTGTGTGGGGGGGGGGGAGGGGGTGCACCGGACGTCCATTCAGTGCCATCACCAAAGGGGACGGGGCACGGTGTAGTGCCAACTTTTTAACACTTTAGAGGTACTTTTCAAGTAAATGTCGAATTTCTGACAAAGTGGAAACAATTGTAGCTCACTTTCACGGATTAATACTCAGTCATCAAACTTCGATTAAAATTTTCCATTTTCATTATGCATTTAACCTTATCAGTATGTTCAAATGTGATCTGTCTTGTGATTTTGCATTGTAAACCACTGGCGTGAAAACATGTACCTCTTGCACTAATACATGGAAGAAGAACGTTTTTCAAAGCGGTCTACTTTTCTTTCCATGCAAAGGGAAAACAGTGGTACGGCCGACATTTGCATATTTGCAAGTCTGCGAGCACTAGATTTCTCCGCGCTGCGAACCTGTTAACTTGAAACGCAGGGAGTTTAGTGTATCGCAAGAGCAAAAGGAAAACATGTACCGATCAGCCAAGTAGTTGATCGGGGATGGCATAAATGCCAATATTGTAGCGCGCATGCGCACTACAATAACAAAGCGCAACTGTGGTGACAAATTTGTCAATATGGTTAGAGCGTGATTTCCTGTATTACGGCGTGTTTAGGATGACGAATATCTTCCATACGGGCGCTCTGTGCATGATAGTTGGCAAACTTATTCTTTTTTTTCTCTCTCTGAATTGCTGGCGTCCTATAATATGCGCCTTAACTTGAACTTGTACGGCCCTGATTTCACGTTCACCCTAGGAGTGAACAATTTCATGGAACAGCAACCAGCAGAGATCTTTGTACAGTGGGAGTAAAATAAAATTATCTGAACACTCTCTGCAGAGTCTAGGCAGACTCACAACTGAAGTGGCAAGTTTGTGATTTAGAAATTTAGAATGCGATTTCCTGCAGTCTTGGGATATGGGGATGCCAGATATTCTCCCGGTAGTTGGTGAGACAGCTTTGTACGCTACACTGATTAGAATAATGTTTATGGGAACTAAACATAATTCTTAACACTTGTTTCTCTCACTTTGTAAATATGTGTCGATGATAAACATGATATTGTGTCGAATTCCTAAACATCCTCTATTGAACTCAATGAACTGGTTCATTTGCTAAACATATAGCGTTGAAATGCTACACGTCAGTACGTGGGGACAAAGAAAGTGTTCAGTTGCTTAAAAATGTTTTTAAACTGTACTATAGCTACATAATAATTCTCGTCCATGCCCCCACTTCACAATTCTGATGCCCGCTCCTCTCGTAAGTATAAAATTTCCTTCCTATATCGGTATATGGGCCTGTATGACGAGACCGTATGATATAGTCCATAACCCACTTGTCATTGGCATTACTTATTTTAACTTTTTAAGGCATGATGGAAAGCTTCTAACGTTTTGTGAACCTATAGAGGGATTTCATCTAACGTCATGCGAAATGGATTCCCATGCACTGAAGGGCAAAACACACACGCAGTAAGCGAAGTTGCTGCTCACGTACACGGCATAACCATAGATACTATGTGACACAATGGGCATGTACCCGTCAAAACAAAAAAGACGCGCGATTTTGCCCTTCAAAATTGCGTCTAGTTGGTTAAAGTCACGTGACTGAAATCCCTCTATATAATTATGCAGTAAGGTTGAAACCGTTCTGCGCTCACTCCAGCCAAGTTCTGAAACGAGGACTGAGGAGTGGGGTTAAGTTGTTGTTAATCCCAAAATACGAGTTATCATGAGTATCTTGTGTAAACGAATGAAATTTGGAATAAAATAACTAGAAATCCAAAAAGCTTAGTGATTAATTACCAATGAAATATGGGCTAAGTCTATTTCTATATTTTCAAATTGACAGTGTTTCATAAATAACTGTCTTTACATTTTTGGCACAGAATGTCTAGGATCCCTGTGCATAGACCAAACACACTAATACCATATTAATAACCTTTTGACCTCCAATGACCTAAAATGACTTTTGTCCTTCACTTAACATGGGCCATGTCACGTATGTAATACATCAATGTTTCTCTGCTCAATATATAGCGTTTAGCGTTTATAGTGTTTACAAAGTTTCAACATTCTAAACTCTGATGACCCCAAATGACCTCAGACCTCCACCAAAAACAAGAGGGATCATTTAATCAATGTGGACCATTCACATGTCAAGTATGGGATTCATCATAGTTACCCTGCTTGAAATATCATACTGTTTTCAAGATTTTGATCTTTTGACCTCTGGTGACCTAAAATAACCTTTAACCTCCACAAAAATTACAAGAACCATCCACTCAATGTGGGCCACCTACATATCAAGAATGAGATCCCTTAAAGTTTTTCTGCACGAGATATAGCGTTTTATAAGGTTTTGACGTTTTGACCTCCGATGACCCCAAATGACCTTTTAACTCTACCAAAAATGATGAGGATCATTTACTTAATATGGGCCATCCATATGCTAAGTATGAGATCCATCAAATTTACTGTGCTTGAGTGCTTGAGATATAGTGTTTGCAAGGTTTTAACCCTTTTGAACTCTGGTGACTCAAAATGATCTTTGACCTTCACCAAAAGAACAGGGATCATCTACTCAATACCGGTAAGGGATATCTAAATGCCAAGTATGAGATCCCTTGAGGTTACCCTTCCTGAAATAGAGTATTTACAAGCAAAGTGTCACATTCTCACATACACACACATCCACACACGGCATCACCATCCCATAGATTCCCCTGACTGCTTCAGGGAATTAAAAATGGATGGCGTGATAGGAGCCGGCATTACAAACAAAATTCGAATCTCAATCACGCATTTTGCACCATTGGGCAGGCCCGTAACCAAGGGGTCATTTGGGGGCCAGGCCCCTGCTCCTTGGCTTGCCCCCCTGCTCTGCATGTATAGCCAGGCCCCTTGAGCAAAAGCATACTTTCAAATTTTGATATTTTCCTCAACACACAAAGTGGAAAAAGTTGTTACTTTGATTATGATTGTTTCAAAGACTCAATAATGTACCGTAGTCTGTGGGTCACAAGTAAACTCTGCATGTCAGAATTAAGCTCATGGTATGAGAGCTCTCAGAAATTATAGAACCTGCAGAAAATCCGAAATTTTAACTACTGCATAGCTCCCCCAAACTCAGATAATGTCCATTATAGCTCTCTCAGTCTATATCCTAGGCATCTGTATGTTTCAATCACTTGGTGAGATATTCTATAAAGACTTATGGTTCTCCATTTAAAAAAAACCTAGCACCCCCTGAGCTTGGTTTGCCCCCTGCTCTCTTAGTCTGGTTACGGGCCTGAGGTTGGGCCCCTGTGAGGGAGACGAAATGTGGAAAATTGCTTTCTTCACACAGTAAATTGGTCCCATATCCCCTAACAGTGTCGCAAGTGTTTGTCAAGGGAAACGTGAATATGTCGCCTACCTCCTCCCCCGCATCCATCATAAAATGCCTGAAGTAAACTTCCTCACCTTCTTTCGGAATTAAGCAGTGGTATTGTTGTAACTGCAAATAATTGTAAACCTGCCATAGCAATTGAATAGGTTTCCTTTCTACCATTCAAAACTTCTAGAGAAAAAAACATATGTTCCTCTTTGTCAGTGCTTTATCTACCCCACTGATGCAATATTTTCTACTTATTTTCATAGTTAATTCTTTTAATAGAGGCCTTTTCCCCGTATTATTTTGGCAAATTGCACCCTCATACAAAACTCTGAGTCCACTGGGACAGGAGCAATTGACCACTGGTCTTAAACCTGTCCGCATTATCAAAAATATACCTTCAATATTTAACGTAGGTGACAGTTCACACCTTTTCTTTACTATTTAAATAATTTGACCGCTTAATGGCCAAAGGCACCAAAGAAAAGTTGACCTTATAAACAACAGAGTGCGACGTTTTATTAGGACTAGAAATAATATTTTTAGGACTATTTAGCACAATTTATAATCTTTGTTTGAAGCTTATTGAGAATCAGACTCGTTGGTCGGTTATTCACTCTCTTCATTCTAAAAGCTGTTTTAAGTGGCCGGATAATAATACATCATGTTAAGAAAAAAATCAACTAGAAAACTGAAATGACTTCATTGAGATAAATTTTGTGTGTAATTTAACATGCAAAGAAACGTTGTTTAGCTTTGTACGGAGGAAGGCATACCACTGCGACATTATCAATACAAAATACAGATTTGAATTTTTAAATGGGTTAGAATGAACTTCCGGCCCAGATTATCCTATGAGCACAGTCCCCTATGGCCTGATTGGGGCCTGGGGGTGGGTACGGAGCAAATAAGGTCCTAGTGAGAGCCACAGTTTAGGGCTGATGACTCTTCCTTCCAAGCACTGGCATACCTTGTGCTTAACTGGGCCTACGAGACACTTAACCAGGGCCTGTGGCGATAGGCTTCACACAGAGGTCATGTACGGCGAAAGTAGTTTAAAGTAACAATGCATAAGTGAATATAGTTACTAATATCAGATTCTGCAGAAAATTTTACGTCCACGTGACTTCTTAACTATTACGAATACGGTAGAAAGTTGTTCACAAATAGCGATGATATGGGTTGCTGACGGTCGATACAGGTCACAATGGCATAAATATTAAAACATCTGTTCTCTGTTGCTAAGAAACTGTACATATATTCGCGTGACATTTGCATGATATTTGCATATCGCTGACAGAATTTCCGTAGACTGATAGAGGTTATAACGTTTGATTATACATGAGTAATTTCGAACGTCTGGCGGAATATTACTTTATGTTTGCATGCCAGGTCGAGTCATACCAAAGACTTTTAAAAGGGGACCTACTGCCGTTGTGCGTGATGCTCCGCATAAGCAATGGAGTAAGGGCAAACAAGCCAGTGAGCCAAAACTGGAAAAAAGGCCGTGGCCGGCTCGACTTGAACCAATTGCTTGGAAACTGGGCCGTTAAACCTCATCTAACTAACTGCATGCCAACTGCACGACTGGGCGGATTTACAATTGGACCCTGTGCCCAGGTGCATGGCCTCGGATTTTGATCTCCCGAACCCTGCGGTCCTTAAATGTAGAACTACAAAAATAAAAAAAAGAAAAGAAACAAATTTCATGGATATCTTATCATATCACGTAAATTACAAATCAAAACATGGTTACCTTAAATTATCTGTGTAAAATAATGCCTGCAACAGAAACAGTTAAGTTCTATTCTTCACCTGCAAAGTGTCTGGACAGAGGATAAATTTTTTCCAGTTAATAATATCGCTTCTGCAAGTATAAATTGCTAAAAGATCCTACAAATTGCAAGAGATCCTACACCAGATGTGCTTCGCGCTTCGATATAACTTGCGAGTTCATGTAAGAGCCATTTCCCTCAAGGAGACATTTTGGTAAAAACTTTATTGATACTCTCCACGCCAACCTATGGTGGTGCCACGCTTAGGTAGTGTTGGGGCTCCCAACCCTTAAAGCCTGCCCAGGGCTTCAAAAAGGTAATCGCATGGTAATAATTGCATGACGATGAAAAAGTATCCATAGGTTCTTTGATTCAATGACGTAAGTGACTTGAAGGTTTAACGTACCAGGTAATAAATATATCCATGCTGCTTAAAGACAGATTTGCATCACCCCAAGTATGACTTTTAGTTGGGGGTTAGCAAAACTCTCAGTTGGTGACTACTCTTTGATTGACATCAGAGTTACAAAATTCAAAAGATGCAGAACAGCTCATATTACACAGCACGCACAGAGAATGTTTTGATTACACATTGGTCTTTTGTGCTCACCAGGATGTGGCCTTGAGCAGTGAGCTGTTTTTTTTTTGTCTGCACAAGGAGAGCAGTAAAGACAATTATGGGCGGGGCTTACCACCAAGTAAAAGTCATACTTGGGGTGATGTAAATCCCTCTTTAACAGGCTATACCTGACGGCTAGACTGTCGTAACATACAGCAGAATAGTTCAACCTGTCGCTTACAGGGTGATCGTGAGCGGGTAACGACGACATTAAGATTTAAAATAGGCCATGATTTCATCGTCATACCGAAATATCTTATCAACTTCGTAGGGTTCCAGAAAATTTACGACACCGTGGGCATTATGTCCTCTTTACGATGTTCATGTATGCCCTAATTTGATAGATATCACTGTATTCAGCTGTGTTTGTGTGGGCTGTTTTTTATCATCCCACACGTGTTTAAGTTAAGTTGTCTATCACTGTTCACATAATATTTATATACATCTCTCAACGACCTAGTGTGGATAACGTCTCTGTAAAACCACTTGGGCAAGCATCAGAATTCTGACGAAGCCACATTCATGGTCCCAGATTTGATTATCTCCTAAGACATGCATAGAATAAAACAGTTTCAATTTCATTTGCCAAAACGCTTTTTCAAATAACTACTTAACGGTGCGCCATAAGGGTATAAGGAAAGGGTATGATGGGGGATCGGCTGCCCACAGGAATAAAATTAATCGATTTTAGTTCCAAAAGTGTGGTCGAAGGGGTCAGAATGCATGTCATAGGTACTTGCGAATGAGGGCCCAGAATCAGGAAAACACCTTTCACCCCTCGTGATATGTCTTCCCATACCCACATTCGTTGTTCTGACTACAGCATTTTCATGTTGAGGGTACCATTCCAGTGTTCGAGCCGCAAAACAAATCCAGAACGTACTGCCACTGTATGGGCCCTATGGGGGTTGGTATAACACTACTCATGGACAGAAATTTAGGGGAATACGGCATATATTCCCCAACTCACTTTTTGGAGATGTTGCTCGTTGACTCACTTTTTCACTCCACTTTTGCGTAAGTCCCCATATCAGTCCCCCGCACACACACACTTTTTACACAAATTTACACCACTGATACCAACGTAAACACAGACCCCTGTGCTTACCACTAGATTTATTGTCACGGGTACCCCTGTCCCCTAGGAGCACATCTTGCCCTCAATTAACTCCCTTGCGATACATTTCTGGTGACCCCCCGACCTCCGATGATACGTGTGAAGATGCTTTGTCGTTTGATTGATTTTGAAAAGTGCCCCCGAGCGGTGCTAGGGTTAAGCGAGATCATACGAACTCAACAAAGTATGAGAAATACCTGGCACTCCTTCCAACTTACGACTAAACGGATGAAGCGAATGTTTACTTAAATGTCTTAGAAACACTTAACTCAGTAGTGGGAATTCACATCCTACTTGGAAAAAAAGAGTAAAAGGCCACACGTTGCATTGGAGATGTGTTAAAAGCTTACAGCAAAAAATTAACATAATATTCACATGCTGCAAAAATCTCCTGTCGCCCGCAAAAGAGTTTTAGAATATCTCATGTGGTAAACAAGAGAAGATGTATTTCAGAGTTATGAAGATTCACATTTTGTGGTGAAATAAATAGCTACATCCAGGTGTTTTCTGGCCCGATTCGAGTCGTTAATTCGAATTCGGCGTTTTTGTGGAAAATCCTCGAAAAAATTTATTCAACCCGAGTTCGCTCAGTTTTGGAAGGGTGTAAATATGGCTAAGTGCTCTTAACATCATTGGAAACTGGTAACGCAAAGCATCTTCAAATAATGTTGATCGAGAATGTTTCGAATTGTTTAAACAGACTTGAATGAAATGATGGCTACATTTTGTATATTCTAAAACTTGTATCAGTTACCAACTTTTGACATAGGAACTGGAGCAATGTTTTAAGTGCAAAGCAAGCCGACGTGAAACGAAAATAGTGCAATACATACATTTGTTTTAATTGAATTTGTTAACCCAATAAGTCTTTGTTTACGAAACAGCTTGGCAATAGATTTTAGCCTTCATCAAGCGCGTAGCCAGAAATTTGCCAGGGGGGCGAAGCCTGTAGGCAAACTATCTAAGCGTAGCGCCACCATAAGTTGGCGCGAAGCGTTCAAGAAAATTTGGCCAAAAATACCTCCCAGATCGCTGAAAATGGCATTTCCCAGGTCTTGTAAGTTGCATCTAAACAATTTTCTTATTTTGAGTTACTAGGAATATCATAAAAAAAAATACCAAAAATATGCTCAAAGGGGGCGACTTCCCCCTTCGCCCCCCCCCCCTTGGCTACGCGCCTGGCCTTCACGTTTACAAACATACAGTGCTACCAGAGCATTGAACTCAAATGCCAGACTGAAGGAAGATGGAACCTTTCACCTGTACAAATCTCACCTACATTTGATTAAACTGCATTGCGTTGGCGTTGTCATGCATTGTGGATTGGGAGGGGGTCGTTTGGTAGGTATAACCTATCCTAATTGGAGAAGGGATCGCAAAGGGTTTATCACAGTTTCATTGCCACCAAAATGAGCGGGACACTGCCATACAGTCCGACCACTCACTGTGCCTGTATCCATATCTGCATACAGTCCTACTGAAGTACAGTGGGCTGTAACACCATTGGGCTGTGGGACCGTTGGACTAAAGGACCAATGGGTTGTAGGCACCACTGCACCAGTGGCCTGTAGTATCAATGACCGCCGTGCCAACTGACTGTGGGACCAATGGGCTGTATGACCGATGGACTGGAGGGACGAAAGACCGTAACCAAGTAAACTAACGGGGCGGCAAAATGATTCATTTCCGGAGGGCTATTATCCCCCCTTCCTCTACCACTACACACCGGGAGGTACAACCCCTGACAATTCTACCGAGTGTAACATGTATGATTTGTGTTCGGTCTCCATACCTCTGCATGGCTCGTTAGCGAGCCACCGTCACGCTTATTTCTAGTTTGTATACTATTCGCACAATCAATGATGCCGACACTGAACGAAGAGGTAAGTATATTAATGACCTCAGCTGCTCCAGAGCTGTTACTCAAGGGCACATAGGCTAGGCCTATATTCATATAATGCATGTCCCTCAAAACACTGTCATCGGCCGCCTCACCCTCTCCCACCATGGTGTTAGTATCCTACCCCACCCGATAGCCCCAAATGAATGACAGCCCTAAACTGCACCGGCATAATCATCATCGTTACAGCTATTTCGAATCTACCGCCGATTATCTCAACCACCATCAATCTTAGACATGACAGATTTTTTTTTTACAAATTTAATATTTTTATGGTAGTCCTTCTGATCCATGACTGCTACCCGTCCTCACCTATTGACCCTTCCAACCGTACTGTTTTCTGTTTTACAGTAATCTACCTCGTTTTGTTAAGATTTGTTTGTATCGATTCCTGCGGTGACAAGAATATGAAATAGGGCAGCAAGTTCATTTGTCGACGAAATGGTAAGTAGCCATTATACCTAGGATAGTTTCGTTTCTCGTTGCTTTTGGCCAAGATCATGGGTAGCACTGATGTGTTCTTTCCAGCCAGTCTAGAATGTAGCCACATATGGCAGGCGTATGATGTATTTGTCCAAAAGGTGAGTGGTTGGAAGTTACATTTACTTTGGTTTCCCTTAGTCCCTTCTGAGGAAATAATTCCGTGAGAGAGGGTAGTTGCTTGGTTTTCCCCTTCTTCCTAAACCGTAGGGACTTTTAATATAAAAGCACAGCCCTATGCAGAGAGTGAACCATTTTACATTACATACGCAGTGTGCTTCTGTTAACGTTTCCACATCATCTTTTATCCGTGCAGAGATGTAATCTGGACCGTAGCCAGATAAGATACTGAAGGGGGAAAATAGCTTCAGGATGGGGGAGGAATATTTTTCAGGGGCGAGGCGTGTTTAAATGCCATTTTTGATTAAAGCATTAGTAATCGAAATTTTTTAGAAGGCCAAAGTTTTTCTAGGGGCGCCCCTGACGTCCCTTCCCTTGTCTAAGTACGGGCCTGAATGTACTAACCAGATTTGCAGTGAGTATAGTTATATCGGTGGGCACGAGTAAAATGTCTCTGGTTGTAGCTTGACAACCATTAGAAATAGTCCAGTTCCAGAACAAACTGATTGTGATAAAACGAATAACTAATGACACTTAACTCCTGTAGATTGTCGATTTTTTGCAACTTGTCGGCCTCAAAGCCTAAAAGGGATGACAGAGGATGTGGCTACAGGTTAAGAACAAGTTATTCTCGCATATGGGGGTTCTTATGAATATATGTGAGCACGTATAAATAGGCTTTGTACTTGTGCATAGTCACAGCTAGGCCTAGATCTAAGAACACAGAGAGGCGGCCGTCCGTCAACTCATTTTTACCTATACTTTTGCACAGGCTTACGGTTGGGGTTCTTACGGCGGAGGACGGCACACCCTCCCATCCCCACTCCATTAGCGGGCAGAATGTACGCTCTTGTTTGGTCAAACGTATGACGCGGAGGGTAAAAACTTCACGCTGAGGAAAAGTTCACAGCCTCCCCACCCCTTCCCCGTAAAAGTACTCACTCTCGTAAGCCCGTACAAATGCTTTTATGACATGATCACCAATCCTGCGGGGACTCATTTTCTTAGAATGAAAATCGAAGAAGAGTACGCCTGTACGTATAACTATACGGTCTGATAAGAAGTGATACTACCTTCTTGCAAAACATCATTCATAAATCATATCACAGTTAGTGTGTCGAATTTACTCACCTACTGACAAATCCAGTGACAGATTTCCAGCCCCCTGTGATGACTTTCTAGTTTGGAAGTACGGAACCTTTCAAACACAACCCACGTACGAACATGAAATATGCTACACACGACGTGCCGTCCGCTGTTAATTTAAAACATTGGCCAATCCGTTATCTCCAATGTAAGACGTAGTTACGAATGTTATAATTCTTTCAAAAGTACTTAATCGATTTAACCCATCAGATAGCAACCCCTTTAAAAATATACTGGCCACGTTGTACAAGAAACACAGTGGTCAAATGCCAAGTTTTTACTCGTGAGTTTCAATATAAACAACCCGCATAATCAGGTAAGCCTGTCTGCCAAGAAGACTGCGTGCCAAATGCAATATTTTCATACCGTAATAGTGTAATGCTTGTACTTTACGAGCGAAAAAGAAACGAAAGCGTGTGACCCCAAGGAACTTATTCAGATCAAGTCGCTGTGATAGATGAGATATTCGGCCTGATTATTTCAGACATCTTGAGAATGGATTAACCTCCTTTACCGTTTTGTACCACCTTAGCGTGATCTTTCTAACTTTTCAGTTCAGCTGTCAATTTCAGGTACCCCACCCCGTCCCAAGCACGTACCACCAGCGTAGGTTTCGACTGTGAAACAAGGAAACCTATTTAAGAAAACGTTATACATAATTGTACTACATGCATGTATATAACGTCTGCAGGGATTTTCAACAAAGTAACTGGGGACGCGCACTAGTCCCCTTAGGGCCCCACTCAACTTTTTGACCCCAGTAGGTGGGGAGGGCAAGTAGGTAGGGAATTTTATTTATAATTGTGTATAGACGTGTATTGTATTTGTAGTACCGTAGTTTTCAGCTATAAGTTTGACCACTTTAAACGGGCAGACGAGGCGGATACGATAGGCTTCATAGTGTGCTATCCCCAACAACAGGGTCAGCCACACCAACTGTCGGTCCGATGTTTGCCCTAGGTGAAAATAGACTCTTCCATGTGTGGGCCTACCTAAAAATTTGGTGCGCTTCGCACGCTGTGCATGAGATTCCGAAATTCAGATATTGCGGGTTAGGGACTGAAGGACGGTTCATACTTCAGCATAGCGCTATAAAGCTATAAAAGCGGGTGAAAATTTGGAAGAATAAACCAGTCTGAATTCAGCACTTGACTCAGTAGGCCTACATCAATTAAATACATTTTGCGCAGGTTCTACGCATGATCCTCCCATCGCTATCCTTCTCGTGGCCCGTGTCAGAACTTCGGCTTGCTAGACCCAGGTGGGGGAGCTTGCCTCCCCCTTCCCGGTAGGCATATCCTGGCGCCACCACTGCATTTATTGTTAATGCAAAATTCTGAAAATCGGTTTTGTCCTAGAAATTATCTGTTTATTTATTAAAATAATTTCAAAAATTATTATTTTTATTATTATTATTATTATTACTATCATTATTATTATTATTATTATTATTATATTATTATTATTATATTATTATTATTATTATTATTATTATTATTATTATTATTATTATTATTATTATTATTATTATTATTATTATTATTATTATTATTATTATTATTATTATTATTATTATTATTATTATTATTATTATTATTATTATTATTATTTATTATTTATTTATTATTATTATTATTATTATTATTATTATTATTATTATTATTATTATTATTATTATTATTATTATTATTATTATTATTATTATTATTATTACTATTACTATTACTATTACTATTACTATTACTATTACTATTATTATTATTATTATTATTATTATTATTATTATTATTATTAAGGTTTGAAGTTTCCTGGGGATTCTTTTAGGACCTAGGTACACTTTTGGTGCACCTGTGTAATATTTAGCCCTAGCGAATGAGCTTGCTTCCAATTTCCCCAAACCTTGGGTCTTAAACCACCTATAAAAGCAATTATGGTTACCTCCAATTACATATTCAAAACAATAAATAATGCAGATCCGTTAAGTAACGAAACGTAAACATTTTCCCTATATCTTGCGACATAAATTTCCACTAATTTACCTGTTTTTCTTTTCTTTGAAAGGGGAAGCTCCTAAAACACTGGATCCCAAAATGAAGCATGTGTACATGGACCATGCAACGCCAGGAAATTGCCTGAGTTTCGACGTTCTGGTAGACAAAAATTTGTTTGGGAGCCAACTAATTGTGGGGTCCGCTTAGATAGTGTCATGATGGTTTCTTTCGGGGAATGCACCCCTTAATCGATTTTTCTTCAAAATTCTTGCCTTCAGGTGGGCAAAATGAGTTGCGATTTCCGGTCTGTGCTGTCTACTTGGTCCTGATAGTTATGAAAATTATTTTTCATAAATTTATTCTTTTTGGTACGGTATCAAAAAGTACATTTTTTATACACACATAGCAATTCATTTATGCTATAATATCACAAGAACTCGAAGAAATCAGCATTAGCCAATTATAAAAGTCACGTCTGCTCCCCTCCGAAAACCAAATAATTGCACTCTGGACTATCTTAGCGCCCCTAATAAAGACTAAAACTCACGTCTGCTAGTTTGCGACCTTTACAACTTATGTTATATTTGTATGACTGGATGAAGAGCTATAATTTGTACATCACGCTAAGTAAAAGTGACGTATTAGTGACGTAACTACGTGCATGGGTGCACCTATGGATAAAACAACTGTTCGGCTATAAATTCATGAAAATAACAATTGTTTCGGTTTACACTGGCCAATTTGAGGGGAGTGAAGTGGTAACATCCATGAACCTTGATCGGGTTCCCCTTTCCACCATACTAGCGTCCCTAGAATGGTGGACGCGGAACTGTTGTGGTACACTTTCGTTTAAATATGCGAATTCCTGTCATCTTAGGCGTTTGGAATCATGCCAGACTTTGAACTCAGCCCCAAACACGATTGGTCCAGCACCGGGACCCTGTTTAGGAACAACACCAGCAATAAGTTCTTGGATCAGCTACTGTCAAAATTGTTCCCGTTCTCAACCGATTAGCTCGCCACACTTATTTCAGCAACATTCATTAGAAGAAGTGTAGTTCTAGCATGGACTAAGACTCCTCATAACACTCATATCAGAAATGCGCCCAAGTCAAATAGGCTACGCCATATATGTTGTAATCGCCAGGTTTGATGAAGGCGAGCGTATGAGGTCCTGTAATTAGATGACCTAACCTTGTAGCTGTAGACTCTGGTTGATATGGCAAGATGAAGCAAATCAAAGAAATGTGATGTTAGTAGGAATATTTTCCAACGCTATGAATGTCATATACCTCGCCAATCCATTCTAACGGGTACAACTTGGGCTTCTGGAATCTCATCACTTCAGTACGTAAATATGAAGTGTTTTATTTCATAAGATTCTAACAGCCCTCTTTCTTTCTCCGTCCTTAGACATGGTGTATATAACATTAATATAACCCCTCTGGACAGCTGTTCTTTCACAGAGGCTTCAATACATTTTCATTGTAGGTTGATTACTTAAACTGACCACGAATCAGTGAGGACAAAGTGTCTGCGTTTCGAGAAGCGTGTTTATTCTCGGAAAAAGCCAGGATATCCGCGAAAATAAATATTTAACTTAAAGTGCAGTTAGTCTGGGTAAAATCAGCGATAAAAGCAATCATACTCCACTGCAATCTACTTTAAGTCCTTATTTAAGACATGCTTAAATGTATTCGATGATCATAAAGTCGGACCATCTGTTACACTAGTATTGTTAGCTTTTCTAACAGATCCCACTCGTACTCGATTATCAGAGAGGGTCGCGGGTATGGAAAGCCGCGTTGGACAAATACACCATAATTTATCCCGGTATTAAATCGAATTAATACCAGTATTAATTCCATTTTATACTGGTATATATTCACACCAATCAGAGTGCAGGAAAATATACCGGTATAAAATCGAATAAATCCTGATATAAATTGGAATTTATACCAGTATTAAATGCTATTTATCCTGGTATAAATTCGAATATATACTAGTATTAATTCGAATTTATACCGGTATTAATTCGAATATATACTGGTATTAATTCGAATATATACCGGTATTAATTCGAATATATACTAGGTATAAATTCGAATATATACCGGCATTAATTCGAATTTATACTGGTATTAAATCAACCAATCAGAAACGCTGAATATATACTGGTATTAAGTCGAATATATACCGGTATTAATTCGAATATATACTGGTATAAATTCGAATATATACCGGTATTAATTCGAATTTATACTGGTATTAAATCAACCACTCAGAAACGCTGAATATATACTGGTATTAATTCGAATATACCGGTATTAATTCGAATATATACTGGTATAAATTCGAATATATACCGGCATTAATTCGAATTTATACTGGTATTAAATCAACCAATCAGAAACGCTGAATATATACTGGTATTAATTCGAATATATACCGGTATTAATTCGAATATATACTGGTATAAATTCGAATATATACCGGTATTAATTCGAATTTATACTGGTATTAAATCAACCAATCAGAAACGCTGAATATATACTGGTATTAATTCGAATATATACCGGTATTAATTCGAATATATACTGGTATAAATTCGAATATATACCGGCATTAATTCGAATTTATACTGGTATTAAATCAACCAATCAGAAACGCTGAATATATACTGGTATTATATCGAATATATACCGGTATTAATTCGAATATATACTGGTATAAATTCGAATTTATACCGGTATTAATTCAAATTTATACTGGTATTAAATCAACCAATCAGAAACGCTGAATATATACTGGTATTAATTCGAATATATACTGGTATATATTCGAATATATACCGGTATTAATTCGAATTTATACTGGTATTAAATCAACCAATCATAAACGTTGAATGTATACCGGTATTAATTCGAATATATACCGGTATTAATTCGAATATATACTGGTATATATTCGAATATATACTGGTATATATTCGAATATATACCGGTATTAATTCGAATTTATACTGGTATTAAATCAACCAATCAGAAACGCTGAATATATACTGGTATTAATTCGAATATATACCGGTATTAATTCGAATTTATACTGGTATTAAATTAACCAATCAGAAACGCTGAATATATACTGGTATTAATTCGAATCTTTAAAGGGGGTCCTGGTCGACTCTCCAAAAACTCAGTGACGTGTTCGCACACGAGATATGCTCGGGGTAAATTAAACCGTGGCTAAACGTCTTTTAAATTAATATCAAGTATTGAAAAAATTATTCCTTTATCAACGACAGCCCAACTTGAATGAGCCCTATCTACAAGACCCTGACGACTGTGAAAAAAATCCGCCAATATGACACAGGCGACACTCATATCAACTGCCCCTGTGAACTTCGTCTCAGTGCCCCCTCCCACAAGTAAAAGGTAGAATGCAAAGTTAAAGACGGCAAATAAAAGGCAGGAACTGAAAACCCAGAAATCTTCCTTACCCACCCTACATACGACTGACCCTAATAGCTATAAAAAATCCCCGTCAATATATTATGCACGACACATGGCCCCGCCTTCATTGTGACTTTGAAGTTTGTCCCCCCCCCCCTTCCCACTAGTTACCGTTTTTGTCCAAAGTTAAAAAAACAGTGTTTTTCCCATATATGCCTACACTAATCAAATCAACTTGAAAAAAAGAGTCATGTCTTACATTTTAAAACGTCATATCTCTATGGTGACATGTCCGAGGGGGTCTAAGGGGAGGGGGTGATCCCCTCCCCTCTGGAAAATTTTTGCTCACGTAAGGGGCTAGATGCAAAATGGTGCTACATTTGGTGCTAAACTTGAACTGAATACATCACCAAGCATTTCTACTTTTTATGAAGCTATTTCATCTTTCTTGCTTTAGTGAATTTTTTACTCAGTTCTTGGGGTAAATCAAGACCTCACTGTGTGAAGTAAGTAAACAGTAATTTGACTACATATACCGTTAGCCAGACTGAGGGACATATATACATGAACTTGCAGGGGTGTAAACTATTTTGGGACCAACTACATTTCTTGGAGACCGGTCCCAAGCAAAGTTGTCCCCAAGCCAAATTGTCTCCACGTCAAGTCGTCCCCAAGCCAAGTTGGCCTCCAGCCAAGTTGTCGAATTTTTGGCCATTATCACGTGGCTGTGAAGTCATACCTCAATCAATAGACCTTATGCATTGACATCACAGAGACGTCATTTGGGTGAAAACAACTGAGCACACGTGCAGTCACGGCGTAGATTTCGCCGCACGTGTAGTAGACTTACGAGCGTACACGATTGGTTGACAAATCAGCTGTCTGCATTTACTGGTTTAACTCATGGGCGTGGATCATGGGGGACGGGGGGACGCGCCCCCCTCACTTTTTTGGAAGGGGGGACATCTCCAAAAAGTCCCCCTCACTTTTTCAAAAATGATGAAAACTAAAACTGTTAAGAAGATAATATAACCGTAGATTACAAATTGACACTACATTTTAAACAGTGGCGTAGCCAGATATTTTTTAAACAGTGGCGTAGCTAGATATTTTTTTTTTGGGGGGGGGGGAGGGCAAAGCCAAAAAATTCCGACAGATTATTATCTTGATAATTGTTCGAAATTTTGGGGACTTTTTGGAGATGTCCACCCTTCCAAAAAAGTGAGGGGGCGCGTCCCCCCGCCCCCCCCCCCATGATCCACGCCCATGAGTTAAACCAGTAAATGCAAACAGCTGATTTGTCAACCAATCGTGTAAGCTCGTAAGTCTACTACACGTGCGGCGAAATCTACGCCGTGACTGCACGTGTGCTCAGTTGTTTTCACCCAAATGACGTCTCTGTGATGTCAATGCATAAGGTCTATTGATTGAGGTATGACTTCACAGTCACGTGATAATGGCCAAAAATTTCTCAACTTGGCTGGAGGCCGACTTGGCTTGGGGACGACTTGACGTGGAGACAATTTGGCTTGGGGACAACTTTGCTTGGGACCGAGTTGGTTGGGGACGACTTGGCTAGGGGACCAGTTGATTGGGGTCTAGTTGGGTTGGGGATGACTTGGCTCGAAAGCGCTTGACATGCTTATATTTGAACGCAATATTTTGTTATGTATTTCCGACATAGTGTTATTTCACTCCTGATATATGAAACGGATGGCGCACCGTCAGTCAGTGCCAATTTGTTCAAAATGGTAGTAATGCCCCTGTAGTTTGCCGTCGGTTCCGTGCCACAAAATTCCACTCACACTATTTACTAACTAAACTCCTAAAACTAACTTCTGCTGGTAAAGTTAAAGAAAATATTGGAAAGGTTCGTTGAGAGTCGACTACCATGCAAGAAAAAGGTATACCACAGTGGAGGAATGAAAAGATTGCATGCTAACAGTATCACCTCTATCAGACTTTCGAAAAATCTCTGACATGCACAGTCCTGATCACTTCCGTATCCAGATTTTATAAGATATGGGTAAACATGATAATAACAGGGGCGAAAATATGGAGGGTGCCTCCCCCCCCCCCCCGTGAAAATCAAAAGTCGGTCTCTGAGGGCCATATAGTCAGTCTCAAATCCAGCTCTGTATGCTTTTGTAACAATCGACCAGACATGAGCAACATTTGAAATGAAAAGATTGCCCGAATTTTCTACTGAGTTCTCAAATTTTTGATCGATAGCCCGAAAAATGTGCAAAACGTTTTGCGCGCTTCGTGCGCATTTAATGGTTTAGTGGTCTATTCTATGCACCTGAACTGCAACGAATTTCGGGCAATATTTTGAGATTCGGGCAAAAAATCTTCTGCCCCCAAATTAGAGAGTCCCTTACACCTATGATTATTACTACGGTCCTGTAAACTGTATTTGTCTAGGAAATTCGGATCGTACAACTATGTCAACGGGAGTCGGTCTCCAAGAAATGTAGTTGGTCCCAAAATAGTTTACACCCCTGCAAGTTCATGTATATATGTCCCTCAGGCTGGGTAATGGTATATGTAGTCAAATTACTGTTTACTTACTTCACACAGTGTGGTCTTGATTTACCCCAAGAACTGAGTAAAAAATTCACTAAAGCAAGAAAGATGAAAAAGCTTCATAAAAAGTAGAAATGCTTGGTGATGTATTCAGTTCAAGTTTAGCACCAAATGTAGCACCATTCTGCATCTAGCCCCTTACGTGAGCAAAAATTTTTCAGAGGGGAAGGATCACTCCCTCCCCTTAGACCCCCTCAGACATGTCACCATAGAGATATGACGTTTTAAAATGTAAGACATGACTCTTTTTTCAAGTTGATTTGATTAGTGTAGGCATATATGGGAAAAACACTGTTTTTTTTTAACTTTGGACAAAAACGGTAACTAGTGGGAAGGGGGGGGGGGACAAACTTCAAAGTCACAGTGAAGGCGGGGCCATGTGTCGTGCATAACATATTGACGGGGATTTTTTATAGCTAATAGGGTCAGTCGTATGTAGGGTGGGTAAGGAAGATTTCTGGGTTTTCAGTTCCTGCCTTTTATTTGCCGTCTTTAACTTTGCATTCTACCTTTTACTTGTGGGAGGGGGCACTGAGACGAAGTTCACAGGGGCAGTTGATATGAGTGTCGCCTGTGTCATATTGGCGGTTTTTTTTCACAGTCGTCAGGGTCTTGTAGATAGGTCTCATTCAAGTTGGACTGTCGTTGATATAAGAATAATTTTTTCAATACTTGATATTAATTTAAAAGACGTTTAGCCACGGTTTAATTTATCCCGAGCATATCTCGTGTGCGAACACGTCACTGAGTTTTTGGAGAGTCGACCCGGACCCCCTTTAAAGATTCGAATTAATACCAGTATATATTCAGCGTTTCTGATTGGTTGATTTAATACCAGTATAAATTCGAATTAATACCGGTATATATTCGAATATATACCAGTATATATTCGAATTAATACCGGTATATATTCGAATTAATACCAGTATATATTCAGCGTTTCTGATTGGTTGATTTAATACCGGTATATATTCGAATTAATACCGGTATATATTCGAATATATACCAGTATATATTCGAATTAATACCGGTATATATTCGAATTAATACCAGTATATATTCAGCGTTTCTGATTGGTTGATTTAATACCAGTATAAATTCGAATTAATACCGGTATATATTCGAATATATACCAGTATATATTCGAATTAATACCGGTATATATTCGAATTAATACCAGTATATATTCAGCGTTTCTGATTGGTTGATTTAATACCAGTATAAATTCGAATTAATACCGGTATATATTCGAATTTATACCAGTATATATTCGAATTAATACCGGTATATATTCGAATTAATACCAGTATATATTCAGCGTTTCTGATTGGTTGATTTAATACCAGTATAAATTCGAATTAATACCGGTATATATTCGAATTTATACCAGTATATATTCGAATTAATACCGGTATATATTCGAATTAATACCAGTATATATTCAGCGTTTCTGATTGGTTGATTTAATACCAGTATAAATTCGAATTAATACCGGTATATATTCGAATTAATACCAGTATATATTCAGCGTTTCTGATTGGTTGATTTAATACCAGTATAAATTCGAATTAATGCCGGTATATATTCGAATTTATACCAGTATATATTCGAATTAATACCGGTATATACTCGAATTAATACCAGTATATATTCAGCGTTTCTGATTGGTTGATTTAATACCAGTATAATTTCGAATTAATACCGGTATATATTCGAATTTATACCAGTATATATTCGAATTAATACCGGTATATATTCGAATTAATACCAGTATATATTCAGCGTTTCTGATTGGTTGATTTAATACCAGTATAAATTCGAATTAATACCGGTATATATTCGAATTTATACCAGTATATATTCGAATTAATACCGGTATATATTCGAATTAATACCAGTTTATATTCAGCGTTTCTGATTGGTTGATTTAATACCAGTATAAATTCGAATTAATGCCGGTATATATTCGAATTTATACCAGTATATATTCGAATTAATACCGGTATATATTCGAATTATACCAGTATATATTCGAATTAATACCGGTATAAATTCGAATTAATACTAGTATATATTCGAATTTATACCAGGATAAATAGCATTTAATACTGGTATAAATTCCAATTTATATCAGGATTTATTCGATTTTATACCGGTATATTTTCCTGCACTCTGATTGGTGTGAATATATACCAGTATAAAATGGAATTAATACTGGTATTAATTCGATTTAATACCGGGATAAATTATGGTGTATTTGTCCAACGCGGCTTTCCATACGCGGGGAGTTCATTACATTACTATGAACATATGAGATTAATTACAGGACATCGGATATAAAACAAGTACTGTGGCATGAAAGGTTTCACACAGGTATGGCAAGCTAAATGTGCAATAATTCGAAAAACAAGGTTTTTCACCGATAAACTAGGTTTTTTTCGACCGAAAAACACAGCTCACAGGCGCGAAGCCACGGGGCGGGGCCGGGGGAGGGAATGATAGGGTTTAACTCCCATAGGGTTTAACTCCCATAAATCCAAGTTTGAAGTTTATTTCCACGATAGCGATACAGCATATAACATATAACATCACATAATTTCGAAAAGTAACGTGGGGGAGACTCGACAGACGGTAGCAAAGCTTATCGAGGTCGGGCCACCTTACACAACTAAGAACAAAGAAAAAAGTAACGGTTTGATCATCGAAAGTTTAACAATAACTATATGTAAGAAACAAAGAAAAGCTAACAGAAAGTAGAGATAATAAAGAGGAAACAGAAGGAAAGAGGAAAAAGAAAAGGCCTGAGTAAAGAAGGAGAAGGCACAACTAGACTTACTACCAGGAAGTTATACCTAATCTTGTTCGTAATAGATACATCTTTAAATTATTCCTAAACCTTTGTAGTGACTTGGAAAAGTCAACTTCAGGCTCAAGAAAATTCCATAATCTAGGGCCATAATAACGTAAAGTAGAACATGCTTTGGATGAGTGTGTGTAGCGTATATACAGGGATAAATTATTACGCGTAGAATGTGTGTGAATATTTCTGGTAAACGTGAATAATTTTGAAACGTTACGAAGGAGTAAACTTTCCCAATATTTATACATAAGTATTTCTAATTGGAGCTTGTAAATTTCAAATATTATGAGCAATTTTAATTTAAAAAATAATTCCTCAAATCACCTGTTTCCTGGGAAAATATTTCGATATTACTATTTTCAATATTATGAATACTTTCTGAATTGTAAAATGTAGTGAAACATTCGTGCCAAAATGTCTTTGAGAATGTAATTTTTCTACACACTTTGCGTGCACGAACCCATGGCAAATAGGTATCTCAATATTCCTGAATCTCCTCACTCCTGAACAAATCTTGGCTGCGTGCCGTAAGTCAAACCAGGGAGCTGTCAGATCCCTGGGATCAAACTTTGCTACACATAGCAGGCTGTAGATACTGCATATTCCTTGTTCAGTCTTATCCCTTGCTTAAGAAGCCTTAAAGAGGGGCTGAGATAAAAGAGTCCACTCTGCGTGGAAAAATCAGACTTAGCTGCTATCTGTATACCTTTGTACTACCATTCCTTCTCTGAAAGTGTATGTAGCTTACCTACGATGGTTTGTTTAAATGTAACAAAACACTAAGAGATCAAAACAGCAAAACTCTAAATGTGTAACCTCTAGTGAGTAAAGTATCCTCGGCTCCTTCTCTGTATGACGAAGATTGTGTTAACCAGAGTCCTTGACACATACACTTAAGATGTTTGGCATTTAACGTTACACTGTCAGGAAGCCATCGAGAACCCTGGATCGTGGAGGAACACCGGCGAGATTCTCCTGATTTTATATGTTCAGGGGGTTACAAGGAAGGAGTGTACTTACCGTCCCCAATCCTACTCCTGAGACCGCCATTTAAAGTCTCCACCCGATGGACATGAATGTAAGCCTTAGTCTTTGGTCAATTCCCAAAGGCCGGCGGAGGATTGTTTTATTTATAAAATTTACATTAAAAAGGCATTCGAAGTCAGTAAATAGGGCCACGTACTTCAAATTGTTTATTTCAGTAGCTTGGTCTAGTTACAGTGAAGGAAAGTGGTAAGTCAGGAGTGTTCTGTTGCATGGGCGGGGATCCCGGGGGACAGGGGGGACATGTCCCCCAATATTTGAGAAATCGCCCATTGACTTTGATTTTTCACACAGTGAATTATTTCAAAATGGGGTCATCCCCCCCCCCCCTTAATATTGAGAACAAATCGCTGCCCATGTTCTGTTGTGTAACTGCAGTGCAAGTGTAATTTTCAGGTCAAATATCGGTTGAACAGAAGCATGCGTAGCGGCTCTGTGGCTGCCGCCCCCCCCCTTCGTAGAGACAAGCTGAAAGCAAAAACTTCGTCCGCTCCGCTGGCTAGTTGAACAAAGGGACCCCATTCGTGTGATCGATTTCCTCCAGTATGGTGAGTCTACGTTAGCTAGCTATACTAGCTAGCCAAACCTGATTTCATTGAAATAAATCTAGAGGTGGAGATGAAGTAGTCTTCATCAGTGTCAAAACGAGTGAGGTCGTGTGAGGTCACCAGCGGTCTTAGGACAGATCGTGATGACGCATGGCCGTATCCATGCCTATGAATAGTGCTTTAATTTTTATTTGATAAGTGGCAAATAACATCCACTGCACTTCCCGGTTTTCAATACAAAAGTTCAAGAGCAAATCACACGTTAATGTCGGAACATCACCTGATGGCCTGCAACTCATCCTATCAGCCTGTGGTTTGCTTATATTCATGGTACCCAGAAGGAATACTTGCCAGAAATACTGACAAATTTTGATAAAATATGTTGATATTAGATTGTTGCCTTGTTTACGAATTATCAACTAATCAGTAACTGTTTACCGGATGCAAAATAAGTACTTTCGATTTCCCACCTAATGGTTCATGGAATACACAACAAAACAAGATAGGGAGTGATCGATAAACCATTCGACTCGTGTGACGTTGTGTTTGAACATTTGCTAATACAGTAATAAGAGGTGATCGATAACTCATTTGATATACATGAGATCGAATTACTCATCAAGTCAAAACATGGTTGCAGGGTAGCCTTATAGAAAGCTCCCGATTTGTTTCGAATGTTTACATAGGTTACCATGAACTTTGTCTATCAGATTGTTTGGGTAACTTGTGGGTAGGCCTATTTCACAAATGACCTGAAAAACTAGCAAGGGAAAGTTTGTAGCAATGGCGCAAAGAAAGAGACTTACGTGCATTTTGCACTAAGAACTGTTTCGTCATTCACTATCATCACCTTATTTACTATCTTCACCATTATCGTCATCGTCATGTTCATCACAGGCCCGCAGCCAAGTAAAGTGGGCCAGGGAGCGGCGCCCCAAAAACATTTTTTCGCTCCCATCGAAAATTAAAAATAAGCATTGCCTCAACACATGTTAACATACCTCGCCCCCTAAAATATATATTTCCCGTGGAAGCTATCTCCCCATTCCCCCTTGGGTACCTTGTGTAAAGGAATCTAAAGGTCCTAACAGCTATAGTAATGGTGCTGCCCCCAAGTGCAGGTAGCATCTTACCTTATGACCCATGACCCGCAAACTTAATACTTTCCTTAAGTACCGAGAATTCCCAGGTGTCCTTTGGCCAGTATAAAAGGGAACGCGCATACTTTATCGAGACTTTCTAGACCTACCCTCAGCCTCATCATCATCACCCATCATGGTTTTTACATAAGTTCATTAAGGGCGTGGCAGACTTTTCGAACATCCCTAGAGAAACCAAAGAGGTACGTTGAATTTGTTACTATTTTTGCAGTTCATGTAGGCACATATTTAGCGTGATAATTGCATCGTAATTTAAAGTAGATTCTCGGTGGATTCGGAAATGGGCAAAGAAGGTGATTTATTGTCAAGATGCGCATAACTCGCTAAGTTGTAATTTTAGTATTCAATTCATGTTATATAGCTTTCTAGTTCGTTGAGAGTATATTTTGTAGTTTTGTACCATTTTGATAGTCTATTTTTGTATGTATGTGCAGTTTGTATTAGTCGTGAATTTGTATTGTCGAATTTAGATGTTAATTAATTGTCATTTTGCTCTGCAGTTTCCACGGAGGTAACAGAATAAACTGCGTTAATAAAATAAAGATTGTCTGTGCCTTCTGTCGGGTCCTTTGGTCTCATCTTAGCTTGGCTTCACCGTCGGCCTCCCTACAAACGGCTACACCTTGTCTGGCTACGGACCTGCGTCATCATCGTCATCGTCGTCGTCGTCATCATCATCATCATTCTGACTTGAGGTGTCGCCACACTCTAGACAGCACGCTTGTGGTTTATAATCATTTCAGCACAGTACACAAGCCGAAACCAAAACAGGGTATACGTTCAGACCACTGCAAGCTTTTAATTGAGTGTTCAGACTATAGCTTTCGGCAAGAAGGCTAGAAATGAAACATTTCTGTTCTCAAAATTGCCGTAAATGTACAATTAAGTAGAGGTCCGCAAGAATAAAAATATCAACAAGTGATTTTTCCTTTGAATAACGGAAAGATATTGCTCAATCGTGGTGGTATCTCACTGATTAAAGAGACAGACGATATGTCCATCTGCACAGGCTAGCAACACCTTATAACACACTGCATTCCCACTATTTTCGTGCGTGTCCCGGTTTTCGTATAATAGCTACATATAGTGTTATACATGTTTTTCATCCAGGAGCAATCTACAGTTTTCCCATATGAACTGGCTTTTCCAAAAGAAACCAAGTTTGATCTAAATCGTTGAGTTGGTTACACACCCGACCGTGGAGTTGTAATTCATAAGCCACATGCTTCCAGGCGCGCAGCCAAGGGGGAGAAGGGGGCAGTCGTCCCCCTTGAGCAAATTTTTGGTATTTTTTATTCGTTTATTTTCACAATATCGCTATAGTGTTTCCCCTATCTATATGAGGTAAATAGGCCTGGAAAGTGCCATTTCCAGCGATCTGGGAGGCATTTTGGGCCAAAATTTTCTTGCGCTTTGCGCCAACCCATTGTGGCGTGGAGCGCTGAGAGTTTGTCTATGGGCTTCGCCCCTCCCCCTTGACAAATTCCTGGCTACGCCCCTGCAGGCTTCTCTCACATTTGTGGTCGCTTAGCGTCGTAAAACAACTGTCCTTTAAGGACTTAATTGTAAGAACAGGTAGTATTATAGGGGCACTCTATTGCTTTGAGATCAACGTGACCTCTATAGGTTTCCTACAAGAGTAAAAGTTCACCCAAAAGAAGAACTTTACACAATAGGGTATTAGAACACATACATTCTTTTTACACTTGAAGTTGTAAACTATGGTGAAGAGACCCTTCTTTTAAAGTTAACGTAGTAGGCCAGTCTAATTTAAAATGTAATCTAATCATAGATGCATAAAAGGGGGTTAGTGACAGCAATGCCCCACACACACACACACACATGCCCACCTAAGCAAAATATTGTCGAGATCAGGGCAAAATCCATGTCATGATCTTTTGCCAATTAGGAAATTTTCAGGACAAAAAGTTTTGCCCCTTTTAAAGGTCTTCTAGTGCGCCTGTGAGCCCAGTTTTCACATATTTTAATGCTTGTCCGGAGAAAATATGTTCACAAGAAGCCGCTTTGGACTACACAGCGATCCTATTCTGGGGTGGCACCGGCAGAGGGAAGGGGTCCATGGCCCCTTCCGTCGGGGAAGACTGGTCCTGTCCCGGGGAAATTTTCCATTTTCGTTTGGGGGTTTAATTGGTGCGATGAAGTATGTACCCTAATCCGCGACGGCTACCAGGGGCCCAACAGTTTGAAGTTTTCTCATTACTCTTCCATGAAAATCCAAAATTTATAAATTTTCTTGAAAAACCCTAATTTTCAATTTTTCTTCTTTAGAACCCCAAATTTCAAAATCCTCTTCGATTTTAACCCAAACTTTTCCAGCTTTCTTCGATAAAAATCCAACTTTTGGTTGGGTTCGCCCGTCGAAAAATTTTCTTTGGCACTTCTCCCGGCAACCTGTCGCCTTTTCTGGGCTTCGTCGGGGAGCTTTCCTCCTCCCCATCGGGTAAATCCTGGTGCCACCTCTAGTCCTAAGTTGATTTTGTGAGTCGCTACCAATTTTTCCCCATACCAATGCCACATAATCATATTCTTCCAATAGTAGCAGGGTGCCTTGTCATTGAAATAGCCGTCATCACCCCTTTCCCCTTGGTATCCAGTCCTGGCGTCACCACTCGTAAATCGTAAAGGTGCAAATGCATAACGGGTAAACTAGAAAAAGCACGTTTTAATTTCTCAACTTAAGTACTCTTCTGCCATGGGGGTACTGTAGTAGCTCAGAGACAACTTCCTGGGAGCCCCATGTGATCTCTATTGTTTAGAAATCCAACAGTTGAGGCTTAAGGGTGAAAACAGCAATCTCTGAAGAACACAGTGCCTGAACGTGCCTCGCCCACCCCTTCCCGATCCATCGAAAAGAACCAATGCACAATCACATGATCGCAGCCAACAGGCCGGGGAGTCTCATTTCACTACCTACCTGTTTCAGAACTCGTGAAAAATGAAACCAAGGGTTCAGACCAACCAACAATTTCATCATACAGGCCAGTGGCCAGCCAGCCAGTCGATAAGGGTCAGTCTTCCCCCATCCTCCCTTTCACCCCCTTGTCTGCGCTACATTCATGAGTCAGTGATATTTGTGAAGGAATTGTGAAACAGTGAAAGTCATAACTACATTTTGACAGCTGCTCAGTAAATTTAGCTGAGGACTGCAGGGGAAAAATGTGCTTTCACGATGCATTTCAGTTGGCAAAGTCATAAGCCCAGGTTTTGCAATTCATTCAGACTGAACCAAAGAATTGGGCGGATATGCTTCGGACTTCATAGACATGCGTAGAAACCACACTTAGTGTCTTTTGTGGGAGTGGCCAATTCATCGTATATATGTTATGCACCTCTTTGCTAGTAACAATACAGGAAATCCGCCCGACACTAATAAATGATCCGACTTCTAGAAGTATTGCTATGTTGTTCAATCAGGTGGTACCTTCTGGAGCCATCATAGTCCATGATTACTTTAAAGCATGTTTGAGTCAAGTTCATGCCAATGAGTCTCCCTGTCACCGATCACGTGAGCCCTTTGAATGAAATAAATATCCACCGAGATTTGTGAGTCCCTACGGGCCTAAGGATCACCATAACGAGAACGCACTTTTGTGTAGGCCCATTTGATATACATGAGAACATGCCAAACATGATTTGAAAATAATCATTTCAAAAATAACTTAACTTGAAGCAGCTGTGCAAAAGGGATTTAAAACACATTTATTTCAGAAACGAGTTCACAGACAGACACAGGTCAACCCGGGATAAATTTCGCAAAGACTCTGGAATGTCAAGCTCGTGCTGTCAGTTAACGGTAAAGACTTCCATAAGAAAATTTCCACCTTTGTTCAAGTTTGCATATGCTTTTCTTGTTAGTTCTTAATCAGGCCTTGAATGCAGTCATTTTACTACCACAGTAAATATTAAATATTTTTGCTCAAATCTGGATTTTCTTTAAAGTTAAAAGATCCGTAACTAATTGTCGAGTGTGAAACTAACCTTACTTTGAACCCCCCGTGGGTTATCGATCAACCTCCCCCCCCCCCCCCCGGTTGCTTATTCCCATTTTTCTTATAGATCACCTTTATCCATATGACGTTAGCATAGCATCATTTTTTATTGCTTATACAATTACATAAAAATGAAAGTTAATACAGGGTCATAAGCAGGAATTTCCAAAAGGGATTCGAAAAAAGAGTGGCTCTGACCTGGACACCTGATAGGGATCTCCAGTCTAAATAGTTCCAAGGGATGACCCAGGAAAATTGTTGGAAAGAACATAGATACGACGCCTGCAATCTTGTGCATCTAACGCCTCAAAGTGACAAACCGAAGTAAACTGGGCATCCTGCTGTACACGCCAACACATTTACAGGGCTATCGAAACTTCCTGGCTACACACTTGGTCACAACCCTGAAGTACGTCACAGGAAAGAAAGTCAGTATGAAAGACGATGCAGGTGGAACTGTGAAACTTTCTCGAGCATGTCCTTAAAGGCTCTGACAAAAGGTGAGCCTACTCTAGCAATGCATACATGTTTATTTTTTTCATTATTTTCTCCTTACTCTATATCTTTTTTGGATCTGATGTCATTTGCTGAATCTTTCGTTGCTCTTGGTAAATCTCTTGCACCCCGCTTTCAAAGAAGGATCATTTAGCCTTGAATACAGTTCTGGTGAAATCTACATTGAAATCCAATATTCGGTTTTCAAGATATCATCAGATGACGTTGTCACATTTTAAACCCAAAGTGAACTTGAAACAAGCCCATATGACATCATAACCTCACTTTAATGAACTCTCTTTTGTTTTTACTTTAACTTTTACAAACAATTTCTCCTCCATAATCTCATGTTATTAGAATGTGAATGCATTAGAGGCATTGGAATTTTACAAACTTCAGGTTCTACATGGGAAGCCCATATCTCCATTAACTTCAGATTGATTAACAGAGAGAGAACAAAGCATTGCTCATCAATGGGAGGAGGTGATACCAGAGAGCTGCCACTCTAACGTGGCAGATCCTTGGTGATACAACCTCTGCTTGATTCATGCTCACTTTAGGTCACAAATGTAGTAACCCACAGGCTTCATTTGCTGATATCTCAGGAATCCCATATCGGAATTGAGTGAAAATTTACCAAAATGCTTAGCTTCACTTCCTCTTTCTCATATCAAATGTAATTTTTTGGTTAAACCCTTCCTTTAAAGAGAGTACAGAAATATATTGAACTGAACTGAATTGAGCACAACAATAAATGAATGCGCAACGATAATGTTACCGGAGGACTGCGATGCAGTAGCTTGGGTTTTCCACAGGCGTAGGAAGCTGTTCTCGACTGGGGAGGGGAAGGGGGGGGGGAGACGCTGAACCCTGTTTCGGACACCCGTCCTGGGGAGGAGTGTAAGGTGAAGGGATGAACATTTGGGGGTCTTTAGATGCAATTTGGTGCAATATTTGACCAAATTTAAAGGAAAATTACTGTAATTTTTGACATTTTTTACAGAGGGAACAAAAGGGTTTTCGTTCTTGAATTGAGGGGGCGGAAATATACTTCCTCCCAACCACGCAAGTTATGACTGGAGGCTTCACCCCCGCCCGCTTCTCACGCCCTTGGGGTTTTTTCACACAACCCATAGGCCTATATATATATATATATATATATATATATATATATATATATATATATATATATATATATATATATATATATATATTATATAAGCAGTGAGTTGCATTCAGGACTTTCAACTACAAATCTCTTCTAGATCATTTGGTAGGGGTATAATTAAAATTCCCTGACTTGACTAAGATCATACATGTGTAGCAAGTATGACAGTGCATGGGGTATAGGGGACTAAAATTTGGTTGAGGGTACGGAGTCATTAACTTTCGTCCCCCAGACACTTGTTACGGTCAATTTTTGGAAATATTTTGCTAAATTTGATGGGTATGATATGACTTTACGACGACCATTTTGGAATCAGTCGAGGATGAAAGACAGCTTTTTCCACCTTCGAGCTGTGCTTGCAACTGGCAACTATGCATTCACAAATATTTCACACGCAGAAAATATACTATACTAAATATACTATATAGATATACCATATAATAAGTATATTCTTCTGCGTAAACGCTTACCTTTAAGTGCACATAATTGTGAATCATGGTCCATGCCTAACCGACAACCGCCTCCCTAATGTCCGACACAAATGTCCCCTTGGTAATGCCCTGTTAGTGGAACGATCCATTAACTTGTTATCGAATCTGAAGGGTTGGTATGTTTGCCAAGTGTGGATGATTGTTTGCCCTTTAAATTGGGGGTTGGAACAAGTTTCGGTTTTCGACTGGGGAAGACAATTCGGGCAAGATTTTTTTCTTACAAAGCTTTGGAAGGTAAAATTAATGTCAGGAACCAATACTTTCATGGGCCTCTCTCCTTGCTTGATCCCAATCAGATCCAGCTCTCCGGGTATTTTTATGTACATAGGCTAGGTTTACAGTAATAAAGCTGTAACCGACTTCCGATTCAAACGCCAGGCATGCAGATTCGGTCACGGTGCTCCAAATGGTGGCGTGCTTCATTTTGCTTGGTCGCTAACCAACCAATAAGCGATCGAGTTCGATCATTCGTTTGCACATGCGCACATCTTCCAAACCGTCAGGATAAACATAACACACCCGTATCTACAACACGTTTTTCAAAATGTGAGTTAACTCGATAAATCGATAAATTCGTCGAATCATCCATTTTTAACCCATCGCAAATATAAAGAGGGTTCTTACGTGTGGTTTTGTGCCGTGTACTGCATATAAACTGCCTCTTTGGTGTAAAAATTTGCATTCCAATCTGCTGTAAAGTATAGGATGGAGACCCCTATTTTGGTGCAGTTAGGTCGGCCACACTTAGATTTAGGATTAATGGTATATGAATGCACTGCACGAAAATTGGGGACGCACGAAAATAGGGGAACGCAGAACACTTTGCGCTGAACTCGGTTTGTTAACGCCGCGTGTATCCCATAATTTCATGCGGTAACGAATTATCGACTCGCTCAGTGTTCTTTAGAAACATTGCCCTATTCGATATTATCACTTACCCTACGAAGAGCAAATTACAATCCGCAATAAAACATGTACATGCAATCAAGGCAGGTTATTCTGAGGAGCAGTTGCATTAATGCACAATATTATGCAAGAAAATTACGTAATGTAAGCTTCATATGGTAACATCAAAATCTAAGGATGTGTGCTTCGTTCAGCAACTGTATATCTGTATATAGGTTTGATGTGCCGAATTCTACAGAGTTAAATGAACTTACAGTATGTTACAATTATTCTTCTTAAGTTTGCTTCACAGTTATGTATAAAACTGAACAAAAAGTAAAGAGATCAAATGTCTGAAAACTCATTTAGGACCAGAATGCAATCCTACGGAACTTTGAAGTATTCGCATTTATTTCCTTAAAACATGCTAACTTCTTTGCCATTCTCGTTCCTTTTATACATCTGTGAAACCTATAAAAAGTGACCATTATTCAGTTCAATTGCTTTGATTTTAATGCAAGTTGTGGACACAAAGTTTCTAGGTTTCTCAGGGTCAGTTCAAAAACCTCATATTTCACCATCGTCAAATGTTACAAGCGAACCCTTTAGGCCTCGAATTGGACCGTGGCCAAGGGAATCTGGGCAATGTCCCCAAATTTATATTGTGTTGCCCCAGTATTTCCCCGATCCCTTTGGACAGATGTAACAGACATTAATGCGGATTTGGATCCATACAAGTCTCCAAATATATATATTTTTTTTATTTTCCAAACCTGAGCATTTTGCATACAGGGTGGGGAGTGAACGTAGCGATCACCACGGAACTGTCAAATAATTGCTCCTCTGTTGAGTGGCAATTCCCTGTCATCTTAACCATGTTTAGGTTCGTGTATCTTTATCAGTGGCGATATAGCCGGCCTTTATATCGTAATTTGCTACGTGACAGGATGTACAGTGTATTCTTTTTTCAGTCATATCCCTAACCTCAAAGAGGAGTTGAGAAATGAGTGCCCGCTCCGCTTTGATATGAAAGGTAACTTGTGACTTTGGTCCAGAGGCCACGTCAGTACACCTCCAAATGTTGCCCTTTCTCCAATTTGGATTGAAAGGCAGGAACAGGGTAGAATGACCGGCTTCAATCCGGCAGAATCATTTTAGTTACTCAAAAGGACAAACTATATCATATTTTGTGACCTTGTTTGATGCGAATTGATCCCTTGTTTGTTCGTTACATTAACCTTAGGTTAGAACACAGCTGTTTCATTCCACCTATTTATTCGTGTGGTTAAACAATAAATGTGACAAAACGGTTTAAACGTGAACTTCACCTACCGTTTCTGGCCCAACTTACACATGTGCTTGTCGGTAAGAACTCTTTTATCTTATTACATACGAACAGAATTTGAATAAAGAGGATAAGTGATGAGGAAGAGAAGGCGTCACCTGATACTCTCATCTTTTTGTAAAAATGTATTTTATCTGTCATTCCACTCGTTTTGAGACCGAATAATGTGAGAGAAATATCAACAGTAGCCGTCAGATCAGCACCCCTGTAGCATTCAACCTTCTCTAGACTGGCCGCTTTTATGAGAAAGAAATCTTCCTTCAAAATTCTAAAACTGATAGTCTCTGCATCCACATCACGATTCTTGTTTTGAACAACATTTCGTATAATAATTTTGACGATATAAAAATGCTGGCTGAAATTTAGGGTGGTATCTGGGCCCACCTTCAGTACCCTCCGATTCCGGGCCAATTCCCATTCCGGTTTTCCCCAATTCTGGCCAGTTCCGAGTATGGCCATTTGATAATGTAGCATACGGTATCATACAAATGTTTTTTAACTCTTTATTCGAATTAAGTTAACAAAGAGGCCATTTTTAGGAGTCAGTTTTATAGTCTGGCCCACCTGTTGAGTGTGTGTGTCACCATTCATATATACCCAACTATACACCACTAACCAGGGAGTTGCAAATAGCAACTCCCTGCACTAACTGTGTAACCTTTAAGCCGGGGTTTGCTGTTAGGAAGGAGATACATCGCTTTGAAGCGAGGTTTGCACAGCCAAGGTCACACAGTAATCTGTCCCTTTCTGTCCCTTATCTTTCTTGGCATTTCTATCAGACATACACTGGATTAGGTAGTTCATACAAAAGGGAATTTGTCGTCTGCAATATATGCAGTAAACCTGGGGGGTTGTTGCTACTGCCACAGTATTTCCAGTCGCTGGAAAATTGAACAAAATTGAATAATTGAATCTTGGACGCTCAATGACGCAAACGAGAGTATACCAAAAAGGATTATGTAAAAATGTAAACATGATTCTATACCTGGCCATTTCATGAAACTTCCCGAATTATTGTGACAAAAAATAGACTTCTGCCTTTGCGGCTCATTTGTGTGGCGTTCGTTTTTTAGGAAGGGGCAGATTCTCATTGATTTATTTTAATGAAACAGTCGTTTCGAGTTTTGTAGTACCTGCCCCTAAATTGGTGGTGGCGTAAACCTACTGATCAAAGCATTGTCCAGAGTAAGCCAATTGTGATAGGAAGACCTGAATGATGTTGCTAACATATCGATGTCATATTGAAGCGAACGAATAAAAGAAAGAAATTCCCATCAGCCGAATATTTAGCTTATCATTGATAATCTTCTCGGGAATAAGTGGGTCTTAGAGTCTTAGCATAAATTAAACTTTCCGTTAAACCTATTAACAACTCACTACTTTAAGCAGGGACTGGAAGACACATGAGTAACATGCATATTCCTGGTGTATGGGCTAGACTGGATTCGGCTCGCAGTCCGAATTTAACTGCAACTGCAGGGAAAGATGAAAAGGAGGACTAAAAATGAAAGATTCTGCAAAGTGTTATCGAGACAAAGTCAAGGACCTCCTCAATTATCACATTTCATTATGGCCTCACCTGATGAGATTGTTATCATATGACCCCACACAGTTTTCTTGTAGTTAGAGCTTATTGCAAACAATAAACGGTTGTTTCATGTTTTTCTACTTAAAAGTATAAGATAACATTGCATAAAAAAAACTTTATCCTTGGACTATATTGCTTCATTTCAATTACAATACATAGGCTACTGATGGATTCCTTTATCAGGCCAATAGCACTTAAAGAAACCGCAAATCGCGTGCAAAATCTACGATAGATCGTGAGTAATGACATTTACAGTTACCTACCTTCTTCAAAGATTTTACATGGGGAAAAGGCGACAGATTTAATCGACACTATTTCCGTGGGATATTTTGACCATTAAGTAGTCTACAGTCTTGGTTCAGTTCATGCTATTCGTATCTACCCCTTTCAACAATTCTGGAAGATGGCCACATATGTTTGCCTTTCCAGTACAAGCATGAGCGCTGAAAACATGGTCAGTGAAGTTTTGTGCTCCTTCAGGGGTTGCCAAAGACGTAGAAAGCGGAGGGCTGCACCCCACATTTGAACATAATATTTGCTGTGTTTGAACAATATAAATAACATTTTTCAAGCAAGCGTGTCAAATTTGCTCAAAATTTCCTTCAAAGGTACTCAGCCCCCTCTCCGAACAAAAGTAGGATAGTATAGGCTTGTGGGGTCGTAGCACCTGGGAGCAGTCTCTGGTTTTCTCGTGCAGTAGAATATAGTTTACAGAACTTTTACGGAAAAGTCCACTGCACATATATTTCCTGAAACAGCAAGATAATTGAATTTCTTTCTGTAGGTAACATGCATACTTCGCTGTACATGTCCAAAGAGCTGTTACACTGATCATTAAACCTCCTATATGATGTCACTGGCGTCTTCGGGAAGTCATACTTTTTCTAAATAACAACAACCGATTCCAAAGGGGAAACAAAACATTGTCCTAGACGATTCCTCTTCCCGAAGGAGCTAAGTACCCATGAAGGGACACAAAATATAACGTGAACAACCACTCAGCCTTCATACTTGTCATGTGTGGCCCCGTTCTAGACTGTCTGAAGACAACAGATCTTACATATTCTTAGACAAAAGACGGAGAGGCGATGATGATGTTTGAGTTACATAACTACTCTCAAAATATAATTTAAATTAGAAATGAAATTTAATGAATACTGAAATAAATCACGCCCGTAAGTCATGCAGTATCGAAGAGATGTGATATTCATAAACATTTGACAGGTTGACACTATATATGGTGGTTACTTTTATACGTATTCTTAGCAGCCCCCCCCCCTTCCTCTTCTCCCGGTATTTTCTTTCAACTGTTGTTGGGACAAGGCCTATGGGTGTGTTACTGCATTTTAGAGACATTTTTCTCTAAGGTGAGGAGAAAGGGACTTTAGGGCGACGTCAAACTGATTGAATGTTTGGAAAAGTTGGTGAACGTTCTTCGAGTTTTTCCTCCGGAATGCTTGAATATCTGTTCGTTTTTTATGCTGTCATCTGTTTTGACGTCTAAAGGCCCTATAAGAGCGTCCCAAACATACCGTACTTAGGAATGTGATCACATCTCTAAACACAACTGAAGAACTACACTTTGATTGACATATATTAAACAATAGGCTCTGTCTGATTGGTCAATGATGACTTGTACAGTCAGTTGTGTTCCCAATTTTATTGTTCCCTCATAGTAGGGCTATTGTGTTGATATGGCCTTCAGCAGATAAAACCAAGAGCAAGCTACTGTAGAGTTGTCTGGGAGGTGTTAGAGGTTTTTTCTGTAGTAGGGCTCGAAGTAAACATAGTAAGGAGAATATTTACTGTCTGGAGTGTGATTGTAGGGCCTTCAACAGCTATTATTTCACTTATAAGCTGATGTTTATGTTCACCATTGTTTGTAACCTTATTTATGCATTTTGCTTGCTGCCTGTAAGGCTACACCTGTCCACAGTTTTCTTAAAAGATATTTCATTTGACACCATTTAGACCCTATATGCATTGACATCACTATGTACTTCACAACCGACGATGACGTCATGTTAGAGGACAAAAAAATGAATGTAATGAATGCGATAGTTACGGGCTACCGGTAACTTAGCTGATGGCGCACTTTCATATCTATGGTCCTGTGATGTCATATGCATACAATCTCTTACTATGTACCCATGAACAATTAAACATACCTTCATTGAAATATTCCATTTTAGCCATTTATGCTGAGCAAATTACAGAAACACCTCATGTCGATTACCTGTAATCGAAATCTTCCATACGTCCGCACACGTCAACAGGTGGGTTGTATAGGCCTAAAGTTTCAGGCCCCGTACCTTCCTTAAAAAGACGCATTGTTGATTAAATTATAAACATGAAACCTGTTTATCAACACTTTGAAACGAGTTAGGAGCGATGGAATATGTCCCTTCCTGGAATTAAGTTAAGAGGACTTACCAAGAGTGATGTGCTTTCCGTTGTAAGTCCATCATGATCCGGTTACTTGATTTTAGTTTATTAAACAATCGTCCTGCAACCTGCTTGTCTAACTAGTTCGATGGCGCTGTTGCATAAATGTAGCTAGAGACCCTATAGTGTCCCACTATAGGGTCTCTAAATGTAGCTGAACAAGTTGGATCTATAAAAACCGGAACTTCCAATAGCTGCAAAGTAATAAACAATTATGAGAGTAATATAATAATAAAAACAGTTATGATATTTGCATTTTAATGCGGCAATGTTTAGGCAATCCTAGTCAAATGTATGGCTCATATGATCGATAACTGGGTATCTCACAGTCACCCATTTAACTCCCGGGTGGAAAGAGGCAATTGAGATAAAGCATCTTGCTCAAACACGCAACGTAATGATCCAGGTGGGGCCGAACAAGCAACCCTTGGATCACAAGTCCAACGCTTTAACCACCACGCTCTCTCATGCGTTTGAAGTGTTATTTCCCCCTCAATAACTTCTTTCTCTGCTTCCATCCCCCATCTTCAAAACCCTTGTGCTGTAACTGTCGTTCCAACAGATAACCTATATCAGAATTTTCGTTGCCCTCCTGTTCTTAAATTACTTATTAGGAGTGAATGGACGTGTTGAAATATGTAAACATTTTAATTAACGAAGATGGCGTCTTTCCAGTGGCTAAACTACCATGCCAACGAAATCAACGCAATTTATTAAATCCCTTTATAGCTAAGTTGTTGCGCACTGAGCAACTTCGGAAGTGCTAGGAAGTTACAGAATATTTTGGGTGATCGACGAGGACATTTGTTCATTGGTATCATGGTTTATGGTTTTATACAGAGGTGTTTTGGAAACGTTAGCACAACAGTATCCTCTTGTTCCGAGTCGGACATCCTGTTAAGGTTCAAGGTCTGCAACACCACGGTCACCTTTGAACAGCTTCGCCAACCGGATCAGGGGACTTGGATATTGTTAAACAAAGGAAGAAACGTTGTTTTAGTTAATCAAGGCTTTTTCAATTAAAACCTGGAATCAGGATAAAGGCTCCCGGGTTCACAGTAAAGTGAGTCTAATCACTATAATTGATGGCGTAATCCTGAAAAGTTGCTGTCCTGGTCAAACGTTAACCTACCAGTATCTCTGGTAATAGACCTTACGCAAATGACGTTACAAACGAGAAAGTGCTCCCTCGTTTGGAGGCAAGCGCGTGTCATTGCACGTTACAATAGCAAATACTTCCATGAGCCGTAATCCGTTACTCCAAGCTACCAGTGCAAGGGTGTGAAGGGCCGAATTGTTTCACCTACTTTTTGGTTTATGATCTGTGTGGGTAACAAGGGCGGGAATATTTCTATTTGAGGTTGGAGACCACACCAAAAGTACCCAACGATACCGCAGGCACAGCGTGTGGCGGAGCGCTACCCTTTGGTTTGAGGTTCGGGGCCAGCCTTGGTGTCCCTTGGTTAGGGACAGAGGCGCCGGCACGTGGGGCATGAGGGCACTTACCCTCTCCAATCGATTTCCGAAGGTTTTTTTTTTCATTTTAATGAGCCCCAAATGCGTCTAAACTATAGCTTTCTGTAGGGTCAGGGGTAGGTTTGTTTTTGAATGATTGATGGATCTATTTCAACCATTTCTTATCACTGGTCGTTCACAAAATATCAAAATTCTCTCAAATCCTTCGCAAACTTCCAAAATTTTCGCGCCCTCTGCACTCTTCCAAGCCTCGCCGCATCGTTGTCTTTGTTATCAATATCGTCTCAAGCATATTCGCATTATTCTTGGGGTTTACAATTACGCCAATTGTTCGTGTGCATAGGAGTCATTTCGGAGGAGCAGAACATTGCAAGAATGCATACCAAGAGAGTGCAAGGAAAGCCATAGGTAATTTTATGAAAACTGAGAGCTTTTACGAATTACCAGGCAGAAGACCCGCCCTCTAATTTGCGGGATATATGCATGGCCGTAGGGGAGTGTTTTTCTCAGGGAGGGCAGTGATTTTTGCCCGACTCCAGTCCCTCCCCCCGTCTGAGACAAAATATCTGCCCGATTTAGTCAGGTCTGTGACATTTGGGGGGCTGCCTCCAGCCTCCCCCCCCCCCCGGCCCGTTCGGCCATGGATACATGTTGTTAGGGAATTCAGAGTGTCTCGGTGCAGGCCTGCAAATAAATTTTCTGACAGAATTGATGTTTAATGAAAAATTTCGGCGCGTTTTGCTCGCATTTGTCACGATGTGTGTGCATGTGTTTGATCACTGGTCAGGCGAGGAGCCTCTACAGTGCCAAGAGTTTCTTTTGTTTGGCCGGTTTAAGATAACAATGGAGAAGGAAGAAGAGTACTGTAATCGCTAATGAATAGCAGAAGCAGGTGATTGGTCACGATTCGCGCGCATTTGTTGCAATTCGCACTCCTTATCTTCTGACCATTGCTCAATTTAGGGCAATAACACAATTCTGACCAAAACACTTTTCCGAAAATAAAGGTTAATCTCCATCGTCTTTAGGTACCTCGCATCAATAGAGTATCTTAGAGCAATCTTATATAATGAGTAGCATATACAGTAGCATTTGTAGCATGTATTTGTCGTTATACATTTTTTATAACGAGTGTCATGCCACAACGAAGCTATCACCAAAGAATGAGAATTTCTAAGCATGTAATTAGTTGAAAGATTTGCCAAAGATAGCACCATTTTCCATCTAAGCCACCTTACATAAAATTTTCTCAAGAGGAGGAGTTGTCACCCCTTCACTTTGACAACACCCTTCCTTTACACTCAACCAAAAGCAAGATTTAACTACATTGGGAGAGTTTTTACTATAGGAGTTCGAAAATTTGCCAAAGATAGCACCATCTCGCATCTAAGCCATCTTAAATGACCGCAAATTTCTCAAAGCAGAGGGGAACACCTCAGAACTTCACCTGACTAGGTGACAAAGGAAGGACCCGCCCTGATGGAAACTACCACAGACAAGCATACAGACAATTTACACCGGCTTTTCATGCTTACCTAGAATGGGTTTACAACATTTTCTGTGGTGCCACCCCGATCACGAGCCACTGGTGGGGAACAGGGATAACACTTCGGTGGGGGACCAGGGGGAAACCCCGGAAGATCTGGGGCATTTACAAAATCGTGGACGCTAGAATAAAGTATTTGGGTATCTACAAAATACAAGTAGCAATGAATACACACTAAACAGATGGCCGGCCGTTTTTTTTTCATGATGCAGAGGGTGATGGTGAGCTTAAGTGATTTTTGTCTCCGGTTTACATAGTTTAATTATCGGCAAATACTAGCATAAAACACGCACTATATAAACAGATCTATAATAGCAATTTGTCTAATTTTAATGGGTTTTGCATTTATCCCAGCCACGCCGCCGTACTTGAAGGCTGAAATGGATAATTGGAGAATTAGAATACCGGCCTGTCGGATGCTTACCAAGCGCCTTGAAAAATAACGGTTTTGTAACGTTTGATTACTGTTTTACTTCATTCTTGCTGCAAAAGTAATTCTTATTCACCCCAAAAATATCTAATACTTGATAATTTGGGGGATTAGCCCCCAAAATCAAATGATTTTGTCCCCCACAGGCCCCACTTTTTGGTTTGGGACCATGCCCCCCTCTGCTCCACCCCAGGTTAGGACCCCTACTGGGTGAGTCTGGTTAATTACGTTTGGCCTCTAACGATGGAGTCTTTTGGAGCAGCTGGGTCCAGTTTTGTAAAAGCGTATATAGCTCTTTTGTGATCAAACTTCAAAGTATGAATCATACGTTCGTGCAACAGGTTGCTGCTGTATAACACAATCGTACCACCTTATTATTCAGCATCCTGTGCTGGGTTGAATCCTGGGCGAATCCTGTGCTGAATCCTGTGTTAGCTTCAGACTGGTCATTTAATTTAACATACAACTGTACTCACTATTCGACGCAAAGGCACTTCAAAAACCACTGCTGGTTTGAGAATAATTCAAGTTTCGAACGAACGAAAAGAATGGCAGCAGGCTGTGGAAGATGTGGAAATCTGGACATAACTGTTGAGTGTCCAGATTGTGGGGGAAAGATACGTTCGGGTAAGTAATTTCATTCACCACCCGACATGTACATTCACGTGGGGTGAACCACACGGTGAGACCATATGAATCAGACAGCCTAACGTTAGAATTTCGTTCTAATTTAACACTAGGCCATAAATGACTGCAACCGAGGCAGTATGACTATGACAATGCACGTGAAGTATGAATTTGGGAATGTTTTCCATCTTGTAAATACTATTAGTAAAAATCTTCAAAGCATGGGTACAGTGAGCCCTTGAACAGTGCTTGGTACTAATTTAGAATCCGTGCCCGGAAGTGACGTAAATTACAACTTAAAACTTACAAAATATCAGTGACAAGTTAAGTTCTAAAAGAACCAACATTAACGTGACAAGACAAGCTGTCGAAAGGAAGGCAACAGTGAGATTTGAACGCGGAACATTGCAAGAATACGAATGTGGTATTGATGTCAGTATAGCGATTCCATGCCCTAACCGATAGCGCTGCGAGCCGAGCTGCCGGCAAACGGTTTTAAATATTATAAGTACTTAAAAATGTATACGTAGGCTATAATTATACATGGAAACGTATTCTATACATATACATATATCCCTACGGGTATAACCCTAACCTTATCTGTATGCGTACCATGTGTATAACCCGGGGGCCGTGCCATTCCGCCATAGGTACTTTCCGCCATAGAAAATGTGTTCATTCAGCCATAGAAAACATGTCTTTCCGCCATGGCAGTAAAGTGTTAATTATGATTATTTTAATAGTGCATGATGCGTCGTTCTCAAAATAACCCTTTGAAAATATGTTTGCAAGGAAAACAAGACCTTTTGTTTCTCAGATTTTAAGAAAGTGCCTTTCCGCCATAGATTTTGCACCTTTCCGCCATGTTTTTGCACCTTTCCGCCATGGCGGAATGGTGCAAAACCCATGGCGGAATGTTATGGCGGAATGTACCGATGGCGGAAAGACACTAGATTCGTATAACCCTATCCCTATGCGTACCCTATCCGTATGCCTACTATGTATGTAACCCTATCCCTATGCGTATGCGTACCCTATCCGTATGCCTACTAACGTATATAACCCTAACCCTGTACCTATGCGTATCACGTACGTGTATAACCCTATCCGTATGCGTACCCTATCCGTATGCCTACTGTTACGGCTTGTGGTCGCAAGTCAAACCAATAACAGTGAAAGATCACAGAAGAACGAGATTAAAATTCCACAACTTAATGATTATTTACAATCTCCTTATCTTACTTAAATTTAGAATAATTAATTAGACTTACTCACAATCCTTTACTTAATATTTCTGGTCTGGTCCAAGGGCTGGTAGTGCATGCACGTTGACGGTGGTACAGTAGTAGACCTGCAGCGTGCTGTAGCGTAGGAACTGGTTCCACGAGCGAATAACGACAGGGCTAGGCGATGATGGATGATAACAATCTCAATACACAGTGTAGAAACGGCGCAAGGCAATTTATCAGAAGTGTTCAGTGTCAGTGGCTGGCTTATGATGGTCTGGTCTCGTTGATGTCTCTCGATGTCTTTCTCCGATAACAGTTGTTGAACTGCCTTTTATATGCTAGGCTTTTATTCGAGAACTCTCCAGAATTTAACAGAAACTTCTAGTGTACACAGTCCAGCAATTACGAGAACGTTCCTTAATAGAAACTTCTAGAACACACAGTAGTTGTAAACAATTGCAGCTGGCTAGGAGTGTTGCCAGATCGCTGCTATAATTGGGACATAACGTAAACAGTTCTCACTTCTAGACAGTTCTAGAAAGGCTGCGTTGAAGTTGGACGTCTCTGGAACTTTCCACTCGCTCGTCGATGGATTCAATCCGGTGTTCCTGACGGGTCGTCTTGTAACACTCCCCCCCTTGAAAAAGTTTTGGACGTCTCGGACAAAACTTAAGTTACAATATTTACAAGGTATAACTCTACAGTAATAACTATAGTATGTACAGCATGTAGTCCAATATTCAATGGAAGGTATAATCATAACATACACCTTGTCTTGCAAGGTGATGATAAATGCATACAGTAACATCATCAATACACATTGTGCCATAGTTAACACAAAATTTCAAAACTTATAGTGAGATTTTCAACATATTGCATCAGATCAAATTCTTGACAAAGAGTCTGGTACAACATTGTCTTTCCCTTTAATATGCTTAATATCTACATTATACGATTGCAGAAATAAACTCCACCTCATCAATCTTTGATTCTTATTTTTCATCTTAGATAAAAATGTCAAAGGGTTATGATCAGTGTATACAGTGATAGGGAAACTAGTAGTTCCCAAATAAACATCAAAGTGTTGAAGACCAAGTATCAAAGCTAATGTCTCTTTTTCAATTGTTGAATAATTCTTCTGGTGTTTGTCAAATTTCTTAGAATAATAACAAACAGGGTGATCAACACCATGCTCATCAGCTTGAAGCAAAACTGCTCCTATGCCATTGTCACTGGCATCTACTGCCAACTTAAATTGTTTTTCAAAATCTGGAGCAATCAACACTGGTGAACTCATTAGTGCCTTTTTCAATGATTCAAATGCTGCTTGGCAATCATCTGTCCAATCAAACTTTTCATTTTTCTTTAACAATTTTGTCAATGGTGCAGCAATGTCAGAGAAATTCGGACAAAAACGTCTGTAGTAACCAGCCATGCCTAGGAAGCGCATGAGCTGCCTTTTATCAGTTGGGGCAGGGAATTTGTCAATGCCCTCAACTTTGGCCTTAATTGGTCTAACTTTACCCTGACCAACCACATGCCCTAAGTACACCACATGGGCACAAGCAATCTCACTTTTGACCAAATTGACAGTCAAATTAGCTTTGGCAAGCTTGTCAAATAATGCCTTAACATGTTGTACATGTTCATCCCATGAGTTGCTGTACACAATAAGGTCATCAACATATACTTCACAATTTTCTAAATTTGAGGTAAGATTATTTACTAAGCACTGAAACGTCATCGGTGAGTTTTTCATACCAAACGGCATAACCTTATACTGAAATAACCCATATTTCTGGTCAAGATTTTTCAACACATCAGAATTTTGTAACTTAATACACATGTCAGGAACATTATTAGCCTTGATCTCATCATTACTGAGTTCATAATCAGCATTGATAATACACACTTGATCACCTGTATCATTAGGGTTACTATTTACATCATGTACACTTTCATCCTTAGAAATGTCACAACCTTCTCTTTCATAATATCTCTTCATCATATTAATATGACATACTCTTTTAGATTTACGCTTGTCAGGTGTCAAAATGACATAGTCTCTGTCACTGACCTTTCTCTCAATGACATAAGGTCCTTGAAAGCAAGCTTGAAGTGGCTGACCAGAAACAGGCAAAAACACTAGCACCTTATCACCAGGCTTAAACTCTCTTTTCACAGTGGTCTTGTCGTACCACGCTTTCATTTTCTTCTGAGAGTGCCTCAGATTTTCCTGAGCAAGTTCACATGCTCCATGAAGACGATCTTTAAAGCGGGATACATAATCAAGTAGATGTATGTCTTCACCTGGATCTGATAACCACTTCTCCTTTAACAATTTCAATGGACCACGAACTGTGTGTCCAAAGACAAGTTCAAATGGACTGAACCCAAGTGACTCTTGTATAGACTCCCTGGCAGCAAACATTACAAATGGAATGCCTTCATCCCAATCTCTCTCATTACCATGACAATATGTCTTTAACATATTCTTCAGTGTTTGGTGAAACCTTTCTAAAGCCCCTTGGCTTATAGGATGATAAGCCGAAGACTTAATTTGGTCTATGCCTAACTCATACAACATCTGTTGGAATACAGTTGACATGAAATTAGACCCTTGATCTGATTGGATCTCTTTTGGCAACCCAAACAATGTGAAAAATTTAAGTAAAGCTTGTAAGACTGTCCGAGCCTTAATATTCCTCAGAGGTATTGCCTCTGGAAACCTCGTAGAAGCACACAATGCAATGCTGCATTCTGGGAAGGATTATTCCGTCCGTGTACAGGACATCTGTGGTCCTGTACACGGAATAATCCTTCCCAGGATTCAGCTTTGAAGCGCCCTCTTTCCAATTGGCATAAGGTCTATGCTTGCTTGCTTCAAGCTTACTTTTCAAGGTCTCTCACTACGACTGCGTCCAAAGGTCGAAGTGGAGTATTTTGGGGGACAGGGCATTCTGCAGTTACTCCCAGTATTTTGTCACCAAATTTTGTCCATCAACTCTCTTTCACATGATACACTTGGAGATAATACTCTTAAGTCACCTACGTGATATCCATATATGAACATGCTGTGCTATTGACCACAACAAGGAGCCTAATTTTGGCCTCAAATCGCATTTTTTTTTCAGAAAATTGCCAGAGAAAGAGTATTATTTCCAGGTGTATCGTGTGAAAGAGAGTTGATGGACATAGTTTGGTGATAAAATATTGTCATTGGAGGGCATGAGAGATCCCTGGACATTATGGCTGGGGGATAAGAAAAATTTGTACACAGTGCACACAGGCTGTGTTGTAGAAGTGTAACAGAAACACACAGCACTGTTCAAGGGCTAGGGTACAATAGAAATGTTTGGAAACTGCATTTGGCTGCAGTATAGTGAGTGTACCTCGAGTCGTTCACTGCATACAAAATGCACGATATGGGAAACTCCAGTACAAAATGACAACAACTCTAAATTTGTCTAAAATAAGCATTTAGTCCCATTTTTAAAAGATATTACACAGCCTAGACTGTATCCAGTGCTACCTAATGGCAACTTCAGACATTTTCAAAATATCCTCAAGAATTATTTGAAACATTTCTCCAGATCACTGTGAATGGTCTCCTTCTATAAACTGATGATTTGTTCTTCTTGTGACAATTTCATTTTATCCAATTTACTCTGAAATAACTCTTATGGGCTTGCATGTTTGGGTGACTGACTTAAAGTGCTGTTACAATTCTTGAACCTAAGGCATCTGAAACTTGTGGTCAGAATTTCTCTGTTTCTTGAAAATTTGTGTATGAAATCCACTCTTACTTAGAGGGTGAAGAGAAAAAATGTTTATAAGAATAAGGAATAAGTTTAAATGATATATTTCTTTCATATGTGTTATTTTCTCGTATGTGTTATTTTCAGTTAAAGTTCCCTTAAGTGACTGACTCATGGTACCACCATGCTACCATATACGCTAGTACCACAGATTAAGTCCACAGATATTTTGGCATGAATACAAAGGCTTTGAGTGACTGTTTTCTTGTCTTCCACAATTTATCCTCATACTGTCCAACTTTTTCGGTCCAAGTGAAAGAGATTAACTTCAAAAAGAACTTTTTCCTCCAAAGGAAATTCTCTTTGACTTGTGATTGGTGTCTAGAGAACCATAAGTTTAAACTTGAAAATTGTGTGTGATTATACAAAATATCTGTCTTGCACATGCAGACTTTCCTTCCCAGCATGCATTGTATATTGAAGTTACTGAACTCGATTATAGAAGCTAACAGTGACAGGCCTAGCCTAAGTTAGACTTTGTTTGACCCAATCAAAAAAAGCAGTAAGCTTGAACTTTGGGCTTGCCCATCTGTGGCTTCACATATAAGACTGTGAGACCATTCACATGTGTTCTGCTTAACTGATGTGTACATCATCAAGTTAATGTAGCCTGCAGCATCAGTGTTTATGGGGAAACGAGCTACGCACAGAATTGTACAATCTGTAAATCCTTAGTGGTAACTTAATGTACATGCAAGATTGACCAATTAAAGCGAGTTATGCGTGCAGTAGTATTCAAAGGTAGTAAGGTACACTCATAAAAGACCTTCAATGAAAGATACATTGTAATTATTGCAAAAGTTTTTATCATTACAAGGTATATACACTTCCATGTTGTCAGTGTTATGATTATTATTGTTGAGCTGATGTATCTTATACACCCCTATTATTTGCAGGCATTTGTTGTTGAGGAGAGGTATCATCTTTGTGTTGTACATGTATGTTTTGCAAGTGTAAAGGTTAAGTCTGGGGGTTAGTCTGGGTTTAGTGGCTGGCTGCTGTAGAAATTAGCACTAGCCTAAAGGTTCCTCCATCTGAGGTATGACATGCCAGAATATGATATGATAGAAAAATGTGTTGCCTAACTGTAATTACTTGAACACCCTTTCACACAAAGGGTGATATGATCAGATCTTCCACTAGGTTTTCTCACCCATGTGTACTTTGAAGTGAGGATCTCAGCCTTATATTGGGGGTAATTGCAGAATACAAGGCCCCACCAAAGAGCACTCTTGAAGAACCACAGGGCAAACTGTACATTAGATTTCCTTTTAGTTTACCCCTTCCTACATTTGGTTTGTGTATATGTTGAGCAGCTATGTGTGGGTCCTTCTTTAAACTCTCAGTGTTTCAGAAAGAGGACATGCACAAATCAAGGTGAAACTTCCATAGCTTGGTTGAGGTTGTAGTCACAGTCCCAGTGAAAACACTCTTACGCAGAGCTTCTCATCTTTTGGGTGGAGGCAAAGTCACAGTCTCAGTGAACTCATCTGCTCGTTCACTGAGTTTTTTATTTTTCTGTTGGAGACCCAGTCCTAGTCTCAGTGGAATGGAACTTAATGTTACTGTATTTGAGAATAACTCATCATGTGACTTGTATATGTTTTTGTTGGAGTCGCAGTCACTGCAACTGGGCATCCAGTCTCAGGACCATGTTTTGGAGGGGTGTTGTATTCTGCAGTTGCACCAAAATTGGGGTTCCCTGGCCCTCACAGGAGTCTTGTGACTCCCATTGAAAGATCAGAAGAGTGTACACTTGAACCTTAGTCTGATGTTGCCCCTCAAGTCTGCATGATCACAGCCAGCAGGATAAATATTGATCTGGGAATAAAATACACTTACACAACTAATGTGTTATGTTACTGTGGTCCTACTTTGACTCAATAAAAGTGACAAAAAAACAAGTTATGTACATCTATTTTGTAAACTGTATATTTGTCATTGGGAAAACAAAATAAAGATGGACATCTCTTCAACAACCACAATGTTTGCCCTTGTCTGTATAATTCAATTTTTTTTTAGCTTCTCTTCCTTGGTTAAATGAATCAGTATTGAATTATGTTATACAGATGGAGGCACCACAGTATCTATGGGAGATTCAGGATGTTTTGTCTCTGGGAGTTTGAGTTGAGTAAACTTGTTGATTTTGGAAATCAAGTAGGCAGGTGCTGGTGTGCAGAAAGAATGATAAAAATCTTCCATGCAAGGGTAGCTAGTCGATGATGGCTTAAAAAGGGGGAAATGGTTCAAGAGGGGTCTTGAGATTTCCTTTGTTAGACAAAAAAGCCATGCACCAGGGAAACACACTGGCAGTGCTTACTGTGCATCCTGTATCATTTTTTTGTGTATTTCACTTGAGGTCTCAGGTTATCACAAGCCCTGTATGATGTAATATCAGTGTTCGATTTTAAGGGTAGTCCTGTCGCCCGAGACAACCAGAAATTCTGAAGGACTACCAGATTTTGAAAAAACAGGTGTGTAAGGTTGTAGCGGGACAACCAAATCTTTTGAGGAAAGTGATGTTTACATAAATTTAGCAGCTCAATGAATTGCACAATCAAGGAACTTTAAAAATTGCATCAAAAGATTTGCAGCAAAGTGTGGTGATCACGCACGTTCACCACAACTTCCCACACAGTCAATTTATCGAAATGTGTATGGCACTATCAAGCCAAAATATGTGCCCCGTACAAACTCCACTAGTAGGCCACTAGGCCTGCACTGTACACAGAGAAGCTGAATTCCTTCGTGCAAGCTACGAATTCATAGTGCTGATGTTGCAACACCAGTGCTTTCAATCTAGAGATGTTTAATTTATTAACCCGCAATGCACACATCATAACATTAACTATGTCCACAGTGTACCAATGCACACCACGAGACAACACTACTCTTATACAGTAGATATCTGTTTTTGTTTTTTTTTTGGGGGGGGGGGGTTGTCTAAAAGTGAAAGCCACTTTGGAAGACTGGTGATAATAAGACGTTATCAATTCCATGGTTGCGAAAATGGTTACACTTGGGACTACCTTATTTTGAGCAGGACAACCAAATTTTACAATGTGGTAGTCCTTCGGACAACCATTGCTAATTCCTTAAATTCGAACACTGAATATGATGCAACGCAACACCAAAATTTGAAATTCCCTCACTCAGCCACTCGTCATTGAGCTAGATTTTATGTGACCCAGTCATGAGACAGAATTTCCATTTTGTTGGATCATAAGGCAGTGGGCACTGGAGTATTTCTGAGACATGAAGAAAATACATGTTGAGTGTAGTGTACAGTAAAAGGCCTGGCAACATTATTGCAGGCACCCATCATACCTGCCATATTGTATTTTTTGTACAGTGTGAAAGGGGCTTCAAGTTCTGGAAGACTGAGAACCATTATGAAGATGGTGTTCTTTGCTAGCCACAACTTTTGCCAGTAGCATACAGGTTGGAATGGGTATTTTGGAGTTGCCAACTATTGTGGGATGCAACCTGCAGTTTCATGTAAGAAACAGCTTTTAGTGGTACCTGTATCCAGTTCTTTAAGCTCACCTTTTAGTTACTTTCTCTTGCAGAGCCTGTACCCCTCTGTGGTGAATGTAATACACTGATTCATGAAGGGGTTATGAAAGAACACAGAGTGGAAACTCTAGATGCAAAGGTGAGAAGATGTTTAAATGATTCTATATAAATAGGCTTTGAAGTGATTGTACTTGAGGAAATGGTCAGCCACACAGACCTCAAATTGATGGGCACAATGGACTGTGTATGTTGACTTTGAAGCACCACAGGTAAAACGGACATTCTTGGGCATTGCCCCAGTTGATTTCAAAGCTGTTGTTTCAGTAAGTAACCCCAACAGTGAAATCATACTTGTTTCACTTAAATCAAACTTTGGATGGCTGCATTTGTCTGTTATCATAGGTAATCACTAAAATATTATGCAGAGGTGCTTAGCCTCTCTGTTCAAAGTAGTCCTGTATTCTAATACCCTAAAGTGATCATTGACATGTGAGATTAAAAGGGAAAAATCTTTCTACGTCCCTGACTTTTCTGTATTTTCTCTGCATAAGAAGAAAAAATTTATGTGTACAGCATTGGTAGACTTAAATTTATTTGCTTTATTTCTTTTCCAGCGTAAAAGGTCAGACTTCAAGGAAAGATTGGAAAGTTTTGAGGGGTATGTATTACATGGAAAAGTAATTTGCTCTTCATTTTCAGTTTGCTATTCAGGAACAACCTTTGCTTTAATATTCTCTCATGTTAGTATGCCCATTGACAAACTGAGTTTTCTGGAAATTTGAGTATTAAAGGATGGTTTCTCTCTACCAATTCCTCTTCAGAATCAAACCTCAGGTGAAATTTCAGCTTGCTCAGATTAGTAAAGCTAAAAGAGATGTGGAATCAAGGTGAGAAAACAACTCTCTTTTTCATTTTCCCTTGTGTTAGCAATAGGTACTGGTTTTTTCTATAAGACTACACCATTCACAGGTATCTCCTTTATTTTTTATCTGTGTAACATTACTCTGACCAGACATGTGCCCAACTGTTGCACAATCTGGGCTTCCCTCTTCATGGTAATCTCGTAATGAGAAAATTTAAAAATTCTGGAGACTGTAGGAAAATTTTTCCAGGAAATTCCACAGTTAATGTAAATTTAAGGAATTGTATGAAAATGCAAGGGAAATCTAAAGAAATCAAGAAATCCTAGAAAACTGATAACTAGTGAAAATTCAAGGAAAGTATGTTGAAATGTATACTGCATAATGAACATTATGGACATTGTGTACTGAAACACCACCAAGGCTTTAGAATAAATAGTAATAGGGTATGTGTTAAATATTGATGGAAATTCTTTTGAACTGTGTGTAGGTTGATTTTAAAATCTGTTCACTTAAGCCTAATTTACCATCCTGTAACCTTGACAATCATGCCCTGACACCTCATGGAACCACTTTGATGTCATTATTTGTAGTTTTCACAGTTCCTGCTATGATCAACACTTTGATTTAAGGAACTGGCCATTCAAAAGACACCAAATTTGATCTAAATTGTTGAGTTGGTTAGCCACCTGAAGTGAATTTGTTAGTTAGATAAAATTTAACAACACACCAACACAAATGTGTTATATAGTGTCAAGCAAAGTTTAAATACGGTGCAAGTCCTTCCCTTTAGTCGCCTCTTACGACAGGCGGGAAATACCGTGGGCATATTCTACAACCCCCAGCCCACAGGGGGCCCACTTGAAGTGAAGTAATTCATAAGCCATGTAGGCTTCTCCCATTTGTGGTCACTTAGTGTCGAAAGTAACTGCTCTTCAAGGCCTAACTTAAGTTGTTTTCCACAATTTGGCATACTTACGGCATTAACTACAGCTTTCCTGCCCTTAATTTTGGTGCTGTATCTGTGTCACATTTCATACAATTTGTACATATCACAGGATACTTTTGTGTATGTAGCATGTATGTTTCACTGTGGCTCTAGTCTTTAAAAATGAATGCATTTTTCATGATTGAATTAACAAAACATGAAATTCTTTTTAAATATAATAGGCCTAATTGTTATATTATGCTTACAGGGATGTAGCTAGCCAAATCTGAGTGCCGGGTAATTGTCCTATCTGGGGAAAGCACCTCACCCCACCCCATGGCATCTACCAAATTTTTCAGCCATTTATTTTTCATTTTCCCCTCATTTTACTATAGGGATTAAATTTAGGGCTAGTTTTAGGTCTCAGTAGGGAGATTTGTGGTGGGCGGGGAGACGTGTGTTTGCCTGGAGTGCCGGGCGGGAATATCGAGTGCTGGGTGTCACCGCCCAGCACCGCCCACTGTAGCTACATCCCTGTATTCTTATAAAGTTTAAAGATTGGATATGATCAGTTATCTAGGGTAGATTGATTTTCACTCCATTTTGACTTTTTACTGAGTTTAATGTCACCTGCTCATTGTTTGCTCATACAACACTCAAAAGTAGAAGACATTTCTTGGCAGGTTACAAAATAATATCTACAACATTCAGCAATCATTCTTGGAGGTTGGGAAAGTCTTCAAGAAGAAGGAGCAGGAGTTTCTCCTTCAGTTACGGAGTGATGCATCATCCAAGATGACTTCCTTACAGGAATGGCATGAGGCTGTCAAGCAACATCAGAAAGATGTTGAAGAGGTTTGTCAATGATTGAGCATTCTTTCTTTGTGATGGAAATTATTGAGTGACTGAAAATTTTATTTTCACTAAATTTAAAGACTACTATATTAAGTATATTAAAAGTAGTGTCAAGTTGTGGTGTTTGAAATGTTTTTTACTCCTGAACTGTGCAGTAATAAGCTTTGCAATAAAATCGTTTTGGGCAAAGGCCATATAGCTGTAGTAATTAAAAATAAGTAAGATTAAATATTTTGATTTACTTTTCATGTCTGTTGTTTGTTCATGACCTTTCAGGTTCAATAGTTAAGGTAAACCTTGCTCTTCTTGTTTTTTTACAAAAAAAAAGTCATTTTTTTTCAGAAGACAGCTTATTGTTGGAATGTCACAAATTTGGTGTAAACAACTTAGAAATTGACTTTTTTTTAAAATTTGGTAGTTGTATGTGCTTGCCTTTGGCCTGTATACATGGTACGTATCAATTCATTTATGTTACTCTACACATTTCCAAACATCTTTGCTAAATTAAACACACCTTGCCAAAATACAGAAGACAAATTTTTAGAAACTCTTGTATTTGTCATGGGACACAATTCATTTAGTCTGAACATTTTAGTTGTTTGTTGCAGTTTCTTGTAGTTTGTTAGACCATTTTAAATGAAGTTAAAATGTTACTGTATGAGTTACGTTATTGTCTTAATCTTTTGAACTTTCATACTAATCATTCTTGCTCCCATGGATTTATTTTATCATGATTCCGATATATTAGTTTACTTTTTTGCTGGAATGAATAAATGAAATTATAAAACTTTTTCATCATCTCAGGCATGTACAGAAGGGGACAAACTTCACAGAGCAAGTCCCACAGATTTTCTGGAAGGCTTACAAGATGCCTCCACAAAGGTATTTCTTTGTCTTCTTGGAAGGTTTTACTGGTGGTTTTCTTTTAATATTGACATAAGTATAATTGTATGTGTCAGAAACATTGCTCATTGGTTTCTGTGAAGATCACATGTCTGTTTTCATACAGGTAGAAATTGTAGCAGCAGTGGATTATTGAGCAAAATTTCGAAACCAAACCAAAAGAGAAAAGTTGTAACATAGCTTAGATGACTCACACAATTTTGTGGTGGATTGATCGCAGCCCTAAACATTGTAACTTTGACAGAGTTAAGAATCTTAAGGACATCATAACCAGTAACAAGGGTAACAATGTTCATTTGGAGTCACACATTTCTGTGATAATAAAACTTTCACTTAAAATCATAGAGTAGAATAGATACAATGAGTCTTGAAATTTTGCTGTTAATGTTAAATGTTTTATGTAAATTTACTTTTTAGCTTCCTGCTTAGTGTGGATAGGGCTTAACATTCCTTGCCAGACTGGCATAATTTGTGAAAATTTCTTACCCTTAAAATTACAAAAGAAAGAAGTGGTACACTTATTTTATCACTGTACAAACTACTGTGGAGTCTAGATTCTGGTTGATAATGGAGAGGTTACACAAGAATCAAAATCTAGGAGTTGCAACTTAGTTTTAGGGTGGTGGTGTAACTTGCCCAAGCAAGTTATAACCAGCACTGAGTCTTACAACAAGTTTCCCTTGTAGTCAGTACTGGACATCTCTCTCTCACTCCTGTTTAGATGCAAGAGCTGGCTGATAAAGTAATTGATATTGAACAACCAAGTATCAATGCTGCGGTCAGTCTGGACACATCCCACCTTGCAGACCAAGTCCTCAAGTTACAACTGAAGAGTGGAAGTGACATGAAGAGCGCCCCCACTTTTACAAAAGAAATTGTTCCTTTAGTTCCTCCCAAGGATGGTATGTCTTTTGTATTGTTTGGATTTTGTTTTGAAAAATCATTTTTTGTAAACTTTTTAAATTTCAAGTTGTTGTCTGAGGAAACATGCCATATCTTGAAAGTGTTGGCCTAGTTCAATGTTTCAGGGTTAGGAAGCCACTTGGGTCATCTAGAATCTGTATCAGATTGTTGTACTGCTGAGATGTTAACAAGATAGTCTTTTTAACAATGATATGACATTTGCATACTTTTTGAATTTTGCCAGATTTGCATGGTTAAATAGGATGACTTTGAAAATTGAACTTGTACAATATAGTCACTTTTTAGGAAGCAGTAAGGATAAATTTGTTGCTGACATGGGTCCTGAAATTTAACTTCATTGGTACAGAGTCCTTGAAATGTGACCTTTGTACAAACAGTAGATAAGCTAGATAGTCATACACCAAAATAAAAGAAATAGGCACTTTGGTAATGTATCATGGTAAATTCACAGTGGTTTCCCCTAAAGCGTGTGTAATTTAGAAAAAGAGGAAATTGTCAAAGGAAACAGTTTATAGAGTACTCCAAGTGTAGGATGGTCCTCTGTACATAGTCATTGACATAGAATATAATGGAACTTGCATTCCTCACGTTTAAAGCCATTGGGTGTTATGAGCATCACATTTGGACATGAAAGTATCTTTTTCAAGGTGAAAGAAAATTAATTATATTCTGATAAATGCTTCTACTTTGTTACCATCCCAGGTGACCAGTTACGGGCTTATGTCGAAGGCAGAATTGACATGAAGGGTAACTTCTGGCTGTGTCCAGATTTTGTGGACTCTGTCGCAAATGTTTTGGATGACTTGAGTTTTGAAATCAGGTAATTGGCAAAAGTTTAGACTCACTGCTTTTCTTCTGTTAATATCCCCTACATTGGTTACTCAGAGGGACAATTTTCTCCTCCCCAAATGATTCATATTCTGCAAAGTTTTTAGCTGAGCCTCCTCCAATCACAAATAATGTGTGAGTACCTCCCACCAAGCAGTATTGCTGCCCTCTTATCACCCTCAGTAAATAGTGTGCTAGCACTTTACAAAGAATTTACAAATACTTTGAACCTGCTGGCTTTGTATGTTTACAGAAGAAAATCAGTCAATTTGTAGATCTTACACATGTATTTGTTTAGTGTATTTTGGGGCAGTGAGAGTGTACCTGTCAAGTATTCCACAGATTTATAGTGAGTACAATATTGTAAGTGTATGTGAGTATTTGAGTACAACTACAAATTCACTTTGTATATGGACACCATTTCAAATTTCATAAGTATGAGACAAGTACACATGGGTACTTAGGGTTGTCAGTACATGCAAGTGTGCTAAGGAGTGAGAATGGGCACATACTCTGTAAAGGTCATGTGCAGCATATGTAAACTGAATGTCATTTCTTCAGTGTACTGGTAGATTTGAAACATAGTAACCAGGCATTACCTGATATCACCACTTGAGCTCAGCCATCAATAACTGCCCTAGAAAGCTGACTTCCTCAGTCTGAAAGGATTTCCCCCATACAATAATGAATGAATGGAATTTCAAAATGGTAGGAGTAGAACCTTACAGTAATGTTGTTTTACTCTTTTACAGACGAAACCTTATCAAAGAGGGTCTGTCTGCCATTGAAGTGAAGGAGGGTATGTTCTGTGTAGCTGAGTTTGAGGAAGACAGTCGATGGTACAGGGCCAAGGTGGAAAAAGTAGACCAGGGCAAGGTAAGTGTCAAACTACAGGTGGTAGTCGGGTCTGATGTTGTAAACCCCTACCATACCTCTCTTTGAAGCATCTCTCATCATATTTCTTTCCCCATCCCCACTCACCCCCCGCTTTATGTCATTGCGTTTGGATCATGATGACATGAAATTACATCTCGGGATAAAATTGTCATAAGAATGAGCAGTAGTTCACTCTTGTCTACTAGGGTTTATTCTTTGCTTCAATTTTCCTCTACCAGTGAATTATATGGTGCAGTTATTAATTAGGTGATTAAAGTACAACCTCTCAGTCATGGTCTACAGGAACTGGGTGAAAGTGAGCTTAATCTGTCTGGAAGACTGGCTTCTGGGCTTCCGATCCAAACCAAATGATGTGACATTTTTTACATTGATATTCTGTAAGTTACAACCAGTTACATGTAATTTATGTTCTGTCTGATTCCATAGACAGACAGTGACCTTGAGGAGGCTAGAGTAAGGCACAAAAATACTCCTTTCGACATTTCTTTGGGCAAGAACATTACCAGTTTAATTTTTATCTGCAAAATTTTTGGGAGTTCAGATTAGCCCTATTGTTCCCCTGCCCCTTGCACATCTCCAATGAGTACATTTGTGAATGCTTTGCTTTTGTATTGGTAGTATGAAACAAAAATTAGTTGCTACTTTTTAACAAGGTAATTTCTAATGGTGATGTTTTTGTGATGAGATTTTTCTGAAGCACTAGCAGTGTTTAGTCAGTGACAAAAATCGTTTAAATTTGGTAATCTGAAATATTTTTCCACATTGCTAACTTTCAGAAATCTGCACAAGTAAAGTGGATGGATTATGCACATGTTAATGAAGTACCACTTACAAATATTCAAGTTTTAAAGGATGAATTTAAAAGAGTACCATTCCAGGTTAGTGCCAGCAACTGCTATCAACAATGACTTCTTTTTTGTATGGAAATTTAAGGATCTTTATTTTACTTACAAGAAACATTTACCATTTCATTATTTGAAGCTAGTGACATCAGTAAGTAGTCCTTTTCATTGTGTTAAGAGTTCATCTTGTCCCATAATGATTTTAATACTGATGATAAGTTTTGTCATAATTCATTTTCATTTTTTCATTTCATTTATTTTTGTTCCTTCACAATGTGTCAGTGATATTACAGGTTATTACTATACAGATTTAAGTCTTCAATAACAACTCATAAATGTGTGTATGATGTGATACTTCACAGCAGAAAGGGTATTTTCTTTGCAAGTATGAAAATAATTAACTGTCCATTAGTTTATATTTTTCATCTTAATTCATTGAAATAAGACAATTTAACCCAATCTGTGAAAGATGTAGGGAAGTGTGATTTTGGAGTCCAAATTTAACTTTTATTCTGCCCTTTTTCGTTGTTATTGAAAACTCAGAATGGGCTGTTGCCAACCTAATACTGATCTGTTATGGTGCCACACAGATAGCACATAATGCACCTTGTGTCTAAGCACACAGGTACAAGAAAATAAAAAATAAAGCAAAAGAATCATAATGTAAATCAGACAGGAGAAGAAGAAGAGTAAACAGTGGTAAAGGAGCAGTAACACATACAAAATTTGAAATGATTTAGTTTGAATTGTCCAAGAGAAAGAGGGGTCATAACATGAAAGGCAAGTCATCCCAGAGTTTGGCAGACACTTCTGAAAACGAGTCATGGTGGTAAAGTGATTTATGGATGGAGAAGACGTTAAAACTGACTTAGATCGGAAACAATTGAAGGTGTGGAAATATGTGCATCCAAAATTGGCTTGCTAAGGTATGAAAATATTAGCAACTGTAAACTGTGTTCATATTTCAGTGGTAAGAAGCTTATGTGAAGGTAAAGTAGACTCATATTACAAAAGTTTACTTTTTAACCCATTTTTTTTTTAGGCTCTTGAGTGCTGTTTGTTTGAGAACATGGAGGGCAATCTTCCAAGAGAAGCTCGTTGGGAATTTAGTGACCTGACGGGTCAGAATTGCTTGGAGTGTACTGTTCTCAAAAAGGTAAGAGTTGTCATGTTGTTAATTTAGTATCAAAATCTTATTATTGCAGTATTAACATGGTTGTTTTGGACAAGACAAAGATATGTGGGACTGAGGGAAATCTTGCGCCTGAAATAGGAAAAAAGGCCTCATTTTAAGACTTAAAGCCAATGAACTGGTTATGTCAGGAGAAAGATAAGGTAGTATGGCATAGATGAAATATTGCTAATATCACTCTGTCAAACTAGTATAATATGTTGAATATATGTGATTGAAGTGTAAAAAGCGGTTCATCCTCAGTTATGTGCATTATGTACAGTTGAGGCAGACAAAGGTAACATGCTTGGGGTAGCACATTGCATTGTATAGCATATTGGTTAAGTTTGTAGGCATGCAGGCTAACTAGATTAACCATCTTCATATGTGGATGTACAGGAAGCTTTATAGGGTAGTATGAATGTGCAGAGATATACAAACAATGGTTTGCACGTGCAGGTCTGACACTGATTTTTACAAAAATACTGATTTATCTGTCAGTTGGTGTTACGGTACTGTTAGTGTGAATGTGGTTGTAATATCAGTTGTAGTTTAATAGTCTGGTAATACACCAAAGAAATATCATTTGCCATAGAATAATCAGACAGAAGGGAGAGTTGGGTGTTTTCTTGCAAGCTTAAGCCTTGTAAAATTGATAAATTTGCTTTTTACTATTTCACTGTTAGCTGGAAGTAGAGGCAATGTAAATCCAGTTTATAAATCAAAGTATATTTCTCATGTCTTGTATGGTCAAATATCTTTGCTACTCATTGCATCCGTGCTAATTATGGTGTACATATATTTTACAACCCACTTCACTGAACCATGTTACCATAGTTTTTGTGCAAATAGAGCTTTGTTATTTTGTAGAAATGCCCAAATTAAATGATTTTTTTTTCTTTTTTATGAGATGTTGGTTTTGTTGATTTTGATGCTTTTTATAATGAATAGTAAGATTGATTTTCATTCTTCATTTAAATATACCTAGATTGACAGAGAAGACAATGAGCTACCACTCTATCACATGCAGCTTAATTTACCTGACAAAGAAATAGACATAAATGAAGTAATAAAAGCCAAAGGTAACTTTTCTCCTTTGATTGTCAATACTTTTGTTTGCATTTTCTCATTAGAATAGTATAAATGCAAATAATAAAAAATGATATTAATGTAGCACAACTAAGGCAATGCTGTTCAAAGCTTTACAGCATTAGCAGTTGTAAGTATGTATTCAAATTGTCCAGTATGTAGAGACAAAAGAGACATGAAAAGATTTAGAGAATTAAAAATTAAGTCAGTTACTTTTAGTAAAAAATTTATGCCAAGTTGTTTGTTTTGTGACACTTAACAACCACAATTTGATAGAAACCCACAAGGACTTTTGATTAAAGTTGTATGTCATTTAGATACATTTTAATTCAACATATTAGCTCAAATTTTGATTCTGTGTAGTCCAGAAGGCCAGGTTAGATGGGAAAATGATAGAATGCTTTGAGGGTGACTTTCATCAACCCTAACCCTAACCCTAACCCTAACCCCTAACCCTTACCCTGAACTCCCAGTTCTGCTAGACTTAATTGCTGAAAATGGCGTATAAACCATCGTCTTTTTGCCACACCAATGACTTTACACATTGTGCATCCAAGTTCATTGAATTTTTAATTGGAGTTTCACATTTGTAACAGATTTTCATTGTAACATGATTTTAAGATTTAAGATTTTAAAATTTTAAGTCTCCCCATTATTATACTAAAACATGTGAACCCCTTTTAATGCCCCAAAAGAAGTAACGGAAGTCCAGAACAAATATAGGACTTCTATCAGTGTTTGATATAAGATTTTAATGAATTACAAAATTTCTTTGAGCCTTTTGCAAAAGTTTTGAAATGTTATGTGCATTCTTCTTGCCTAGTGAGTGGGCTTGAAACTCTGCATTAGCCCATTAAAACTCAATATGGAGGAGAAGTAAAGCCTCTGGAATAATTTGAACTCAAAATTTGGATTAAAATGAAAGTGAATGTGGAAGTTAGTAATAATTTTATGCAAATTTAAATTCATGAAACTTGGTAATGATAGCACATTTTTTAAGGGTGTAATAGAATGAGATATTTGACATGGTGGTATTAATACTCAATTGTACCGCTGTGTTCTTAATGTATGTGGTTTTCCCTTTCTTCCATTTCAGCATCTTCTGGTTTTAAAGAAAAGGTAAGTCTACTTAAAACAATAAGAAAAGATTATTGGTAATCCAGCTTAGGTCTATGTTCAAAACAGCAGAAGTGAGAATGGCCCCACTCCCCTCCCCTATCTTTCCTCATGAACCTAAATTTGGTGCTTCTTCCCAAAATACCTGCACTTCATGAATCATACATACAAAAATGAAGTGACAAATTTCTGTTTTAGGGAGCGTATTTTCCTGCAATATAGGGCATTTGGGATGGTACATTTTAATTTTATGACAGCCCCATCCAGGGTAGGGCTGAGGTCAGCTTTTTTCCCATCTCACTGATTTATAGACTAATTGTTACATATTGTAAAGTCTCAGTTTTTGCAATTGCAAACATGATTTTGTTTCTAAGGGTGTAACCCCATTAAAATATTCTAGGGGGATTTTCCCCCGACTCCCTCATTTTAACACCCACCCACATCATTTACCGTGGCCTAATCTTGAGTGGTAGGCCTTAGGAGCAGAGTGCTACATGCCTGTTTTGCTATCCTCTAAATACTATTGAGAATGAGAAGGCTGTCTTCATTTACAGTCTTCTTAGCAGGGTACCTGATAAGCAGAAACTGCTTTTCACCAAGATTTAAAGTAAACAAAAAAAAAAAAACAACAAAAAAAAACAAATAAAAAAAAACAGAAATGTTTGGTACAAAGAAGGGTACACACTTTTAGAATCTCAACAAAGTAACACATCCTACATATCCTTTTTAGCAATTTTAACTTGTAAATGATTAGGTTTTTGTTTCAACATTATGACAAATCTTTCAGTGGCCATCCTTTCATTGTGTTTCAGGGTAGTATTGCTTGTCGAGATGTGCGGTTGTTGTCAAAGGAAGAGGGTGGTATTAAAGAACTGACAAAGGAGAAAATTGAAGTGTATTCAGAGGTAGTGAATAAGAAAACAGAGGACTCTAAAGGGAAAGATTCAAAACCTGAAACTGAAACTAAAGAGGCTGATGGGAAGGAAAAAGAGGAAGAAGAGAGCAAAGAGGAAAAAGAAATCAAAGAGGATAAAGAAAGCAAAGAGAAAACAGAACAAGACTTGCCAGCAGTTGAAACCAAAGAAGAAACAAAAGAGGAACCAGAAAAAGTATCCAGCAAAGAAGATGAGGTGAAGACAAGCGACAAGGATGCGTACAAAGCAGAGTGTAATGGATTACCTAATGAAACAACTCAAAACACAGATGACCCATCAAATATTAAAAAAGAGGAAAAAATTACTATTTTAACACGAGAGAAAGGCACTGCAGAGGTGGAGCAGTCCAAGCAGGGTGTGACAGAAGCTCCATCGGCAGATATCCAGAAACCCTCACAGCAGAGTGTGTCAGTGTCTGCCACACAGCCAGCAGTTATGAGGAAAAAACCACCAGCCATCCCTGAATTCTCAGAGAAAGAAGAAGTGGACTCGTTGGCGACAATGTTGAAGCGACAACAGCAGGATGGGAGACCTCTTATGCCAGGTGGGAATAAATCATTATTAAGTGAATTAAAAGGAGTGATGGTTAAATATGTTTTAAAGCTTTAGGTAAAATGCATGCATTGATTTTATCTCCTAACACGACATAAAACACATAAAATAATGTTTGCATTTAATGTCATCATATTATCACTTACTTGAAGGCAGACTATCATTGTCTCAAAATACATCCATAGTTACATCCTACAAATTTGTGGCTGGTCACTGTGCTGTGCTTTAATTGATAGAACAATTGGGTAATTAAAACTTAACCTCCAAATAATAATAATGATAACAACAACAACAACAACACATTGGACTCACATAGAGTCAAATTAGGAACAACATGTGTACCTGCACTAGGTGCTTAACAAAAACACATACAGCTTTATTGCAATCATAGGAACAAGTAAAGATATGAGTCTTTAGGTAACTCTGAAATGCAGAGAGTCCAGTGCAAAACCAAATATGGTCTGGTAACTGGTTCCACAAATAAGGAGCAGACACAGCAAAACATCAGGTACCCATATGCTTTAAACCGTGGATTGGGAAGAGACAGGTAGGCTTTGCCAGAGGAACGAAGACCTTGGGCAGGAGAATCAGGAGACAGTAGCAGAGAGATATAAACAGGCGGTCCAGATAATGAGCACAGAAAATGAGTAGAAGGACATGTCAGTGCATTAGTAGTACATAAGTACATACTAAGCACCCTGATAAAAGATGTACAAATCAGTGAGCTGTATTGTACATTCCATAGTATATAGCTTGACACAGTGGAGACAACAGACAGGCAACACAATTGGATTCTCAAGTAACAAAGAGGTAGAAGGTTTGGAAGTAGAAGGTTTCGAAAGGGCGAGCGAGCTTCCATAGTGTCTTCAGCAGTAGAGAATTTACTTTCTGCTGTAAAATTGCAGTGCATTGTGGGAGGTACTAAAGACAGTAAATGATATTGTAAGAAGGACTGAAGGTGAACTTTGTTGGTAAAATTTGAACCACTAAGGAGGATGAGAATTTACCTTTAAAAATGGCATAAAATCATAAATTGTTCTAAATGATGGTTTTGAAAAGTTTTGTTGTGCAATGCATTACTTTTGTTTTGTATCATCCTAAAACTAGCTTTTTTGGGCTTGATTGCCTTTTGATATGATGTAGCATAACTTCAAAATGACATATTGTGTTTGAGAGTGAACTGTTCTGCTATGGTTAGAATTGGAAGTTAAAAGTCTTGCAGTGGGTTTGTTTCTGCATTATGAAAAGTTTTAAGTCTTCTGCAATCTCTCTATATTTACAGACAGAGGTGGTTTTGGAGGAGGTCTTATGAATCCTTACATGACTCCAAACATGGCCATGGTAAACCCTGCCCTACAACAGCTGTATGGAAACCCCTTGAACAAACCTAACTCCCACTCATACCCATATGGACAAGTTGGAGCGACAAGGTATGTTTATGATTTTAAGGGGGAGTAAGCAGTATTAGATAAATCTGTTCTAATTCTGTTTTCTTTACATTTATTTCCAAAAATATCCCCAGTAATACTGTAGACGTGGAAAAAAGATTTGAAAGTTTCAACTTGTGCATAGGATTCTGGTAAAAGAGAAGTGTTTTAAAACCCAAATGATTACTATGGTAGAATGGAATGTACCTCTTTGAGAAGTAATTTTTGTGAAGCATCTTGATCTGCCCTCTCATTATTATGGCAGAATTAAATGTACCACTAGAAAAATTGCTTTGTGTGTTGGCATGTGGGTCTGGCAAGGGTAACATAGTCATTGAAATTTCTTCAAAAAGTGAATTCCAGTTGGCTAGTTGTCTCTGAATGTTAAGCAGTGAGCTACTCAATTAAGAATAGGGACTAAATTTACCCAGTAAAATTTGTGAGGAAGTGAACTAGTATTCAAGATTAGAAATAGAATTCGTAGCAGTTATAATGTCACCAGAAAGTGTTTTCTATAATTGAAATTGGGAATTCTTTTTTTGTGTTGAGATGATGTGGGATGCAACAGAATGTGTGGTACAAAATAGCAGGCAAGACTTGCAACAAGTCCATTTTTGCGTCAACATGACTTTGTAAAGATTTTGTATGTAAAGATTGTCTTGAATCTGGCTCATGACTTTTCTCTTCTCACCTTTCTTAGTTGAATATTTTTGAAAATTCTAAAGATGTCACTTTCTTCTTACAGACCACAGGTGGACCAATTAGTGGCAGGGAAAGCCCAGGCAAATATGTATGAATTAAGTAAGTTAACTTTTGTTTTTATGTACATATTATAGAGCAAACAAGACAATGTTTGATTTGAAAATCATTTCATAGTGCTGTGATCACCCATGTTTTCCGAGTAACCCCCGCTGATAAATTAATTTACTGTAACATTCATGGAGTAAATACAGTATATGGCTTTTGCTTGACTTGTCAAACTCTATGGACTATCCAGTCTCTCTCAGTTCACATATTGTATCTCTCCTTCAGCTAATGCTTTGTACTGTTCCTCTACAATGATCACATTGTCTCTATTTTGGATTCTAAAATATTGTCAAGACACTTGCTTCTATGTTTACAATCAGTTCCTTTATCTAATGATGTATTTATGATTATTATTAGAATTCAAATGGAAAAACAAGTTTGTAATGAGTGGTAATGAAAGAACATAAATTGAAATTGGAACTTGAAACTTAAGCTGTGGACATATGAGTGAATGCTGAAGACCTTTGGGAATAGTCTTTGAAGAGTAACAGAAGGGTACTCATTACTAAGATTCCCCCTCCCATAGAAGTGAACTTCTGAAACAGAAAGACTTTTAGTTTGATAATAGATGAAAGAACTGATACTAAGGCAAGCCATTTAATTGGATGCAGCCCAAATTATTTATTCCACACTACTCATTGGGAACCTTTTAAAGAAATTCTAGATGTTTATGTAGTGCATACTGATTTGATCTTATTCCATAGCGCCCAATGATGTCCTCAACATCAGAGTGTCATCAGGATTATCAGAGGAAGGAACATTTTTGGCCCTGAAGATTAGAGGGCCTGATGAGGAGGGAAGATTTAGACACCTTATGCAAGAAATCAGGTGAAAAGGGGACTTCTAGGGGTAATGGAAAGATTAGGAGACGAATTTGGATTTTTAAGGGGAAATACTTAGCAACTGGTGATTGTTGAATGGATGCAGGACAAAATTGTGTTGTATTCTTTGTTTGGACTTAAGGAGGACTGGATATATCTAGAAGTCGCACAAAGAAAGTTATTCTATGTGTCTTACATAGACATTTAAGGCAAGATATTGTAGTAAACTATATTGTGCACAGGTTAGGTTTGAATGATAGTAAGTGGAGAAACACTGATCATTTAAGTTCTCTTTACACTTTTGCCACGTGGTAATTTACTTGACCTTCAGATAACAGATACTTTCAACAAAGTTGATAGTGTCTTTTGAAACCTGCATTTTGTGGTTACATAAGTATGTCATAGTTGAAGAAGGTGTGGTCGAATGTCCCATAGCCTCCTTTATTTATCAGACTTGAGTGTGGAGTGTCCTTCATTGCCAGTGAGAGGAAGGGATGGAGTAAATGATAGACACCGTATATCATATTTTCTCATATCCAAGAAAATATAAATATAGTGACATGACCTAATAAGGCCACTTTAGAATTTCGTGCATATATACAGTCAACAAAGCGCGTCAAGACTGCTGTCACAATCATTGCATCAATTTTTGATGCAGCACATGCATAGCAAACTCCCTTGCAAATGCGTGTGAAACTGTTTAATATTTCAAGCACATGCATGCTAAGATATGAAGCCTCAAACTGAACGCACAAACTGCTTACACTGAACCTGTACATACAGCTCTGTACAAACATTGTAAACAGCGCCTGCTGGCCTTATTAGGTTGCTTCTGATGTTAGGCTTGAGCTGGAAACGCTGAACTTGTCCTAATGGTATCTCTTGAAAGGAAAATTCTGTGGTAAAGATTTATAGCTCTCAAATAAGGTCAAGTCCGCCAAAAGATTTTCAGGTAAAAACAGATTCACATTCTTTTGTCTTGTTTTACAAAAATGAAAACATTCTTAGAGTGGCCTTATAAGGTTGTGCCATCATATATTAGAAAACAAGTCTTACAGCTATTTACAGTGCAACAAAAGTATGTATGCTCACTAATACGCTACATATAACTGATTTATGTACACTACAAAAGACTTGATACATTGCAAAACCTAACTGCTATCCACTGAAAAATGGTTAATGCAATGCAAAAGATGCAACTCGGTACAAAGATCCGATGCACTGTGAAAGACCTTATGTTTTACTAAACAGGTTATGCTCTTGTGTCCTAAATTTTGCTTTCACATAGTCAGTTGTGTACAAAGAATTCTTCAAAACTTGACTTTAGTCTGACAATTCCATCCAATATAACTGCTGTCTCCAGTTTTGAATTACATCCAAACATCCCCTTACCTAAGGCAACATGTGAGGGAGAACTCATTTTTCCTACTTTCCTTCCATGTGTTATTCCTTTAAAATCCCATAAGATTATGGTACATAAAACCCATGTTGGCATCACATATAACTGTAACTCACCTTAGCACACACTCTGGCCACTCACAGACTTCAGTACGAGGTCTGCACCACTGCCAGACAGGAAACCAATGGATATGAGCACATAACTTGATTGTAAAAAGAATATTTAATCACTGAAATATTTTGATGTGTTGTATCATGTTCTTTATAGCATGGAGACTGATCCAATGCTAACAGAAGATGTTGCCCCTGGCAAACTTATGTGTGCTTACTACTCCACTCTCAACCAATGGTGCAGAGCTCATATAATAGATGTACAAGACTCCATGGTAAGGAATAAAAAACAATATAATTTTATTCTTGCATGCTTCTTTAAGACCCATCAGTGCAGTCATTTAGGAGAGGTCTAGTGGGCTGCCAGTTGTATGCTGTAGCAAGTTTAATAGCCTAGCCTACCTTCCCCCCCCCCCACCCCCCTCCTACTGTCATCCAATGTTCTGTTCCACCCAGTGTGGTCTGTCTGTAGGATTTTAAGTTGTGACATATTGATTTCAATTATAATTGAAGTCTATGCTGTTACGTTGTATGTATAGTGTTTGCATAAGTTTGTGATGGTTGACATGTGAAAACCACACCTCCAGAAGAAGACTTTCTTAGCAGATCATCCACTTGGCATGCAACCCCCCCCCCCCCCCCCTCCTCTCCTGAACATAGTGAGTACAAGAATCATGCTTTTCTTGATGAAGGTCATAGTGTGAAAACATCATGTTAAGAATGTATGCCTTGACTGATATCATACTGGGCAAGTTAATGTTTGTTGTATTTCTAAGGTAGGAGGTGCCATTAGGTCAGCTTGTTACAAGATATGAGATCCTTGTAAACACTATCCCCTTTATAGTGACATTGATGCAAGGACAGTACATTATTTACAACGATTTGTTCTTTTGCTAGGTGCTCGTTTGGTTCTGTGACTTTGGAACAACAGAAGCAGTTCCGTCCACTCACATTCGTTTTCTTGAGTTGAGACATCATTTATTTCCCTTCCAGGTAAGAGCTGGGATCACTTTTACCACATTTCCTGCCCCCCCCCCCCATCCCAGCCTGTGCCCATCCCTGAAGTGATGACCACAACATTAAAAAATAATAACATGTACCAACCTTGTATCACTAGTAAGCTCATAATGCTTATCTATCTTCAATTTGAATACAATACAGTCTTATTTGTGTCCACTCTTGTTACACATTTTACTGATTCATACTCAAGTGCATCTAATTGAAAGACCTATCTAGGAATTCTAAAGACCTGTTTTATTTACATTTGTTACTCTGGAGTGAGCTTTGAAGTATGTTCTCAAAGGAAATTTGAAAATAAATAGCTGTGTTACATATTCTGTGTAGAAATTGATCTGAGGAAGCTTTCTACACCACTCATTCACTCGCACAAAACTAACTGGAGTCCTTTTAGGTTGTTTCATTAAAAGCAACCAAAACATACTATATCCCTGTAATACATATATAACTGTTGTGTTGTCTGGTATTGGCTTGAGTTTTATTTTGACAGTTTGCTTTGTAATTGTAGTTTAAAGCATTGTTGATTGGGTACAAAATTGGTAGTTATGGAGCAGTGATGAAGAAAACAAAAGCTATACTTGAGTGTGAACATAGTAGCTTCAGAATGAAGCAGTGTTAATTTGAAAACACAGTAGTGAGCCTTTAAATGTTACCCAGAGTTGGGATTGATATCCAGTCTTTCTCCTTTCTGGTTGACATTTTTCATTTCCATCTTAATCTGACTGACTACTGGTGAGCATGTGAGTCATTTAATTTTCAGTTGATTAGATGTGCCTCAGTAGCCATATGCCAGTTAATTTTGTATTTCGTTTCCATTTTAGTCAGCAGAATACAGCATCGCCAACAGCCAGTATACATACTTTCCAAAAGAATCAGTAGATACATTCCGAAGCATTACAGCAGACAAGATTATTAAAGCCACTGTGGTAAGGCTTTTCTGATTTTCCAAGGGCATCTCCATTTTGTCTATTGCATGGTTTGTGGGAAAGAAAATTGGTAAATTTTTTGTGTGTAAAGTTAGCATGTAGTAACCAATTTTCAAAGACCAAGACCTAAGTGATAAAATGGTGCAGATGTGATGGGAAGAAGCAAATACATCACTTAAAATGTATGGCTTCTTCATGCCAAAAAGAGCTGTTTTTACTCAGCAGTAAAGAGTAAAATTCCCATTGGAAGATCTACTAGAATTACTTCAATAAATTTTACTGTTCTCAAGATATACATCTTCAAAGTTTGACTAATTCTGTAGTAACTCATGGAATTTTGCATGGCATTACTCTTTCTTTTGTTAACCCAATGTAAATTGTCTCATACTTGCCAAAGAGTTTACAGTAAGGTGAGTGATACTGACATTTTTCAGTTAGACACCTTTAACTTTCAAAATAAATCCCTCAAGAGATGTAATGTTACCACTGTATTTGGAAGAAAGGTTGAAAAAAAAAGGATAAAGTAAGACGTGTCTCAGGATTACTTCTTTTGACATCAAAAATTTGCACATTTAGCTTATGTGTAGTCATGATAAAAGGGTAAAATAGAAATTATCCAGTAAATTGGGCAAAACTTGAAGGATTTTGGTGAGACTTGGGTGTTTCATGGATTTGTAACGCTTTTTACATTTTAACAGTCATATGTGTAATTTTTATGTCAATAGACTTAAAGAATAATTAATATTTAGACAAATTAGGGAACACATACATTGCATGCTCATTGGGACTATGTAGTGCTCTGTGTGGTCAAGTGGTTAGAGCATACGACTTGAAGCCGGAAGGTCTGGGGTTTGACTCCTGGCTGGGTCATACCGAAGACTTTAAAAATGGAACCTACTGCCATTGCACTTGGTGCTCTGCATAAGCAGTGGAGTAGGGAAAACAAGCAAGTGAGCCACAACTGGAAAAAAGGCTGTGGCTGGCCTGACTTAAACCGGTTGGCTAGAAACTGAGCCATAAAACCTCATCTACTTAACTGTGTGGTTATTACATCTCTCAAGTATTGATGATCACAAGTCAACTTTTTCTTTCCTTTTTCCCAAGGTGGACTCGTCAAAACCCAAGCCACAGGTCAGTTTGACCTTCCTTAGTGAAGTCAGGGATGAGGTAGATGTATTGAAAGAGCTCATTCAGAGAGGTCTTCAGCCCACACAGCACACCCCAGACCAGAAGGGTGGAAAGAACCAGCAACATATGGACCAGCAAGGGCAGTACCAGGGCCAGTCGTATCATGCCCAACAACAGCAACCACGAAACATGGACCAGGGCCCTCAATATCCTCAGGGACCATACCAATCTAGGAGCCAGTAAGTTGTTAAAATTTGATCAAAATAATTTTTTCTCAAATTGATGAAAGACCAGTGCATATTTCCAGTCTATTGTATTGGTACATCATATATGGGATCATATTTGAGAGATATCCAGCACTTTTGCTGGAATATTGGCTTTGATGAAGATTGTGGAATGCCTGATGACTTAAAAAAAGTGTAACCTCAAGCTGTGGTTTCACAAAATATGTCTGTAGCTTTTATCTTCAAGTTTGGTATCACAGTTTCCCTTCTACAGAAACCAGATAAAGTATCACCACACTTCTTGCATAAAAGTCAGACAAAGCTTAATGAAGGCTGTGCATAACAAAAGCTACACTCCCCGACAAAAGTAAATGAAACAAACCCCCGTTCCCCCGTTCAATGTTGGTACAAAATGGTTGAAGCTGGAATTTGGGCACAACATTGAATGGGGGAGCGGGGGTTCGGGGAGAGTCTTTGGCGAGTGAAACGCATCCTGACAGTTTTGGCGATTTTGTTTCATTTGTTTTGTCGGGGATTGTCTGAACACGTACAAATACTGCACAAGGTAGACCCGAACGTATATAGGCATGCTGAAGAAACACATTTTGCGTGCAAGTAGAAACGGTTTTTGTGGGTAGTGGAATGCTTGGACGACTTGGGCGCTGAGGCCTAATGGGAAACTTGGTTACGTTGCTAATACATATGATTGTGTTAAAAATGAATTTTAAATTTCTGTGAAAAGGAATATGAAGAAGTGTTTTACAAACTGGGAAACTATTTTTCATGACGTGAAAACTAAAGTAATGGTTGTGAAATGGTCAAAATTAATTTCGCAAAGCCGTGCATTCCGGTGCCAGCTTAACAGTGCATGCACATTTTCAGTCATTAGTTTGCATTGTCATTTTTCAAAACATTCAGGTATGAAAAGCAAAATTTAATAGTATTCCAAAGTTAATTCATTGCCTTGAATCACGTCCATTCAATAGCTATAGACGAATGCATTGCAGAGGAAATTCTTCGCATGCGTTTCTTTACCTTTGCCTTTTACTTTACCGTGCAGATAGCACGTGCTTTATATGAATGGTTTTGCTTTACCGTCAGGTAAAGAATGAAGTCTTTGTTACTTAAAATCTTTTACAACATATTTAAGTTTACCTTTACCCACTGCCCACAGTTGAATCATCCTTTCATTGACTATCAAATGCTCATAAACAACAGTTTTTACATTTGAAGAAGAATTATTGTGTACATTTACAAGTCCTATAACTGTAAATTTTTCGAGAAAAAAGGAGTGAAAAATGGTAAAGCAAAAGGTAAAGTAACTACAAATTGGAGAGCTGTCAAAAACTAAAACGTGTATTTCTTAACCCCATACCTCAGCCTTTTACTCTTACCCCCCCCCCCCCCACTTGTATTATCGGATGCGGACACTTAACTTAGGCTCCGGTACGTGTGAAACCAAACTGACGGAAAATTAGTAAATCCAAGTAAAACGAAACAAGCTGTGTCACAAACGTAAACATTATACATGACATATATCATCCAAATAGGCTAACACTACAACTGTGCCACATATAACCGTAAGCATGTGACACCTGAAATACTCTTAAGCAAGCAGTTTGCGTCTCTCAACAATAGTACCACTGCATGTTCTTTTCAGATATCAGAAATATGTTGAAGTCTACGACTAATTAGTCTCCCCCATCCTCTCAACGTGCGACAGTTCCTGTTTAATATCTTTTTCTTCCTCTCAGGTGGTTCTCCCCCCATGGAAAACTTTATTTTCTGACCTCTATACTTCTAGTTGTTTGACGCGCGCTATTTTAAAGCTGTGCGTTGCGCCACCAATCTTTTCTCGCCCTTTCTTTTTATATAACTAGTTTCCTAACAGCGTCATTAACATTTAATTTATTCTTAAATATTTCCCGTTCATAGGAATCTTGTTATTTCATATAGACGCACCCTCTCAAAGAACCAGTGCAATAATTAGCCGTTACACTCTCTTATCTCTGATTCTTGTTGCATTTTAGAATAAAAAAGTCTTATTTCCGTTTTCCTCATATACTTCCTATGATAGCTATATATACTTCAGACACTCCCCGACAAAAGTAAATGAAACAAACCCCCGTTCCCCCGTTCAATGTTGGTACAAAATGGTTGAAGCTGGAATTTGGGCACAACATTGAATGGGGGAGCGGGGGTTCGGGGAGAGTCTTTGGCGAGTGAAACGCATCCTGACAGTTTTGGCGATTTTGTTTCATTTGTTTTGTCGGGGATTGTAGGTAGGACATTCAAAACTCCTATGTGAGTGACCTTTTGTGGTTGGGATAGTCTTTGACTCCATTCACTATTGTGTGGCTATGTCTGTTATGTTTATGTGGAAGAGTTGTTCACCTGTGTGCCACTGGACTCAGCAGGTGGCTGTCGGGAAAGAGAGTCAAAGACTCGTGTAATCCCCCGTTAGATGCCTTAAACAGTCTTTGGTGAGGAAGGACTTGAAGTTATGAATAGGGTTGCAGTCAACAGCTTCAGATGGCAACTGATTCCAGTTGTTGATGACCCTTTGCAGTTGGTAATCATCCCTGGTGGCCACTTGAAATTATGGTGCCATACATGTGATGGAAATTCATTAGCAAGTGATGTCGTAGGTCTGAGGGTTTCAAGTGGTGGCCTGTGGAAGATTGGATTTGCCAAGAATTTAGAGGACAGAAGGAAGCCTTCAGTTAAGTTCTGGTAACTGTGGATTGATAACAAGTAAAAACTCAAGCAAAAGTCTTTGGCCTAAAACACACTTGAGAACATCTGTCATAAGTTATTTTTCAATGTTCAAGGGCTTGAAAATCACAGCTTCTTCTTTGTAGCTTTCATTTCAATTTTTAAGCTTAAAAGGAATTATTTTGCAGTTTGATTGGTCTGTGTGGGTAAAAAATGAAATGCTCTTGAACAAGGAACCTGTTTCTATGACCTGGCAGAGAATCAAACCATGAACCGTTATATTGATAATCTTCCTAGATTCAAAAGTCAGGACCTTCATCCAGCCTGCCATAGCTTTGGTAAATGGTGCAATTAGTGGTAGTTCAATCTTACCATGACTGATGTGTGTGGCTTAGAGGGGATATGAATCACTTAATGGTCAGTTGTAGGTGGTCATAAGTCCAAACAGTGGCCTTATTATTGTGACTTTGGTCATTTACTAAGAAATGTTTGGTTTTACAATCCAATTTGATGAAAAATAATAAAGCTTCACATCTGAAAAAAAGCTTTGTTAAGGATGTGGTTTTTTTGCACATATGAGCTTACAATGATAAATTGAAGTCACAATGGTAAAAATGTTATTTTTTTCAATATTTTGTTTCCAACACAGGGATGTCCGGAATGCAAGCCAAGGACGTAATTATAACAACTACGGTGGGGATGGCAGGGATGGTTACTACAGAGGTGGAGGTGGGGGAGGGGGTATGCAACAACAGAAACCAAAAGGAGGCCAATGGTCAAAGGTGAGATGGAAAGATTTTGGCTACAGTATTCCATAGAAATAACACAGTCAACATTAACATGTGAAAACCATTTTGTGGTATGATTTAATTGTGTAGAAACAGTGGCATAGCTGTGGGGGGAATGGTGCAAGTGGTGAGAAATTACAGCTAAGAGGTTGTTGTCAGACAAATACAGTATTTTACTGAGCATTATTGAAATGTGTGCCATTATTTTGTTTGTTGATTATGTGTCACATGATCCAGGCATTGCAGGGGTGAAAATCACTGGAGGACAAGTTTCTTGTTAGTTGCAAGGTTTGGATCAGAGAATCCCACACTATGTTAACATGCCCATGCTTCTTGGCAAAAAAGGTAAGGTATTGCACTGGAAATAAAAATGATTGCTCTCAGTGAAACTTTACCACTCTGATGGAGTTTTTCCTTTTCTTGTTTTTCTTTTCAGCCAAAAGGAAGAAACCAAAGGAAAGGTCGTTATAACTGACAGTAACATGAACTTTGAAAGATTACCTGATATAACAATTATTTTTCAGCAGTGGCAAGGGTTATTGTCAGACAGTGAAAGGCTTGTTGCGGTGTTCTTAGTCACAATGCATGTGCGATGACTGCTGGCAAATGCTAAATGTGGTCTTTGTTGAATCATTGTTAAATGAATCATGTTGGACATCGTAGTGATAATGGGATCTCTGCTCACTGCTGCAGACGTTCAGGAGATGATTGAAAGATAATCTATTTCATTGCCTCTTATTTTTCAAAATCTCTAAAGATATATTTGTTTTGCTTGATCAAGATTACAACGCTCAACCTTAGAAGTGGACAGAAGTTGCAAAATATTTTTCAAAACTTTTTTAAAGTATATGGTACTTTCCTGTAGTAATTTGAATCTTAATGTTAGTAGATATGAGGTCTGTTTATTGCTATGAAATATTTTCTTCACTTTTCTAAGTCCATCTTTCATTGCCATTGCCATTATGAAAGCGGAGTTCCCCACCCATTGTTTCATAGAAATAGATCATTCACCTTGGAGAAAGGAGTTAGTGCAGTAAAGGCTGGAGTTAATGTTTGTGTTTCAGGCAGTTTGATTTTGTTGGCTGGCTTCATCTCATTCCAGCCATGTAGCAGTTACTGATAAATGTGGGAGAAGTTTCCATAGAAACCAACTTCATCTTAATAAGTGTCGCAGGAATGATCTATGAACACACATGGATATTCATAATGAATCTAGGAGATGTATAATTAAGCTAGTACTTGTTATTAAGCTAGTAGCTGCTATGGTAACCTATCTCATTTGAAAGAGAAGCAGGTATGAACAAAAGTGATTGTGCATGCAATGATAGGTTTGTCCATCTTTTCTTGGGAGTAAGATTAGGATGGGGGCCTAGAAGAGGAAAGTCAGAAATAACACCATCAAGAAAGCTATAGCAGTGAACCTAAGCAAATTTTTCTTCAAACAAGATTTTGAGCAGATTTTTTTGATTGAGCTGCTGTTTTGTCTGTTTGTTGCATCTTGTTTTTCATATTTCAGGGAAAACAATCACAGCCTCCAAAACTAGATTCCTAATTCTGCCATCAACTGTTTGTCTTATTAGTGTGCAAGTGAAAAGAATTCTTGAGAATTCTTTCACTCAGTATTTTCACAGTGTCTTGTTATTTTATACCTGTGGCCTTTGATCCATAACTAGTCTATTTTTACAGAAAGTAGACTTATTAGTTGCATCATACATATGCATAGCCTCATGAATATGAAAGTCTCATTGGGTTAATGAGTTGGTTCAGGTAGGGCCCACTTTTCTATCAGAACTATCTTCTTTGTTTGGCACCAAGCATTGCTGGTTTGAGTGCTGTTGAAAATTAAATGTATCAGTTGCTTCAGTTTCTTACACTTTCCACCATTCATACTTTCGTTTTTGTACATTCACCAGATGTAGGTGTTTTCACACGACATTTGTGCATCTGATACACGCTTGTTTTGTAGAGGATAACTCACTCTGTACCATATTAAATGTTTAAAAACATAGTCACTATTTAGCTTCTGTGTCAACAGACATTGTCTCCTTTTCTTTTATTTCTTCCAAACTTGTCTGGTAAGTGTATTTTTGCCATTTTATGTTTTCTTGCCCTTTGGCAGATTTTTGATTCCTTGCCGTAGGCAGGCAAGGAATCTATGCGATGGTGATGTCGTGTGTGTGTGTGTATGCGTGTGTGTATGTGTGTGTGTATGTGTGTTTGTGACACTCGTTGTAATCACGATATCTCAAGATAGGAATGACCGATACTTTTCATAGTTGGTATGTAGGTTGGTCATGTTGAGAGGAAGAACCCTATTGTTTTTGGCAGAGGTCAAAGGTCATTCGAGGTCACCAGAGGTCAAAGTCCAAAAACCTTGTAATCGCGATATCTCGAGGTAGGAATGACCGACACTTTTCATAATTGGTATGTAGGTTTGTCATGTTGAGAGAAAGAACCCTATTGTTCTTGGCAGAGGTCAAAGGTCATTCGAGGTCACCAGAGGTCAATGTCCAAAAACCTTGTAATCGTGATATTTTGAAGTAGGAATGACTGATACTTTTCATAGTTAGTATGTAGATTTGTCATGTCAAAAGGAAGAACCCTATTGTTTTTGGCAGAGGTCAAAGGTCATTCGAGGTCACTAGAGGTCAAAGTCCCAGAACCTTGTAATCGTGATATCTCAAGGTAGGAATGGCCAACACTTCATAGTTGGTATGTAGATTTGTCATGTCAAGGGGGAGAACCCTATTGTTTTTGGCAGAGGTCAAAGGTCATTCAAGGTCACCAGAGGTCAAAGTCCAAAAACCTTTTTTTTTTCTTTTTTTCATTTTTTTTGGTTATTCAAGTTTTGGTTCAAAGGTCATGTGGCATGAACTGATGTGAGCAGGGGTGAAATTGTGACCACATCATAAATAATGATGAAGTAGAGAAGTATAAATTTGATGGATGAACCTCAGTGTAACAAAGCACCCCCCTTTCGGCAAGGAATCATGAAGCCTTTTGGCTTTCTGGTTCTTTTACAAAACATGTCTTTAATCTTGTCTCAACTTTAGTGACCCCTTCTCATGCAAATTTGTTAATGGATTGCAGGGCTCGAAGTAACCTGCAGCACCATGGCTGTCAGGCCCTTACTGATGGCCGTGGCACCCCTCAGTCAGTATCCTATGGAGTAACATAGACTGACAGCCAATTTGCTCATTTTGGCTGTGCACTTTTTTCAAGCTTATTTCGAGCCCTGGGATGGATTCTTCCATAGCTGTTCCTTAACCTTAAAAGTGAAACTACTGAACATATAAGGACATCACAAAAAAGGTAATAGCACTGACAACTGCATTTATTTGGTTTTGCTTGCATTTATTTCATTTTGCTCAAGAAGCAAGTCCGGGCATATGAAAGGAATAGAATGCATTTTTTAACTGATGTGTATCATGGTGATGTGTTCCAGTTGTCTTTTAAAGAACCTTAGTAAAAAATGGAGAGACCTTTAAGGTAGGAAGCATTACAGATTAATCCTTGCATGGTTCAAGTAGTACAAAAATACAGGAAAAAACATTTACTGGAAGAACAACACCAAGATTAAGCACTTATATGATAAGTGTACAACACTATGATGGCAACATGCCTTGATAAAATTACTAAGAAAATCACAAAACAAAAAATAATACACCCCCTTTCTGAGGGGAACCAACAAATTGGTACACTTCTTGTAACAACTGCTGATTTCAGTTTTAATGCTTTGTTAAATCACATTGCCTTGCCTCAACAATGAGTTAGCCAGGTCAACTCTCTCATGCACCACTCTGAGCATACAGCATGGAGAGAGGATTTCCCCTCAACCTTAGAAAATTTTTCAATTTTTGTGGTGCCTCGATGGCAAATGGTGCAATATCTTTAATACACAACTTATGCTTCTCACCTGAAGCACAATTTGTAATGACCTATTCTTTGCAAATCAAATCTTTGAAACACCTGTGCAGAATTTGCTCTCCAGATTTTTTTCTTGTGTGACGTTTATCGCACAAATACAGGCTAAGTCACAGCTCAACATTTAGCAAGCATTATGGCTGTCCCTTAAAGCTCTTATACTACCTCAAACACATTTTGTTATACCCTGGTATATGAAATCATTATTGGGGGCTACACTTTGAACTGTGTAGAGCAGTCAAATGAAAGATGTATACAGTTGTGCTGCCTCTCATCACACACACAGTAACTACCAAGCAGACTATGGCCTTAAGCCCATAAACATGAAGACCTTGGCCTTTTCAGATTGGAGAAGGCATGTGACAAGGTTCCCCTGCCAACCTGTAAATCATGAAAAACTTGGAAAGAAAAGTCAAGGAATTTGGTTCACTTAAACAAGGAAGTGATTGTCCACTACATTTTGTTTTATGTTTAAATATCATGAAGAGACAGAAACCCACAAAAAGGGTGAAATATTTATCCTAGAATTTTGAAATTCGTCAGGGTTACAGAAAGGTCAATCCAGTTTAAAGGGAATATTGCATTGTGGTAAAGAAAATATTTTGCCCCTTTACAACCATGACTTTTAGATATAGAGTAACAGGTAATTCAAAGTCGAGTAGCTGGGATTTTTATTTTCTACAACTATGGTTCTCGCTGATAGAAATTCTCTGCGTTGTAGTTTTGTTCACTTAAACTTTCAAATGATGTAGTATTCATTACTCTTGAAGTGCAAAAATATTTTGGGGAAGAAAAGCTGTCACCAAACTACCCAGTAAGAGTGAATGGTCTGATTAAGCTGTTCACTGTCTCAACCAAATTGATACAATGTGAACACAATGTTTACCATGAGAAAGTACTAACTAATAAATCAGAATAGCACTCTTCCCCATGAACTAAGAAACTATGCAAGACATACCCTAGCCCAAGCATATATAGTATTTCTTAGTTGGTCTTAACCTTGGGTCACTGTACAAAATGCACAAAAGTGGACTGTGCTTAGCTCAAATTTAAACTTTGCCCAAGTCAATAAATTCATGCCATTAGAACAACTTACAATGTGCCAGATACTTGTTCCTACTTCAATAAGAATTTATCTTCTCCCACTGAAAGGCATGGTCTGATGGCATTTTGTAGCCCAGGTCTTTTTTCAGTACATGTCCAAACCCTATACCCAAACTCCATTCCTAACTATCTCTCTTTGAAGATAGGTTACTTTGGTCAAGAAATCCCTCCAAGTATCCTAAAGATCACAGAATGTGATGCCAGGTGGGCAAATTGCCTCAGATTCTGTTTGCTATGGTTTATAATTGAATACCTTGTTCGTCCTTAAAAATTTGACACTGTTGGAATGTTAAGATATTTTTCCGTGTTGCTAGTGTAGAACTGTCCTATACTTATGATACCGCAAATGAAATATTCCATATAGTGGTACCAACACTGTAAAGAAATACAAAAGCTATGTCTGATGGATTTGCCCAAATGATATCACGTATTTCCCATCATGCACTGCACATGAAGAAATAGCACTTCAAAAATAAGTATCTTAAAAGTGCAGAATGGTATTGAGAGAGGGTTTTCACTGCCTAATACAGAAAAGTTTACTACATTTTTTGAAAACATCAAATTTGGTCAACAGAACATGCTTTTAACTCTTGAAATGCTCAAATATCCACAAGAATTGATTCCTGAAATCACCCTGGATATATTTTGACCTCCCTTTGGATGAAATTCAAAAAGAATCTGATGGACTTCTGCATGATAGGGGGACTGACTGAAGTTCCATTCTTAACTACATGGATCTTTAACTTGCGATGGAAACTTGTCCTGTTACTCAGAATATCTCGCATGAAATTTTCTCTAATATAGATAACTGAGAGATACATGTTAAAAAGAATAAGCGGCAAGTTTTAGACCTATAACAAACATTACTATACACATAGTCCTGTCCGTATTAAGAAGGCTCCATAGAAGTGACAGGCTCTAGATAGCACCATGTTACCCCACTGTATGCAGAAGACACACATTACCGAAGGAAACATAACCTTTTGCCCACATGGTTACATATTTCTGATTCAAATCATTCAAAATGAACCAAAAAACCCTCTATGCCAAAAGGAATAGCCTAGAAAGCTGAGGATTAAAGGATAAGCATGTTTAGATTACATGAGAATGGTTGTCATTCTGGCAGAGAGCATTTTTGATGATTATAATTTGGTTTATCTTAGCACTTATAAACATATCGACCACATTTGTAGCACATCAAAATGTGTTTTACAGAAGTTCAATTCGTACAATTTTTTCTAGCATATCCTCATACACAGCAGTTGAATTTTCGGTACTCCTCCTTTAAACCAGAATGCAAAAATGCATTGAGGTTTCGATGATATATATTCTATTCCAAATAAAGCCATGATGTCCCATATCTTTCAGTCAATGGTCAAATGCTATCTTAACATGTTGGAAAAATACAGTTCTGTATTCCTATTTAGTCTTGGGAATTCTTGGGAAATTTTGCTTTTTTTACTTCTGGTGACCTCAGATGACCTTTGACCTCCACCAAAAACAATAGGGTCCATCTTTTCACCATAACACATCCACATACTAAGTATAAAATCTATCCAAGCTTTCTCCCTTGAAAAATTGTGTTAACAAGGTTTTCAGTGTTTGACCCCTGGTGACCCGAGATGACCTTTCAACTCCACCAAAAACAATGGGGTACATCTTCTCGCTATAACACATCAATTTACCAAGTATGAAATCTATTCAAGATTCCTACCTGGAGATATCGTCTTGACAAGGTTTTCAGACATTGACCTCTGGTGACCCCAGATGACCTTTGACCTCCACTAAAAACAATAGGATTCATCTTCTCACTATAATGCATCTACATACTAAGTATCAAATTCATCCAAGCTTCCTACCTCAAGATATTGTGTTAACAAGGTTTTCAGAGTTTCACCCCCGGTGACCCCAGGTGACCTTTGACCCCCACCAAAAACAATAGGGTTCTTTCTCTCAATATGGGGCATCTATGTACCAAGTTTGAGAACTGTCAGAGTTTCCCTTCTTGAGATATCGTGTTAACAAAGTTTTCAGGGTATGACCCCCGGTGACCCCAGATGACCTTTCACCTCCACCAAAAATGATAGGGTTCTTCCTCATACCATAACGCATCTACATACAAAGTATGAAATTCATCCAAGCTTCCTACCTCAAGATACTGTGTTAACAAAGTTTTCAGAGTTTGACCCCCGGTGACTCCAGGTGACCTTTGACCCCCACCAAAAATGATAGGGTTCTTCCTCATACCATAACGCATCTACATACAAAGTATGAAATTCATCCAAGCTTCCTACCTCAAGATATTGTGTTAACAAGGTTTTCAGAGTTTCACCCCTGGTGACCCCAGGTGACCTTTGACCCCCACCAAAAACAATAAGGTTTTTCTCTCAATATGGGACATCTATGTAGCAAGTTTGAGAACTGTCAGAGCTTCCCTTCTTGAGATATCGTGTTAACAAAGTTTTCAGGGTATGACCCCCGGTGACCCCAAATGACCTTTCACCTCCACCAAAAATGATAGGGTTCTTCCTCATACCATAACGCATCTACATACAAAGTATGAAATTCATCCAAGCTTCCTACCTCAAGATATTGTGTTAACAAGGTTTTCAGATTTTGACCCCCGGTGACCCCAGGTGACCTTTGACCCCCACCAAAAACAATACGGTTTTTTCCCTCAATATGGGGCATCTATGTACCAAGTTTGAGAACTGTCAGAACTTCCTTTCTTGAGATACCGTGTTAACAAACTTTTCAGGGTATGACCCCCGGTGACCCCAGATGACCTTTCAACTCCACCAAAAATGATAGGGTTCTTCCTCATACCATAACGCATCTACATACAAAGTATGGAATTCATCCAAGCTTCCTACCTCAAGATATTGTGTTAACAAGGTTTACAGAGTTTCACCCCCGGTGACCCCAGGTGACCTTTGACCCCCACCAAAAACAATAGGGTTCTTCCTCTCAATATGGGGCATCTATGTACCAAGTTTGAGAACTGTCAGAGTTTCCCTTCTTGAGATATCGTGTTAACGAAGTTTTCAAGGTTTGACCCCCGGTGACCCCAGATGACCTTTCACCTCCACCAAAAATGATAGGGTTCTTCCTCATACCATAACGCATCTACATACAAAGTATGGAATTCATCCAAGCTTCCTACCTCAAGATATTGTGTTAACAAGGTTTTCAGAATTTCACCCCCGGTGACCCCAGGTGACCTTTGACCCCCACCAAAAACAATAGGGTTCTTCCTCTCAATATGGGGCATCTATGTACCAAGTTTGAGAACTGTCAGAGTTTCCCTTCTTGAGATATCGTGTTAACGAGCAAAGTGTCACAAACACACACACATACACACACACACACATACACACACACACACACACATACTGGTATTCATCACAAACCGAGGACCTGTGCATGTGGTCATGTATGCATATTCACCTGCGGACCAGCACATACAACTATGAGATTGACGAATGAACACATGCATTGTATTACTACCCTCTAAAGGGCGCTATACACACCAACTGGGAAGCCACATATATTTCCTAAGTCCACTATATTGGCAATATAATATAAGTCCACCAGTTGTATCCTACACACCTGAGGACCTCTGAAATTTTCACACACCTGTTTCAAATTCATAGCCAGTAGAGGACTATGCCCTTACCTATACCTAGATAAAGGAAAACGTGTTTAGAATGCAATGGAACTAAATTTACCTGAGGACCTGGGTTTAGGTCCTCAGGTGGAAAAAATGTCCTCAGGTCTTGGTGTGTATTCTGGTCCAGGTCCTCGGCTGGATATCAATACAAGTGCACATACACACACACGCACATACACACATACATACACACACACGCCATCATGAATGCATAGGTTTCTCTTATCATCGAAACCAAAAATGTGACAAGCACATTCACCTTTAACTCAGCTCAACCCTGACAATATAACTAAAGCAAGTCTGGCTTAATGTTGTAAAAAAAGGCAGAATAGCATGTTGGGGAAAATATGTGGGTTGCACTGGAAGCATTCAGGTTCCTTCGTCAAGTTCATCTTCAATATTTTGGAAAGATTCTCAAAATCTCTCTATGAAGGCACTAGAATTCCAGACTCCACAGCCAAACAAGGAACTGCTATCAGACCTTGTTGCATCTTGAAACTACCGCAGCATGCATCAACGTCAGATGATATCACATCAACATCAAATGATACCAGGTACTTGGTCAACTGTCACCAGTCAATTAAGCTATGCTACCTGTCAAGGCACTTTCTTTTTCTTCTTTGGTGACCTTCTGTTTCTGTTCTTGTGGCGAAAAGTTAGGCACTATATAAAGGAACAGAACCATCCATGGTTGATAAACTAATGAATGGTATATAGTATGTTAATTGCTTCCATTAGTATATACCTCAACCAAAAATTTGAGTTCTACACTTATCAAGCACCTTACTCATTAACTTTTTAAGTTAAGGGTTAGTTTATGAAATATTCCCACTCTTGATAAACAGACACTTAACATTTTACAGGATCAACAGTTTTGCCAAACAAAATTGCTGCATTATTGCTGGAATACAAAGCAGGACAGGGTTTGTTGCGACCAGAATTTTTTAGATTTTCAAAGGTAATGATGAAACCGCAGGGAAATCATTCACTCATTACAGGAAGGGTTTAAGCAAAAAGTTATTTTTGATCTCTAAAAGAGAAACTCAATCTAATCATTCTGGTCAAATGAAATTCTATTCAATTCTAAGGTGTAGTTCTTGAGATATCAGCAATGACTGCCAATGAAGTTACTACATTTGTGAGTTTGAAGCAGGCAAGCTTTGTATCATCTCCTCACATTAATGAGCAATGCTTTGTTTTTGATCTGCAGTATTTATCTTGAAGTTGTTAGGGAAATGAATTTCCCATGGGGAATTTGAAGTCTGTAAACTTTCCATGCCTCTCTTTCAATCATACTCCGATATCATGAAATTATGAAGCACAAAATTGATTGCAAAGTTTAAAGGAAAATGAAAGAGAGCTCATTTATGTGAGGTTATGATGTCACATGTGCTTGTTTCAAATTCACTTAGGGTTGAAAAAGTGGCAGCTTCATCGCATATTACCTCAAGAACCACATATCCCATTTCAATGCAAATTTCACCAGAATGTTTAAACTGAGTACCCCTATAACATATCAAAACATGATTTAAGCCTAAAGCTTTCTTTTAAGCAATTTATAAATATGAAACTGCTGAGTAATATTTGACAAACTAAATGATGCATCACCTTTAACGAATACAGGAGAGAACATGTTTACTTCAGATTTTGATTTTAAGGTAGTGACAGTGTGCAAATTAAAACATGGCAATCTTTCTTAAAGTTGATGTTACCTTTGCATCAAGAATAGCCATCAGTTTTGGTTTGGAGACCTTGATGTCATTTGCTTTCAGCTCTGCCTGAAACTCATCCAAGTCGAATGGCTGACAAAAAAAAAAAGACAATAACAAGTAAGGACCTTTGATCTTGATGTATTATGATGTTTCATTGTACAAATCAACAGAACCCAAAGATTAATGTTGGGGTAGAGGGAGGGGGTTGGGGTTGGGTCGTTTGTTCTTCGTTTCATCTGTTTGTCTTACACAGTGATAACAATATTTACAAAATAATGCTTCAGTATAGTTACAGACGTAAGGAGTTTTCTTGCCATTAATCCCTAAAGGATAGCAAAAGCTTGCAAACACTGTACTTTGCAAGTAGTCATTGCAGCAATCTTTTAGAACTTCAAGGGCAAATGTTTTAACACACGTAGCCAACACATACTTCATTGAGGAGGCCTATGGCTTATAAATTACAATTGCACATCAGGCAGCTGACCAACTTAACAATTTAGATCAATCTTGAATATACGACAAGTAATAACCACCCTCTGTAGCTAAAGAACAAACATTTTGATGAAAGAGTACAGCATGTCATCTTTTCTTACAAATAGCAGGTGGCCTTGTCTTCTCCTCTTCCCTGTTCAGAACTGTGTAGTGAAATGGGAAGGGTACATAAAAGCCTTCTTCCTAAAGATCTATTTTTCACATTAGAATGTACAATTCCAGGAATCATGCAACAACTGCTGGACTCTCAAAGACTACACTTTTTGCCCGAATTCTGAATTTTTCATACAAAAGAAAGGTCTCACATATTACTTGTTAACAATTTTTTTCAGTAACATAATGGAAAATCTCACCTGAAACTGTAAGCACTTTTGATAAAACTCAGGATTATTCCAGATGTACTTTTGGACTGAATCTTCAGCATTTGAAGTCTGTAAAACAAAATATGAAAATCAGACAATTCTCTCAATGAAATGCAAACCTTACTTAACATTAAAATGAGATTTTCAGATAAAACTATATGAATAAAGTATGAGCAGGTTGGAGACACACCTTTCCATATGAGCATTTCCTCCAGAGTGATTTGAAATGCAGCCTTTGGATTAATTTCCACACAAATGAAGTGTGATTAATTTGGTACCAATGATAGGCACAATGAATCTACAAAACAGAACACACATTTCTTACAAATAATGGAGCGAGCTTACTTCAAATGTAGGTAAAAACCCACTTACAAATTTAAGATAAAAGCTAACAAAGGTTTTATTTCTTTGCCATCCACATTTGAAAATGTTTATCAATTTTTAACAATGGGCCAGTGTTAGCGTTAAGGAATTTGACCTGGGAGGGAATTCCCTCTCTAAAATTTTTTTGAAAGGGTTTTCAAATTCAAGGAAGGATGTTGTCACTTGGAAAAAATTCTATTGCAATTAACTGTGTGTACATTAGAATTGTACTATGATCTCAGCTGCAGAGAAGTGTGTGGGATTTCCCTCATTAGATTTATTTGTGCGGGATTCAGAAGACAAAAGCGGGATATGCAATACTACGCCTTAGTGCAAACACTGCTCTGGACACATCATCTTGACTTTCTTAGACTTACATCAGAAATTACAATGAATGCACAATACAACCAGAAAGCCAAAAGGCTTAGTGGTTCCTTGCCATATGGATATACTGCAACAAACATGAATCACCCACATGACAAGCATGAGATCCCTCATAGGTATCCTACTTGAGATATCATGTTAATAAGGTCAAAAGCTTTTGAAATCTTGTGACCCAAAATGACCTACATGCTAAATATGAACAATCCACAGGCCAAGTATGAGATCGCTCATAGTTATCCTCCTTAAAATATGTTTACTAGGTTTTGACCTTTTGTGACCTCAAACGACCTTTGACCTGCATGAAAAATAGTAGGGATCATCTACTCAATTCGAACAATCCACATGTCAAGTGTGAGATCCCTCACAGTTATCCTTCTTGAGATATTGTATTTACATGGTTTTCACCTTTTGACCTCTGGTGACCCCACATGACCTTTGACCTCCACCAAAAATAATAGGGATCATCTTCTTAAAATGGGCAATCCACATGCTAAGTATGAGATCCCTCACAGTTACTCTTCATGAGATATAGTGTTTACAACATTTTGACCTCTGGTGACCCCAAATGACCTTTGACCTCCACCAAAAATAATAGGGATTATCTACTCAATATGGGTAATCCACATGCTAAGTATGAGATCCCTCACAGTTACCCTTTTTGAAATATAGTGTTTACAAGGTTTTGACCTTTTGACCTCTGGTGACCCCAAATGACCTTTGACCTCCACCAAAAATAATCAAGATCATCTACTTAATATGGGCAATCCTCATGCTGAGTACGAGATCACTCACAGTCTCCCTTCTTGAGATATAGTGTTTACAATGTTTTGACCTTTGGTGACCCCAAATGACCTTTGACCTCCACCAAAAACAATAGGGATCATCTACTCAATATGGGCAATTCACATGCTAAGTATGAGATCCCTCCCAGTTACCCTTCTGGAGATATCATGTTTACAAGGTTTTGACCTTTTGTGACCCCAAATGGCCTTTGACCTCACCATAGCGCATCCAGTTATGCAGATCAAAATCAATCAACTTCTGTTCAAACTAATCCTACAACAATACTTCAACTACAACTGTATTCAAGTACCGAAGAATCAGGTACACTATAGCAGAATCACTTACGCTCTGAGATGGTGTTATGTCATCTTCATCCTCATCATAAAGGATGCTTTCCCCAAAGTCATCTCTTTCGTCACTTCCACTACTCTGAGAGCTACTAGAAAGGAAAATTGAAAAGCCGAGGTGAGTACCCCAGAATATCTTCATACATATTTAACTCAAGATTCAGAATACATAAATTTAGGTATGGTCCCCAGACTGAGCCCATGAACTGGACAAAAACAACAGACAAAACCTGCAATACACAACAAGACAGGATAATCCTCCCAGACATTAATCAGGGATGTAAGTGGCCCAAGGTGATTTTGCAGGAAAATCACGGCCGGGGTGCAGGGCCCGCTTAAGGGCCCTGCCTGGGTCCAGGGGCGTCATGGGTTTGCAGCTTATCATACATCTGTAGATGGGGTCTCAGAAAACTTTCCTGTATACGACTATTATGTTCACAGTACCTGTACTGCACGATAAAGCTGCCTTGAACAAGCCACATACACACCATAGATTAAATCCGCTACAGCAGCGTTGTTGACCATGGAACTGGTAAACACCCTAGGATTATACTGACACTGTGTTTAACGTTAATGTTACACCATTTTCTGAATTAGGCCTAACGGCTATAGGCTACCCGATGAGAAGAAAGCATCATTTCATGGAGTCAAAAATGTAGCATTTGATTGCTTCACATTTTCTAATTTTGCAACACTCACGTGTCTCATTCTCGGACGTACTCTCTTGATTCACATGCTCCACTACTAACGTTACCGTAGACGAAATGATAAGTTTGTTTGAACTTGCAAATGATAGCCTAACCTTACATCGAAGTTAGCTTGTCATGCTACGTTTGTATGTAGCTGACAGAAAATACCCCTCACCGTCCTTTACTCCCAACCACTGCCACCTGAATTTATTCATCACATCAACGTCTTTCAAATCCACATTTCTTTGAACTTCCACCTTTTCTTTATAAATATGTCATTACAGTACCCCCTATCCAAAGAATATCTACTGAGCATGATCGATCTCCATTCAGGGCATAGACCAACGGCGCCGCCCATGTGCATGGCTACGGAGAACTCAAGTTGCAGGCCGCGGAGAACTCGATTTCGGTTTAGCGAGGAGCATGTCAACAGGGCGGTCATATGGTGTATAATCGGCTCTGAATATGATCGCATTAATGAAAAGGCTTTCTGGAACTAGAATTTCCAGACGTAGTCAGAAGTAATCAGTACAAACAGTTCTTTCTTTTTCTATGGGCAGACTAGCAAGAAGCAGTCCTTTGCCAGAGATTTTTTAGGACTATGCTAACATTTTTTCCGGCCGCCGAGTTACGGGCCGTTGCCGGAGGTTTTTTTAGGAAAACAAAAATGCCGGAAATCCGGCAATTGCCGGAAGTCTTACATCCCTGATTAATACCATTTCTACATCAACAGTCCACCATGTAATGTTTTCGTGTATTCTACCAGGATAGGTCAAAACTACTGACCACAATGTGGAAAAAATTCATCTCATCCCCCATTGAAAAAAAAAATTCTTAATACCTGATGTCCGTATCCATTTTTCCAGCTTCTATATGAGTCACTCTTTTTGGCGGTCTTTTCTTATCACCCTTTGCCCTACCACTTTTCCCAGCACCAGACTTAGCACCACTCTTTGGCTTCAAAACTTCACTTGGCTCAGCAAAAACAGTGTCAGCATTTGGTATGTACTGTGATGAAGATTTTGACCCTGTTTTTGACTCCTTTGGAGGCTTTGTTGAAGTTTTCTTGCTTTTGGCTGATTTCCCTGAAAGATTAGCACCTTTATTTTTTCCTGGCTCCTCCTGTTCTTGTGCCTGTTTCTCTTTGCTCCTTTCATCGGTAGTTTCCCCTGCTGATTCGTCTTCTTGCATAACTGCAATTGATATGACACAAAGTAATACAAATACACATTAAACTGCATTAAGTCTACAGACAACATAGATCTAGTACTTTATATTATTTGTACTTACTACTTAACATTACATGCTTTGAAAGTAGCTTCCCAATATGTGTGATTGTCTCAATCTTAGGGCAGTTAATAAATCACTGATACCAGCATTTAGGGCAATAAGCGGCTCTTAAAATTGGTCTTGAACAGGCTGCTTGATTTCCAAACACTAAATTAATCTCCCAAACATATGGTGGTCCTTCTTCTAAAATTTACACTGACCACATCTGGTACAGGCCTGTATACAAGCAATAAAAGCTTTGCATGTGTTTTCATGTAAGGTTCTTTAGGATGACTTGTTGTTTATCTAAATAAAGTTATAGCAAGGCAGCTATTTAGCTAAAAACAAACTTTTGGGAAAAGGAAAATATTTTCAACTTTTCCCATAAGACCAAATCTTGAAACCAAATCAATTTTCCATGACGGAAGCCAAAATGACCACACAACTGAAACCAGAATGCAAAAATGCATTGTGGTTTTGATGAATAGCACTTAACATGTGTAATCCCAAGATGTCCTGTTTCTTTCAGTCATTGGTTGAATGTGAGTTTAATGTGCTGGAAGATTACAGTTTTGTGTTCATATTTAACCTTGGGAATTCTTGGGAATTTTTGCCTTTTGGCCTCTTATGATTTCAGCAGACATCCGACAAAACTCATAGGGGTTTTCTGATGGATTAAATGCAATACCATGTGAAGTATCCAAGCTTCCTAAATTGACACATCTTGTAAACAAGGTTTTCTGAGTTTGTCCCCGTGATCCAGATGACCTTTGACCTCCACAATAAACAATATGGTACTTCCTCTCATCATAAGTTATCCACATACTGTGTATGAAATCTATCAAAGCTTCCTACCTTGTGATATCATGTTAACAATGTTTTCAGAGTTTGACCCCCAGTGAACCCAGATGACCTGTGACCTCCACCAAAAATGATATGGTCCCACCTCTGATCATACGACATACCACCTATAAAGACTACCCTAGCTTTCTACCTTGAATATCATGATAACAAGGTTTTCAGACTTTGATCCCCGGACCCCAAATGACCTTTGACCTCCACCAAAAACAATGAAGTTCTTTTTCTCACCATAACATGTCCACATGTCATGTTTGAAATCTATCCAAGCTTCCTAACTTGAGATATCATGTTAGCAAGGTTTTCACAATTGACACCTGGTGACCCCAGATGACCTTTAACATTCACCAAACACAGTAAGCTTCTCTGGCCATAATGTATCCGCACGCCAAGTATAAAATCTATCCAAGCTGCCTAATGTGAGATATCTTGTTAACCAGGTTTTCAGAGTCTGACCCCTGGTGAACCCACATGACCTTTGACCTCCATAAAACAACAGTGTCCTTCTCACCATAATGCATCCACATACTATGTATGAAATATATCCAAGCTTCCTACCTTAAGATATCATGTAAACAAGGTTTTTGAAGTTTGACCCCTGGTGACCCCACATGACCTTTGACCTCCACCACAATAACTCCTTCTCCACCAAAAACAACAGTCCTCACCATGTAACGCATCAACATACAAGGTATGAAATCTATCCAAGTTTCCTACCTTAAGATATCGTGTAAACATGGTTTTCAGAGTTTGACCCCTGATGACCCCACATGACCTTTGACCTCCATTAAGAACAATAACATTCTTCTCACCATAACACATCCACATACTAATTATGAAATCTATCCAAGCTACCTACTTTGATATATCGTGTTAACAAGGTTTTCAGGTTTTGACCCCTGGTGACCCTTCATGACCTTTGATTTCCACAAAAAACAATAGGGTTCTTCCTCTCACCATAATGCACATACATACTACGTATGAAATCTATCCAAGCTTCCCACCTTGAGATATCGTGTAAACAAGGTTTTCAGAGTTTGACCCCTGGTACCCCAAATGACCTTTGACCTCCACCAAAAATGATAGTTCTTCCTCTTACCATAATGCATATACATTAAGTATGAAATCTATCCAAGCTTCCTACCTTGAGATATCATGTTAACAAGGTTTTCAGAGTATGACCCTTGGTGACCCCAAATGACCTTTGGCCTCCACCAAAAACAATAGGGTTTTCCTCTCAATATGAGTCATCTACCTACCAAAATTGAGAAATGTCACACTTTCCCTTCTTGAGATATAGTGTAAACAAGAAAGTGTCACAAACACACATGCCATCATGACTGCATAGGTTTCTCTTTTCATCGAAACCAACAAAACTGCAAACTATCAACAAAAACAAATTTAGGCTCCCTTTTTTCTCCTCAGACATGGCAAAAATTTCAGCATTTTAGTCAAAATGTGGTGAAATTATGCCTGGTGCAAACTGTTGACCTCTAGCATTACCTCAAAAAGACAAGCAAGATGTAAAGTTTGAAACAGTTTAAAGAGTTAATTTCATTAACACTACAGTCTAGTCTATGCATTGTACAAGCAGCAAAAACTTTAATACAACAAAAACTGTGGTCACAAATAGTCCTCGACATCAAACAGGTAATGTAAAAGGGTTTGAAGGTGATACATTTTGCAACATTGAATTAACTTCTATTACCCAGAAGGAGTTATAAAATCCTTCCAAAATGACATTAACATGATTCCCATTTGATTCCCATATTTCCATTTGTGGGCTTCGTAAATCTGATTACACATTATTAATGCAGGTTAAATATTTCGCGTCACTGTTTTAGTAGTGAGCGATTTGTGTACGTGTGTCAATTTCAGGGCCAGGTGAGTTTATGTGCCCTCACTAACTACAGGGGTCAAAATTTAATTTTAATGCTGCTGTTCCACGGAACAGTGCTTTTTCCAAAACTACTGTTCCGGATTAAATTTTACTGTTCCAAGGTTTTCATACAGTATATGGTAAAGAGCAAGTTCTTTTATGAAATGAGTCGATTCTCCAACATATGTGTTCACATACTGATATTTATCTTCTCATCGCAAATTTACTTGAAATCCCTCTAGTCTTGTCCTTCACCGCAACATTGCCTCAACGATCATTTCACACAGTAATTAAGTCAATGGAACAATCTTGCATTGTAAACAAGAAAAAACACACACTTGAGGCCCATTGACTTTGGTCACGAGATGTCAGCAGTCAGACTTGCATTTAGTCATTTTTAAGTTTTGATGCTTAGTTGCTAGCTTGGAGGGAATATTAATACAAAACCCCCAAACACAAGTACTGTACAGTATTTGCCTTCCATGTGGTGGAAATATCAATAAACAGTTACCGGTCATTTGGTACGTTACATGCCACGCAAGACAAGCAGTGAGGTAAGATGACTTTCCCTTGCAGGGAAATAATGACATACTTGTACTAAAAAGTGTTTCTGCATTTGGTAGTAAAACTGACAGTATGTGTGTTTACATAGTAGAGGTTTACCATTCACCATTGGGAAATGCATGCAAGTCTAAGCGACTTCAACTGATCCCAGTTGAAATCAGATTGCACTGTATACTAAAGCCAAAATTTGCTGGAATGTTTGATATTCACGGCATGATTATATGTTCTTTATCAGGGATTAGGATATATATGTATATTCAATGTGCTTCTTGTGGAAAACACTCAACTTAACACTGTTCCTCGGAACAGTGGCTTTTGAAAAGTTACTGTTCCGGTACTAAAAGCACTGTTCTCGGAACAGCGGAACAGCCTGAAATTCGACCCCTGTAACTGCACCTAACATTTTATTGAGGTTCACTGCTTCACTTACCCTGGTGTGTGTAATGATAAAGTTCTTTCAACTTAAGTCTTGCTTGTTTCCTTTTCAGCTTTTTTACTCCGTATCTGCTGAGTTCCTCCTGAAATAAAATACAAATGATTGAAATCATCCACGTATGCAGGATTTTTAAACCCAGGGGCATGACCTCATTTTTAACCAACACACTCCATGTGTACCAACCTAGAAGCTGGTGTGGCAACTTCCTTTCAACCTGGGGGCTGCAACCCCAATGCCCCCCCCCCCCGTCCTGGTAAAGAAAGTTTGTATCTGCTACACCGAATTTTTACACCAGTCACCCCTTTTCTCAACTTTTTCGCCATGCTAAATTGCTGTACTTTGATTTAAGTACTTTGTGTATGTAAATGACAAGAAAATCACGCCATCAAATTGGTGCATAAGGTCTTCATTGCACGCCGAAGATCTTCGGCGCAACATACATGTTTTCCAGATGGGCCCCCCCCCCCCACCACTTGGATACATGCCTGAAAATTTGTAAACAATTTAGCCTCCTGTGGCTAACTGGATGATCACTGAAAATGTAATTTTTACACCAATAGTACCTATCTGCAGCATACAGTCGTCTTGATATGTTGTTGTAAGTCACCAAGCAATGTAGGCCTACCACAGAACTAGACTATGCTGGTGACATGGAACCTTACTTTTATTTCTATGGCTGGCGATTACTAAAATAGTATTACTATTTGAGTATTTAGGCTATGACCTAGCCTAGGGTACCTAGGCCTAGTTCTCACGTACACTTTGCTCCCTGAACTAGGCCTAGGCTATTGCAACACAAAGTTTTTCCCGCGTTATTACTGTGAGAGTAACATCGTCTGCCTGCGTTTCTGCAATGATTGTTGCTACATACGCGTATGTGTGTACATGATCGTAACCATAGCTATGAAGTATGTCACAATTGAACAGCAGTGTGTGGTATATGGCATACAATAGTGTGAACGTCCTAGTAACAAGATTTAGAATGTTTTAAGAAACAAAACAGGATCATTTGTATAACTCAAAATTTTTGGTCCTTTTTTGGAGACTGAGTGCTAGTAGGCCTAGCCTATCCTTAAAATGATGGGTCTTAAACATATAAATGACCCATAGAGGTCAATTACCTCCGAGTATATGTGAATTTGAGAAAGACTGAGAACATTCAAAATTTTTGATGGTGCGGTAGCCCAATTTTGACAATGGGTATATTGCTGACCTAGTATGGGAATCCCACACTAGGTCAGCAGACTGCCGACTAGCTATGACCGTGCAGAACATGCTTTATATTCTACACGTACCAGTTACGCGAAATGTAACGTCCCCACGAATTGACTCATTAACGAGCGATGTCCAAATGTACCATAGTACCACGATACCTGCCTTGTTCAACTTTTGATCGTCAGAAGATCCGGGACATGATCCTAAGATGGTACTTGCTCGTTTAATACACCATAAACAAGGCGGCCACGCAAAATCAGGTAGGATTCAAATGTTCAGTATTTCGTGGACATCCTTGTTGAACGTGTACATTGCTTAATGTGATATCACATCAGTACTTCCAAAACTCAAACAAAATTTCCTGAAATAGAGAGCAAACGCTAAAATTTGACGGTCATTCCAGAAATGCATGTGCCCGAATATCCAAGAACGGTTAAAGCAGGCGGGGAGGGATATGTTCCTCTGATTTGAAATAAAACAATGGAATCCTTGAAATTCCTGGATTTCTGAACATTATTCTGAAGGAGAAATTTCCAGAATTTCGGGTTACTTCTGAAATAGTGGAAGTACTGTTTTTGGTCACGATTGCCTTAAAGAGACGGTACTGACTTGCGTTGCATAGTTGGCTGTGCAGTCGCGCCGCGAAAATGAGATGGCAAGGGATGCTGACATATGGTGAACAAAGTAAAGCCACAATCCGCTTGCTACCATACACGGTGTCAAACTGAAGCTGTGAAGTCTGAAGCATATACACTTTGTATTCAGTACAGATAAAATGCAGAGTAGGCTTAACACCCCATGAATATATATTATTAACACCCCATGAAATAATATTTTGAGGAAAAGTGAATGAACACCCAGAGACGTTCAATTTTCTTTTCCATTTGTTTCTGAGCAGGCTAATAATGATAGTGACAAACTTAATGTTCCCATTCTTCTTCTGGGCCCTGTTTCATAAACATGCATGGTAAATCTATGTCCCAGTGGATGTCTCACTGTATTCCAAAAGAAGTAGATAAAGAATTATGCTTAATCATATGAGCTTGATTTCAGTTGGACTATTGCATGATAGATCAAACTTACAATCACTTATGAAACAGGGCTCAGGTCACGTAACTGTATCACATCCCCATCTGTTGGATGAGAGTGCATTCCCAGTTTTTAGCCATGAGCCTTTCCATGGATTGGGGAAGGGGGGAGGGTTGAGGCTTTGTCATCTGCAAGGGAAAAAAGCTCTTCATCACTCTGTGTTTTGCAAACTGTATTTTCCATGTCTCTTGCCTATTGCCAATAATTAGTGGCCACCACTCACTCAGGAAAGACAAATAGAACCTATGGTTTGCATGCTCATGGGCAATGTTGCAAAGATCAATGCTGATGTATCCTATGTCTGTGGCATGCATCATTATGTACAAGTGACACCGTGACAGGTCTCGATTTTTAGTGGCGCCACCAGGTTTGGTGATGGGGGTGGGACCACACATGACATCATAATGCCATCTCAGTTAAACCCCAGTCTACATAAATTGTACCTTTGTATGCACCCCTGCGATATACAGCAGTGAGGGATACTTCATCACTACATAAAGGTGCTGAACTGGGGGAGAACTATTTGTATTATTTAAGGTTGCTTAGATGCAAAATGGTGCTATCTTTAAGATGTGTTTTGAACTGATCATATGGTTGGAAAATGTCCATAATTCAGTGAATTCTAATTTTTGGTTAGGTGAAAGAGGAGAGTATGCTAAGAGATGGGTATGTTGTAAACAAAATTCCTGAAGCCTCCTTTGGACTTCACTGCCTTCTAGCTTTTATGCAAAAATACCTGCATGGAGTCCACAGAAACGTTCTTAGACTATTATGAAATTTTTCCTTAGCTGCACTGTGCATTATAAAAGGGTACACAAGGTTGGCAGACACCGATATGGGGAATCCTGGAAGCTCTGGGTTAATTATATAAAATGGGACACTGACGTGGAAATGATACTATAGAGGATGACGCTGCGAGCACTTTACAACGATCATGTTTTTACTAAGTTTGAACAAGAATCCAGATAAACAGCTTCCAGCAATGGGGAATGGGAGGGAGGGAGAGTATAGGTGCAGTAACTGGTGCTATTAGACCTTCCTGATAGGTAGAGCAAAAGGTGTGGAGGACTAACAAGCGCATTTCAGAATGCTGTTTTGTCGTAAGCATATAAACATTCACCATCTATACCAATAATGGCTGCCCGCAAAGCATTCAATAAAATTTTCTGAAAAATGTATAATGGCAAATATGCACTTTCAACCACCCACATCATGCTACATATTAGACTGAAAGATCCCATATTGATGCGAGTCCCTACAGAGGTTGGAGATGCACCTGTTTTTTGGAAAAGTGTTGAGATTAGAACAGTTCCATGTATTTATTACCTCAATAATGGCCATGAGATGGAGTGCAAACCATGACGAATGTGCATGAAGTACACTGAAATTTTGCATTAAATATGATTTCCATGACAAAACCTGCATTCAGGCTCTGCATATTGAAACTTTTAATTCCCCCAACAAAACCTATCTGCCAATCAAAAAGCCAGACTTTTACCTGGGAATTCATAGAAAGCTTTCAACTTTTGCTGCCGTGCTTCTCTGGGAGTTGTTACGGGAAGATATTGATAATATATAACAATGTAACAACAGCACTGAGGTAAGGTTTGAAGTGCGCAGAGCATGCAAAAATTTTGGTAGTTTGCGAAGGATTCGCGAAAATTCTAATAGTTGAGAACCACTGTGATAAAAAATGATTGAAATATATCCATCACACGGTCGAAACACACCTCACTCTACCCCTTAGAGAAATCTATAGCTTACACACCTTTTGGGATCATTTCAAAATAATCACAATTTTATTCAGAAATCGACTGGGGGCACATGCCCCCGATGCCCCCAATTTTTTTCTGAAATTGGGGGAACACACCCCAATGCCCCCCCCCCCCATGCTGGTGCCACTCTTGATTTTAACATTCCTCTGGCTTTCCATGATGACCAAAATTTGTGACAGACAACAAAGAGTAACAGTTCGCCTGGTAGACACATTTCATGGAAAAGGCTTATAGTAACAACAAGGAAAATTTTAAAATGTCATTTACAACAACTACATTTACTTTCACATGACCAAAGAAGGCAAACGGATGGCCCAATGTGCAAGCATGACATTTTCTTACAATCCAGGCTGAGTGTCAGCAGTGGTTCTGAAGGCTGATGACATCACAAAAAGTCTAAGGGTGGTTGTGAGGTAGGCCATTACAAATGAAGAAAAGAAACTTTGATAAGGAAGAGCAAAGCATCCTGGTCTTGGAATCTAAGAGTTGCAAATGGGTACCAATCTGGATGGAAATCCAGCTTCTCAAATTTGGATGGGTTGTAGGTGAAACAGGCCAAAAACAGTACATTGTCTGAAAATTTGTTGAAATTTTCAGTTGGGCAAATTCACAGATAAACTTGAGGTGGCAAATGCCAGCCTGCTCCAACATATGCAATCTCTTTGAACCTAGAAAATCTAAAACTAAATTGTCCGAGTGAAAATTCCAACAACTTTTGGACAATCTTCTTAGTCTAGTCACCTTCAACCCATTCCTCTTGTCCTCTTCATATTGCAAGGGTGAAACTGTGAATCCTAATGTGCCCCTACAGTTGTGCCCATGTACCTTTCTATAGTGATTCTACAATGAGCTTCAACTAGATTTTTGTAACATTAAGATGAAAGATATTGAAATGTCGGTTGCAAAGAGTAGTACCCTATGAATCCTTTTCCCCCCTTCAGTTTCAAACCACCACATTATACCACACCTCTGTAGTCAAGTTGCATGAAACTATTATTCTCAAGAGTAGTACCTTTCTTCATTGATATTACTCTGACAAGCAGTCTGCAAGCCAGTAGCCAGACAACGTTCTGAAGGGGGGCAAGATAGCTTCCAGGGGGAAGGGCAAAATATTTTTTTAGGGGGTACAAGATACACTAAAATGCATTAAGGCAATAATAGTTTTTAGTTTTCAAGGGGAGGCTACTGACATGCCCTTCCTACTCCCCCACTGGCTACAGGCTTGAGTCTGAGTCTGTGTATAAATCCTTTACTCAAAAGACCAACTCACCCCTGTGCTACATTGCTGTTTTAATGACAATAGATGGATTGAAACATGATGAATTGACTTTCTACCCGCCCTTCTATAGGAAAAAATTTAATTATGTACGAGTCTCTGGGCAGTGAAAATTGAATGGAACTTGAAGTAGAATTTGTAACATTTAAATAAATGAATGTGAATACAGTCCCAGGGGAAGAGGTATCGATTCAGGTTACGATGAGATTTTTAAATGCCCAGGGTGTTCAGGTGGTCAAAGGTATGGAATAAAAATTATTAAGAGCTGAAGTCTTTTTTTCTACTTAATATCAAAGATCAGGAGTAATGGACAGGATAGAGTTTTTGACATGACAAACAACAGTGAGGCTCTCTGTAAGTTTGTATGTGCCAGAGTGTAGCAGAGGGGTGGAACTTTTGAGTCCTTACAAATTTAGGCCAATGAACTACCTGTGAGTTACATAATGAAGTTTGGCATTTGTTAAATATTTCTGAAAAGATCTTCATGGTCCTCATAACCTAGAAATGAATAATGTATATTCATGTTCATCTGAAAAAGGCTTTTTCTTCATGCCCTGATATTGTTTCAAAAAGCCCCATCATTTCTTTGGCAAAGAGCTGAAGCAAGAAAAACAAACTTATTCCCACGAAAGAATTCTGCTCTCCAAACGAGCTGCATCCCCTGAATGGAGAGCAAAACTGAACATGACCACCATCCTGACTTTCAAGATCCTCTACATCTTGGGCCTGTCATGCATGGCCCCAATCTAAACTAGCTGAAGAGAACAGATACTACACATGATCTTACCCAAATGGCCCACAAGTGCTTTTTCTTCATGTCTGGACACTCCTAACATCTCATATTTGAATTCATTACTGGATCAAAGGGCCTATACACTAAATGGACTTATATTGCACATTGTCCTGAAATGCTTAAATAGCAAAGAGATTTCATTCATGGAATAGAAGCATAAATAGTGCCCCCCCCCCTTATAAATTATGCATAATGCTATTTATTTACCACCCCTTTTTACCTCAATTGCATTTGATCTGGCAATTAAGTTGTTCAACCCAATACAAAGCATTACATCTATAACCCACATATTTAAACGTGTAAAGAATTACCTTACATATACACACATTCACAAGCATGCATATATGGGTTTTCACTCCACTGAAGCCCCAAAAGCCCTATAAGCTATATTATACAAATAATGAAAGTTTATGAGTGTGATAGTATGAATAATTTCATTCATTGAAAGATGAACGTTTTATTCAACTAAGCAATACTATCACACAAATGGAAAACATTCATTATGTTTTATATAACACCTAACTTCCTAAATAGGACAGATTCTGTTCAAAATTTGATTCAAGGAATATATAGGGCCAAACACTGTGTATTATTCTAGATTATATAACACCTTATTAATTCCTCTACATCTATTTGAAAGATTGGTGCCATAGGTAATTTGGCACTATCATTACAGTTTTTGGTTATCCATCATGTGTCAGTCTAGTATTACACACCATCATGTGTTACACTGGTATAACACACGGTTGTGAGTCAGATGTCACTGCGGTACGTGATAACACATGGCGGTGAGTCAGCTACTATTGCGAAACGTACAAACTATGCCACAACTCAATAAAACACTGAGGTTTTGACAATCGCACATCGCATATCATACGTAATAGGTAAATAGGTACACAGGTTTTGACAGAGAAAGGAGAGGGCAGAAGAATTCATTAAAGGACCATATCAGCTGCATAATTACTTTACACGTTTGGGGAATAACTACAGGGGGATTGGGGGAAATTGAGGAGATACTACAGGTCAGGAAGGGGGTGGGGGAATATCCAACTACCACCATTGTACCATCATAGTTATGTAATTGTTGACAATATTTTACAAGCTCCCAGCATGCGGCCATTTGCATGATGGCAATCCTGACTGACTTTTGTGAAATAAGCCATTTAAGTATGTACTGACTGTAATTACTATAAAGTACTCAACACTACTAGTAGAAATTTCCAAGTACTTCTAGGCAATTGTACCAGACACATACTGTACAGTCCAAGATGATTACAACAATTTACAATCAACCAGTGCCATTGAAACCAAGGTTTGGGGACTGCATCCCCACCCCTTCCCCATTCCAATGATTTTTAGTTTGAAATTTTTCTTCAACAGATTATTCAAGCCTGAGTAGCCCCAAACAGATACAAAGACCAGTTATGCAGGTTATAAACAGAAACTAGACAGGACTGTCAAACTATGCATTGAAATTTTAATAAATTCACTTCAACACAACTCTTGTTTATTTCCACAATATAACATAAAGACATGCTAAGTATCAGATTTATGAGTGTACCATACTTGAGGCAATGACACCTATCATTAAAAAGGATTTTTGAGTTTGACCTCTGGGTAAGTTATATGACACTTGACCTCCACCACAAACAGTAGGGTGTTTCTACTCGGATAACACATCCACCTTCAATATATATGAACGGCATACATGTTTCTCAACTGAAGATACCCTGTTGGGAAGCTTCGCATCACCCACACATACACACATCCCACAAATCTGCCTTGGTTACAACTGTCATTGAAACCAGAATGATTTGTGAGTTCACAGCATTCACAACAGAATGGAACCTGGCCAGACTTACAGCAAGTTGGGGTGTTACCATTTCATCATAGGGGGGCATTGGTGTTATAGGGGCTGGAGAACAGAATTCCTCTAGAGTTATGCTCCTGGCATTGAGAATCTGGGCTGCTGGTTGGTCTGCAAGAAATGCTGGTTCATTACAATTCTCTTGTGCCATGTCTGAAAATAAACATTTCAGGAAATTAAACAATAAAAAAAAAAAAAAACAGAACTTTTTTACAGCAGACAGATTTACCCCATACTGAATCAATTAATCCAGTTACCCTTTACTGATTCAGGTATAACTTGGTTCAATCCTGTTAAGGGATTTCTTTTTAAGCATTGTTTAAGTTATAAAGTACAACTCCTTGTTTTCCTATAGTATGTAATACTTGAAGGGACAATAACAAAAGATTTAATAGACTCAACCAATGATTCAAGGTAAGCATGGGGCTACAAGTTTCTGCCCTAAAAATGCCATGACACAGGCTGTCATTTGAAAAAAAGATGAAGAAAGAGGGAGGGAGAAGAGGAGGGGGAAGGATATAAAACTGTTCTGGTCCCCATCTCCCTTGAAAAATATAACAAAGACTGGTGTGGGATTTGTGGCACAAGTTTATGACTGGAAAACTCTCACAACTTTAAAAGATCATTTTCCCTACAACCTTTGGTGTGTTACCACACCTGCCTACCCCTCCAAAATGTAAATCTGGCACTGTACCAGAGATGGTAGCAAGTCAATTTTTGCAAGTCCAAGTCAAGTCTCAAGTCATTTGGTTCAGTCACAAGTCATTTATCAAATTTTGGTTTCAGCACCAATCAAGTATTAAGCTTTTTTCCTCAAGCACAAAAGGAGACTAGTTGTCACTTTGGCCAGACAGCATTTTCAATGGGTATGATTTCAATTATCCCAGTGCTTATCAAGATATTGACTGCATGTAGAAAAATGTGTTTCAGACAGAAGAATTTAAATCGGACAGGGTTGGCATCAGGATTTACCCAAAAGGGGGCCAAGCTCCCCAATGGGGGGTAGCATTTTTGAAGAGGGCACCATGTCCCCTTACCCCTCCCTACTCCCACTAGGTACCCCCTGCAATCTGCTCATTTGAGTTCCTACACAATCCTGATACAATGGAGTAGGGAAAACAAGCCAGTGAGCCACAACTGGAAAAAAGGCCATGGTCGTCTCGACTTGAACCAATTGGTTGGAAACTGGGACGTTAAATCTCATCTAACCTAACCTAACCTGATATAAAGCTGTTGAATTTTCTGTATGCCCTCTCCCCCCCCCCCCCCACCCAAAAAGAAAAATGCTACTACCAGTCACCTCTAAAAATAGAGGGGCAAAGTTATCAAGCTGTTAAAGGCAATCACTTGTCAACTTAAGCCTGCCAGAAACAAATCTGAATTTTAAACTTAATGGAATACAAAAAGGTCACAACTCTAAAACAAATTTCTAAGGATGTGTTTTCTTGGCCAGTTGTATCCGGGTCCTCTATTAATTTAGTTCCACACAGTTATTATTATTACTAACCAAGAACCGTGAAAGATTCCTCGTTTTACACTGAAACTAATGAACACTACTACCTTGGTTATCCAAGCAGTTTTAACAAATTTAAAATAATCACTCTGATCTTTCTTGCAAGGTCCTGCAGAAGGCAACATACCAAGTTCTCCATCTGACCAAATTTCAGCACTAGGGGCTGCTGCTAAATCCTCTATGAAGCTCCGGCTACATCCTTCTATGACAGGAAGAACCCTGGTTTCCTCTGGAAAGCCATCTCCATTGACCATATCTTGACTTATACTGGTGGGCCCATTGGCTCCTTCTGCTAAGTGATGTACCTCTATTCTAGGGGTGACCTTCAGAGATGAAAGTACCAAAGAAAATACAAGAAATTGATTTATAAAAGTAGTCTAGTGCCACCAAGTTATGATAATTTCATAAAGGAAAAAGGTTAAGCAGATAAGCACATGCCTGTAATACTTGTCACATGATCAAATGTTCACAATGTCTCTCAAAACATCACTTTGAATAAATAAATACACTTGCTATAACATTAACAGTAAAAACTTGTTCAATACAATACATGTTGGTAAGAGTACTCCCCTTGGGATTCAAACAACAAAGGAAGTATCTAGGTTTGAGTGAGTTACCAGATTCTACTTCAGAGTCATGACTCCTGCCCGGGAGTCAAGGAACGACTCCACTTTCCCTCGAATTGTGACTCCCTGAGGGCTATTAGTTTCCATAGTGCTAAAAATATGAACAAACATCATAGCTTGAAGGTCGCATGTGACTTGTTTTGCAGGTTTCCATGAAGTATTGTACCAAAACTGACTGTTTTCATTTTTTCTGTATGTAAATTGCAAGGTTCCTTTTCAGTTGACCACTTAGACTCCCTGATATTGTCAGTTGAGTACATGATCTGTTGAGAGGCCTATAATGTAAGCCAAGTTGTGTATGAACACTCACTGGTAGGCTAGTAATCAACAATTTAAAGCTGCAGATATTCTGACATCATTTATGACATCATCTTAGGAGTTACAACTCCATTCAGAGTCATGACTTATAGGGCAAAGGGTGCATGACTCCCAGAGTATTGGCGTCGCCGAAGCCTTGAACTGTCATTCCAAAGACCTCATGAATAGTGAATACATCAGGGTTGAGGAACCTTTACCCAATCAAGGACCATTGAAATGTTGAAACCATACACAAATTCATGAATTTATAATAGGGGATAGGGTATGGCCATTGAATGACCTTCGCTGGGGAAGGGTCAGGGATGGAGTGTCCCCTTCCTTTTGAGAAATTTTTGTACTCAGAGGAGAGACCAGACACAAAATGATACTATTTTCTCCAGTATGATCCTACACTACAAATTCTACATTTTGGTAAAGAAGAATCTGAACAAACCGACATATAGGACCATATGAAGCCAGCACTTGCCTCATATACTGGCCAGCTCCACTTACAATGCATTATGTACAGTGACTTCACAAAATTGCATTAAAGGACACCCTCAGGCCTTGTACAGTTTGTGGGCAAGAGGGACCCCACAGCTGCACTACACACATACCTGGGATCAGATGGTATGCCTACATTTTAAATACACCAAGCACTGTCTGGATGACTGTATGGGCTTTTAAGTAAAACCCATGCTCAAAAATTAGTACCATCTCACAATACTATTATTCCTATAACATGTGCACTTTGTTGTTTGTTATACGCCTGCAGACAAACACTAACTTTCTAGTGCCCTTTCATAAGACTTCAAACTAGCCTACCGGTCACTCGATACAAAAGTACAAGATAGAGGAAGAATACTATCCATGCAAACACACCATAAAGGAGTGGGCAACAAACATAACTCATGTGATGAGAAGATTCAAAGACAGTTTTACTGCTTCAGTCACTCATACAGTCATGGCTGCAAAACTTGCAAAACTTCATGGGCACACATACTTTGAAAACCAAAATTTCTAGTTCACCTGGTCTACTTAATTTGGGACTAAGATGAAAATTTCTAGCTGCAGCATGATTTTTCACGGATGCAATGCGTCTTTGCGTCCAGCTTTTTGCAGGCGTGCATACAGTATATGTATACTACATTTCCTATTCCCATGCATTCCCTATTTTCTTTCAGAACATACATACAGCATTGACCCAACATCTCATTTTGGCTTAACTTCTAGCATGGAAATATGGTCTTCCTCCTACTATTGAACAAGACTTTTTCAGTGAAAAATATCAATAATTTAAGTTTTATCTGTATATTAACTTAGATGTACCTACATATGTTTGGTTAGTAACAATAGCATAGTATTCATCTTCAACAAACAAGATACTCACAGATACTGATGAACGTTTTCCAGCTGATGGGCCAACATCCTCTGTGACATCTTCATCATCTGTGAGATCAATCTCTTCATTATCCGTCAAATCAATCTCATCTATGACCACTGATTTGACAATGCCAGCCTCCTCCTCCTCATCATCATTTGTCAAATCAATAGAATCAACCATGGCATCTTTATTCCCAGATTCCCCAGGGTTTCTCCTTGGGGATGACACCCTTTCTGGCTGCCCAAAACTACTGGGACTTGAGACACCAGTTTCCCCCTGACTTGTTCTCACCATCTCTTCCTGGCCCAAGTGTAAACTCTCAACAAAATTTTCACCTTCAAGGTCAAATGCAAAATCTTCTGCATTATCAATACCCTGGGGAAGCTCAGTCTCTTCACCATCAACTTCAGCTATCTCTCCACCATTGTTGTCATCTTTTGAAGACTTTTCTACCACTGACTGAACCTCTTCTTCCAGAATCACTGAATTAGCCCTGTCTTCTCCTACCCCCTCACTTCCTTTCAATACATCTTTCTTGTCAGTTTCTGCAGGAAAACCCTCTTTTTCTTTCTCTCTAATATCAACAGGAGAGCCTGGAATTCTTCTAGAGAGACTAACAATTGGCTGAGAACTAAGACTTCTTGACACTAGTTCCTCATCATTGCCTCTACCAATACACAGCCCCTCTGAGAAGGACATAGAGCCATTCAAACTTTTGCAAGGACTTACATCTGGAGTTTCTTTCCTCAGAGGGCTGTTAGTTTCCATTTCTTCAAGCTCACTCTTCTCATCTTTCCTTACAATTTCTTCCCCTGATTCTTCCACAGACTTTTGTGATATTCTCTTCATTGTCTTGTGCTCTTGATGAGCCAAGCTGTAGTTAAAGACAGGTGATGAGGCAGGGGAGTTTGTTTCAGGGACTCTAGAGGGTGACAGGTGGATTGGGGATGGCGACACCACTGGTGAAATAATATCATCCTCACCATCACCATCATTGTCATCAAAATTTAAAGTCTTATCCACACCAACTGGACTCAAATGATCCCCATCTGTTAGTTCAGGCACATTTTCTTTCCCCTTTAAAGTGTTCATATCTTGGATTAGTTCAATCTCTCCACCAGAAGAATTTACTGACCTCATGTGCAAAACAGCCACTTTGCGGCCAAGGTTCACTTTTAAAGGTGATATTGTGTCTTTATATTTCAGATAGTAATTTGGAGTTGATGCAGCAAACTTTAATTTATCACTGACTTTGTAATTCTCACTGAAAAAGTCATTTCCTGGCTTTGCAATTACGCTGAAATCCTTGCTAATTTTCTCTTCTACACCTTCTGGGGTACCCTCGACTTCAGAAACATCTTCATTGAACAAAGCAGCAGACACATCCGAATGATCATCCTTGCTTGATTCAGACTGCTCATTACCGTTTACCATTTCAGCAATTTCAGTTGCTGTACTACTCTTTTCAGAAGAAACATTTTTGGGGCTCTTAGTATCTGACCTTGAAAGCCCATCTGTACTCTTTCTTTTCTTCACCAGACTACTTCCACTTGCTTTGTTCTTTCCCATAACATTTTTGTCATTTTTCTGTTTGCTATGGGGCAACGGTGTACGAATTCTTTTGAATTTAAAGGATTTTTTCTTTGTAGCTAGCTTTGTGAATGGCTTTCTCACTGGCGTGCTCACTGGCGTGCTCTTCTTTTTCTTCTTTGTTAATGGAGATTTATTATTCCCAAAGGGTGACTTTTCTTTTTCTTCCACTTCTTGTGATTGAGGGGACCGCAGACTCCACCTACGCTCTTGCAGGATGTAAGGAAATAATGTGCTAGAGCCTTTCGCACTTGGGCTCTCAGAAGTTCTTTTCTCACCCTTTCCAATTTCCCTATCTCCTGTCAAAGAACCATCACTACCCCTACTTCGAGGATCATCTTTTTTGGCACCTTTGAGAAGCCCTTCACTTTTCCTAGGTCGTCCTCGTTTCCTTTTCAAAACTTGAAAGGAATTATCTTTTGCTAAACTTTCACTGCGCTCCTCTTGGCTACCCTTACAATTTTCAGAGTTTTTTAATGACACCTTACCCTGGGATAAATTCAAATGATCACTTTCAGAGCTTTCCATCTTTCCTACTCTGGTGTTATTCACAGAATTCTTCTTAGTCTTTCCACACTTCCTTCCAGATGGAGTGAGATTTTCCCACTCATTCTCAACACTATATGCATCTGTGTCACTAGCGCTCCTTGACAAAGTACTGACTTGTGATAATGGCGAGCTTACTGCTCGATCCCAGCTTTTACTTTCTAAATTTGTTTTTGTCTCTACCTTCTTCTTCACTGATCTATTCTTCTGGGCTCTTTCTGATTTTCTTGGTGTAAAACCAGGTGGCAATTCTCTTGATACCTGAGAGCTTTGTGGAGAACTAACTTCTACTGATGGTGGAAGCTTTGGCTTATCTAAAGTTTCGCTTTCTGAACTTGTTGTTGTTCTTGATATTTTTTCCTTTTCAATGACTTTATATTTTCTTGGTCTTCCTCGTTTCCTTGGCGTTATAACCAATGGTAAGTCCTCCTTCTGTGAGAAATTCGTTACTCTCTGGCCATCTTTCTTGCTACTACTGGCCTGATTTGTCTCTTCCAATGGAGATAATACAACTGCTTTATCTATACCACCACTTTCTGAACTTGTAGATACCTGTCCTTCCCCTTTCCTTCCAGTAGGAATTTTTGGTGGTCTACCTCGTTTTCTTGGTGTAAAGACTGGCAAACCTTCCTTCTTCTCCCCTGCAATCAGATCAACCAGAGTCCCCTTCCTAGCTAGACTGCCCTGTATGTCTTTACTTAGAAGACCCTTTTCCACAGATGGTGAGCTTTTACCATTTTGAGAAACCGTCTTCCTTAGTCTTTCTCTCTTTTTCCTCCTCTGGATAGGGGTTACTTCCATAGTACTGTCTGTCTGGGTTCCATCATCTTCATTCAATGATTCAGCACTACTCCTACCATTATCCATCCTCTCCACACTTTGCCTTCTGTCACTCCTCTTGGCCATCATGTTTGAATGGGATTTAACAGCCAACTCATCTTCATCTACAGTGTACCCTCGGTCTGTCTCCTCCCCTTCTCCCCCATCCTTCCTCAACCCAGTTCTATTCCCCTTTCTTGTCTTCTCAGCAGAAGTATGACTGTCCATGGCCTCAGATGTGATTTTAGCCACCTCCTCTTCTTCTGCACTCCCAGGTAAGCTCTCCTCACTGCTCCCCCTAACAGCTGCATCCTTCATCATCTCATTACTTTGTGCTTCACCTGTATTGTCCCCATTGTGCATATGGTCAGCCCTCTCCCTCCCCCCATTTTCTAATCCTCCCTTCCCTCCTTCCATTCTTCTGAAAAGTTCATCATTCCCAGAAACACTCCTCCTTTTCTCATCTTCTCCCCTACTGCCCTCATCACCATCACGTACTACATCTTCACATGATTCCCCCTCCTTACCACCCCTCTCCTTTACTGTCCTGCCTGTCTCTCTACAGACACTGTCCTGTCTACCATTTTGCAATCTACCCTCTCTGTCAGTTTTGCTTCCATCCCTACTGACATCATCAGCACCACCTTCCCCATCAGCATCTCTATCACCATTGTTATCTTTCTTATTATCAACTTTTTCATTCATCTTATCCAATCTATTGTTATTATCAGAACTGTCATCATCATCACTGCTGCTGCTTTCATCCACATAGCGTGACTTCTGAGAGATAGCTACCTCGTAAATTTCTGTTAAATCTGCAAGGTTAGGAGGATCATCCAGACTCTCGCTGCTGGTTTCTCCAGTCTGGGATGAAACCTCCTGTTCATTCTTGTCATCCCAAATGCTCTGTATCAAATCTTGGATGTCCTTCTCCTGTTCTTCTCCCTTGCTTGGTGTTACTATCCTCCCATGTGATTTACTTTGTCTTTTACTGCAAATATCTTGGAGTTCCTTCAGGTCATACCTAAAAAGAAGTGGAACACATATAGTGTAATATACTAGGTACATTCAATACTACATTATACAAGGTGTCCTTAAAATAAATTTAGCTCTAGGCTGTCCCAAGTGCATTACCATCCCTGCATTCCAACATGATAAAACAATCTTCTTCGTTCTGTGCTACCTTATGCAAAGGTATTTTACATTTACTGACAGGAAATAAAAAATAAACTTTTTTCACTTTACCTTTTTTTTTTTGAAAACCTTTTGATTTTTGTGCAACACCCTATTTTGGCAACAATGAAAGCACACAAAATCTACTACTACCCAATGGTGCTAGTGCTTCCCATTTTAATACATAATGTTCAATACAGAGCATTTTGACCAATTAATATAAACAAAACATAACCAGTACAACATCCTCCTACTGTGAAAGCCATACTTGTGTAAACATGATCTAAGATTATCTGAAGAAGGAAAAATACCTTTCAGCAAATTTTTCAATCTGAGGAACATCTGAATCCTGAAATGAAATATCGCCTGCATAGAGATATGACATCACAGATAGAAGCTCTAATTTTGTGAAGTCCTGGAGATGAATGGTATCAGGCAAAGTTTCCTTACCTCCGTAACTGGCATCCTGAATGGAACAATAATATCAAGGCAATTAAGTGATCAAATAATGATGTTGTAGGGTTCCCCAACTCCAAAAAGTCATGGAATTAAAGGTAAAATGCAGTCACTCCAATCAGAGTGAGTATGCCCAGTCACTCTAGTTCATGACTGGCCTATTTTGATCATGTGACAATATTTTTGTTAGTGAATTGTAAAATTCAAGGCATATTTCTCTTTGCTTTACCTATTGCTTGTAGTAGTTATGTTCAAAATGTCTTCAGAGGTGCTTGTAATGCAATAAGAGGAGGTTTGCAAGAGTTTGCTGATTTTTCAAAGAAAATTTTGGGGCCACTGCCTACTGACTTTCAACTTCTACTTGCCAGGCAAGAAAAAGTCATGAAATTTAGTAAAAATTACAAAAGCAAGGTTATTTTGTAAAGACTGTGAAACCTCTTTTTAATGCATGCAAAATGCATATTTTTATTCCCCATTTTTGACTCCAAAAATGTGTATGATAATGGATTTTTCATAAATTGGTTAGGAAAACATTATGAAATTTTATTGTCCTTAAGTTGCAGAAAGCTAGATAATGTACATGACAGGTGGCTACAGTAGTTGTATCAAGAAAAAGAAAACCGGGTTATCTTGCCATTTTTAGAATTAAGTTTGATGGAAGCAGGAAGGGGGGATGATTTTCACATTTTGAGAAGTGTTTCAGTTTTGAAATATTTACACATAGCTAATTTCTGCCACCTACAAAGAAGCTTAAACGACCTGCATAAAAACATTTCGAGATTCTTGAAGATATTACAAGCATCCTGCAATCTCACATTCTAATGCAAACAAGTAATTATTTGCAAATTCTTTTAATCTTGCACACTCCTCTTTGTTACCAAAATTTCATCCTAGTTGGCATATGCATGATCTTTTTAAATTCTGGGAATTTTCAAAAAATTCTTCCCTAACAACGAGCAGATCTTGTATCTTTAAATATTTGATCATTGTACACATTTTGATATTTTCCATCAAATTCTGTTTCCTACACAAAGTCTTAACCATATGACTCATTCTTTGTGTTGCATGATGCTTATCCCAGACCTGGCAGGCATAACTATTCTAAAACTGTGATCTTCCTTATAAGGTCACACAGCATTTTACAAAGACTTGATCAGTATGCTTTTAAAAGAATACTTGTCATCAACTTGTTTCCTTCATAAAAATTCTCATAGTCTAATGAGAAACAAATCACAGACCTAGCCGGAACACCTATTTTCAAACTAATCTCTGTATTAAGTTTCACAACACTGTACTACAACTGTGACAGTTTTCTTTTAAAATTTAACATGTTCCTTCAAACATATAACATGACTTTCTATGGCTACACTTCCTCACCTTGACCAGAGCTGGACACCTTAACTGCAGCATGAAACGATGAGCATGGATTTTCTGACCATCTTTGGTTTTGATGGTGAGAGGGTTAAGTAGGGGTGAATCTACAAGGTCTCGAAGGCTGGCAAGCAACTGATATTGCTCCTGAGTAATGTCATCAGTAGCTTCCACAGGCACCTGTAAAGTACCGACATTGAAAGCTTGTCGTATGAAATAGAAACTACCTGACATTAGTAATGGATACAAAATGAATAAGGAAAAGGATTTCATCTGCTATCAAACAAATGTCTTTCAGAGGAGAAGCCACATGAAGGAATACCCCTGAGAGAGTTAGAAGTTGGATTCACAGAGTCAATATCTCCTGGTAGTTAGCCATGAGGGACAATAGCACAAACATTGTGCCTACCAGTACAAAAGCTTTTGAACTGCCAGAATTATGAATAGATATAGCAACTTATTTAAACTCATATTGTACAAGGTGAACGAACATGACATAGGTTAGCAATTGACTGTGAGCATTATATGTGCAGTAGACCACCAGTGTACTTTTCAAACAGACCAATGTGATTGTAAGGCTCAAATAACTGACGACTTTGACGGCAAACAGTCGTCATGCCCTCAAAGTTTGCTGTGGTGCCCCAGAAAAACACACATAGCAGACAGTGAATATTGCCATCATGCCATTTTTATTTTGCCGTCAATGCCCCCTTTTCACTGCTACACATTGTAAATGTAGTAGAAAATTCTTAGAGTACAACATTGTAGAAAACTGCAACTTTTGTAGCAAATTAAACAAGTAATACAAAATTTATTCTGTGCTTAAAATGAGGGGGAAGGCAACCAAAATAAGCATGATGTATCCATAATGAAATGGTGTGGTTCTGAGATACTTCTACTGTTTCTCCAAAATGATAGTACTGTGAAGATGAAAAATGCTGCTATGCCCTTCTCTCATACTTATTTTTGCCAACTAACCCGTCCCATTGGCTGTGCTGCCCTTCATTGGTACAACCTAACCACAGCATTTTTGATGCTTTTGTCCTGTGACTGGATATCAAGATATGACAAATCTAGATACTGTGAATGAACATATCATGAATATCCTTCCTGCTATTCATGTAAGTAACTCCAGTTAAACCTACAAAATATGTTTTTAAACATTTTTAAATGGAAGGAGACAACAACAGCAAAGCTCACAAAAACAAGCAAATATCGTAAGCTGAAATTCATTCAAAGCAAAACTCTCCCCTTATCAACTTGGATTTGTCGTATTTCATACAAGAAATTCCTGCAAGAGCTAGTTACATGTACATGAAGAATCAATCAAAAAGAGCTATTTTTACTTATGATTATATATGTAAGTCCCCACAAAAAGATCCCTGGTAATTAAATATTTTTATCCAATAAGCTCTTTTAAAGTTTTAATCATTTCTGAAATAATTTAACTCTGCTGAAGTAATGGTAGGGAATGTTTTACTCTTTCAGTATTTCTTTTGTTAAATCCTATATTATCCTTTAATAATTGTCTGCTACGTGCAGTGAAGAATGTTATACTGATGGTTTTCAAGTTGACTTAATTGGAAAGAAATTCAACTGCCATTCATTTTTTTCAGTGGCAGTCTTGTTGCTACAAACTTAAAAGGCATCAACAGTCCCTCCAATTGTATTTCGAAATGTCAGTTAAATCTTTGAGTGAGATGTACAATAAATTTCACATCAGCATGGCTCAACAGAAATGTGCTTTGAATTGGATCCTCATATCACAATAGGGTGTTCGGTAGACTATTTGAAAACCACTGAAAAGGATACTGTGTAGTCTTCAAAGAACTGTTCTTGAGCAAAGAGACTATGGTAGTGCAAAAGACAGCTTTTGGAAGTGCTAAAGTCAGGAAATGCAATTAAAGGGGGAGGGGACATTAAAGGGGGGCTTAGGTAAACTTTGTTATGGGACTTTCAATTATGAGTTGCACCAATTATCGGTATTCAATATCGGTATCAGCAGATATTTCCTATTTTCATCCTGCATGGGTGTCAGCAAACTTTCCCTTAAATGCCAATACTACCAAACTTATATTCCTCATCCCTTAATTCATACATATGTTGTTATTTTAGTATGTTATGTCATAAAAATGAAGTGACACATAGTGGTAGTGCCCAACAGCTTATGGTTAACACTGAGAACTGAAATAACGGTATTGGTAGTATCGCTAGCTACTTCTAGTATCAGTACACCACTACTTTGAATCATGTGGACAATGGGAAACTGTCTTTAAATCATACCTCATCATCACTGGTGTCAAGTTTACTCCGGATAAAACCAGAGGCAGAAGGAGACAAGGACCTCCTACTGGTATCCTCCTCATCCTCCATAGCTAACCCCATCAAGGCATCAACTGTCTCCTGAGTGATGGCACCATGTATCCGGTCATCAGCAGGAGAAAAGGGATCACTTTTGTCAGCCTGTGGTAAAATATTTTGTAACAAATAAATGTGAAAACTGCAGAAGATGATACTCAGATACTGCTTTCATGCTTTCAAAGTGAAAGACTCAATACCTTTTTCTTTGTCAGAGCACATGATAGTAATGAGAAGGAAAGAGGAAGATATATTGAAAATAAAACTAGGAATTCCAGGGCATGTCTTTTGAAAAATTAAAGCAAGTACCAGACACCTTATCTTATTAAGGGTTACATGAGCTGTTTTATACTGTATTCTTAGTGGGGTAAAGGATTGATAGTTACCGAGGTGTGTTCCATATTAAAGGTGAGAGTTTTGCAGCTCACTGGAATGTCAGTTTAGGCAAGTTAAGGTGCTGCCCAAGCAACTGTTTGCCTTGGCAGGCAAGTCCTTGAATTCTGATTCAAGGGCCATGAAATATTTCTAATACAATTTCCAAACAGGTATCAAATGGGCACATTCAGAGTGTCATGAATTAAACATCAGCTTCCATAATTGTAATTCAAAATTAACTGCATATGCTAGGATGAAATGACATATCTTCATAGGGATGGAATCATCCGTGATAGAAGTACCTGCGCTGTTGATGAACCCTCCAGGATAACTGGATGACAAGCTTAGAAATATTCTGAGGTCTTGTAATGCTAAAGGCAAAAACCAAAGTGTTCTTCTGCAGATAGAAGGTGGACTCCAGAGGGTCCACAGAGCACAAAAGGAGCTGTTAGCCTACCATTCCTGGTGCCCTGGTGGGGCAGTGCCATAGAGTGCCATAGAAGTGTGGGTTATAGGCACAGAAAAATGTGTATTGAATTCAAAATGTTAACCTAAGACATAACACTTTAAATGACTTTTGTCTCATAATACCCTTACAGGTGTAAAGTCATGATATCTCACCTTTTGGTACAGAATGTAGTAACTTCAGGTAAAAATTCCTGGTGGACCTACCATGGGAACTGAATGACTATGTCACCAGAATGTATATATCAAGTTTCTTTTTTAACAAAATCTGAAATAAATTGTGAGTCAGAACTATTCTTTTAAAAGATAATTTTTTGACCTGCACCACTTGTGATCTCCTTAACTCAGGCGACATCATTTAAATCTATATACTATTAAGAATGTAATATTAAAACTGAAATTAAAATCTGCCACGTTAATTCTTCTCAAAATTTTACCTCTGGGACTGCTTCACTGTGAGGACTTTGCTCAAATCTCAACCTCTTTGTCCTGGGTTTGGAAGCTTTTGGAGGAGTTACATACGGCCTGAGGGTGTTAACATAGAATGGGGTGTTACCCAGAAGAGCATCGCATCGAGATAATTGCCAGATGGGTTTGGTGGTTTTATCCTGTAGAACAGAAATAAATTTGATATACTACAAAGACTTATTTTATTACAACAGAATTCTTACAAGCACCATATGGATTTGAGGTCTCAAAAATAGATACTATTATGGAGTGACCCCATCTTAAAGCTGAATAGCTCAGATGGCAGACAACTGGCCATAAAATACAGATGTCACATATTCAAAATTTTCCTACAGTTGAGTATTCTTTGATATTTTAAAGCAAATGTACCATAACTTTAGAGCTACGGCCCTTGATTTAAATTTAACACAACTTAGAGGGGAATACTGCATTTACATAACATGGTACTGTAAATAGCTTTTATCATTGCTAACCCAAACAATCCTACCAACATACTCTAACGATAGCATTTCTTCCCAAAAATATTATGCAGTACAAGAGAAATGAATGTTGCTTTATTTATAAATTTGAAACTTCAGGTGAAAAAGAAATATTCATGGACTACAAAGCAGTCAATCTCTTTCCTTGAGAACCTTATTTTGAGAAAATCAAGATGCTCCACAACAGTATTTTGAATGTCTACTGTTCAATAGCTCTAAAGTATAGTTTAAAAGGTATGAAACGGTCCATGTATGAAAATCCCAGTCTTTCCTTTTAAGTACTACTATTGCATCTACGAACTTTAGTAACCCTCTGTGTAGGTTGGTATTACGTATACAAAAACAGCACCATGTCACCAGGTTTGAATGTTTCAAATAAAATACAAAATGCCCCAGAATGCATTGCCCAAATTCTCTACATACCTGGTCCTGCCCTTCATGGGCCTGGCCAATAACTTCCCATTCACCAGCACTCTTAGAGTACATCTTGGCCAATTCACTCTTCTCATTTTGAGGTGTCTTTCCAACATTTCTCTGTTGCTTCAAGGTAGAAAAAGGTGAAAGTTAATGTTGCACAAACATTACTAATATTGGCTTTTATATCATTCCATTCCTCAATACCACCTTCAACCATTAGTTTAGCTGACAGCTTACTATAGACACAACTGTAGGATACTGTATACTATGTATTTCATCAAAATAAAATTTACTATGAAGTTCAAGCAAAAACATCTGACGAGAGGGCACACTGGTTGACTTGATAAACCAAACTGCACAACTGTGGTTAAGAGCTGCTAGGAATAAGAAGTGTCATTTAACTAACATGAGATAAAATTTGTAGTATTACAATCAGACAGGGAAATTTTGTTTTGAAGTAGTGCTTTGAATTGTATCAGCATGAAAAGGGCAACAAATCTTGTCCCAGACAGTGTAACTTCTCCCTACTCAGTTCACTTCGAGCCTCTCCACCAATTCAAACAAAAACATTCATCTAGCGAATTTCCCTGTCAAAGTTACAGTAGGCTGTACTAAGCTAAAACTGCTAAAGGCAATATCAACACAGTACTGTGTGTGAGCTTAGATGGGAACACAATTGACTGCACAAGTCATCATTGACCAACCAGGATGAAGCTACTGTTTGAATTAATGTCAATCAAAGTGCAGCCACCAATTGCATTTAGAGATATGATCATATTCCTAAACGTTTGGGGTGATGCTATAGCCCCTTTAAGGTAACTTACACATACTAATAAGGACATAATAAATGATAAATTTCCACCACCAAAGATACTTAACACTGATAATCTGCCCAACACTCGAAATATTACCAACATGATCGACTTTCTTCAAAAGAAATCTGTTTTGATGCCGGTATAAATTTCTCAAGTTGCTAAACTGCTCACACCTTATAAAATATGAGAATTCATGTTAACAAACAAGGATATAAAGGTAAAGACACTTACCTGCAATGAAGCTTCCACTAAGGCACCAATTTTTTCAGACCACATCTTGCGGTTCTCAGGGGAAGTTCGAGTTAAAAGGACAGGAAAGTTTCTGGAGAAATTTAATCAAAAGAGTTGAGGGGAATACATACACCACACTAACCTTTCTATAATATCTTATGCTGATGCCAGCATTACATATATTTGGCTCAACACATAATAGATGATGAGTTTTACTCTTTCAAATTTATTCATCAGTAACTCTATGGCTGGCTTTCTACGGAAAGTTCAAGTGTAATGATTCTCATGTCATTAAGCATGAACATAGAAAATGAAAATATAAATTTCTGGATGGTTCTTGCCATCAGTAGTCACATGTACACTGTTCATTTCTATTTCATGTTTCACACAAGAGTCAAAGATTGCCACTGTTCATAAATTGTGACATGAAACATCGCATGGCAAGGGCCTGGGTCATATTTCCATGTATAACTCCCTCCTAAATGGAAGAAAGCATATAATTTCATTAATTTGTATACTTGTGCACAGGATGATCACTTCATCACTTAACGATCATGAATACCTTTTGCCAGACAAGCACTGACATGCACGTTTTGTTACATGTATGGCAACCATAAACACAAACAAAAATTTAATGTATGCATTATTTTACTACTGGACAAATTGATGTAAAATATGACACCAATGGAAAGTCATCCCTGTCACAGGTGATGTGAACTTTGACATAGAAACCAGCCAAAGGGCACACCTCTTCTTTTGAAAAGGTAATTCTCACTGATGGTACTTATGTCCATCCCCCTCTCCCTAAACATGGTCTTTCCTCTTAAAACCCTGTACCTTACTGTTCTACTTTTCTGCTACTTTAATAAATGCTCTTCTTTCCAAGAGTAAAATTTAAGCCATTTTACTAATGGACAAATATCAATGAAATTCAGTGGCAGTTAAGCAGTACAATTAAAATATTTGAATTACAAGCTTGTTTGTATCTGTAACAGCTGTAGCCCACTCACAAAGTTTTGTGCTTTGCTGGACGACCTCTCCCTTTCTTCTTCTTCTTTACGCCTTCAGCTTTTGAAGAAGCTGTGTCCAGCATACCTGGAGGGTTTTCGTTTGTAATGCCCAAATTTCTCTTTTCCTTTTCTTCTTGTTCAGCAATTGACGCACTTATCGCCATGGCAACTTGTACGTCTTCATCTAGATCACTACAGTAAACATAGACAATAACGATCTATTGGAATCAAATATGCATGTATCTTCCGACAAAACACATATAATATTAATGCGATGTCAACACATACCTGGGAGTACACACATCTGGGAATGATTTTAAGCAGCAGAGAAGTTGTTTTCAAACCAACTTTTAAGTTGTCAGGAGCTACAGTAGTATAAAATAGCTCAAATATTTGCATAAAATTGGTAGTATACTATGGTGACTCTATTAACTCATCTATCTGAAACTTTGCATAAAACCTACAACATTAATTGTTCTGCAATTCTTCAACCTTCTTCTTAACCAAACCAAGTTATTGACAACTTCACACGATTTCTGGTGGCCTATGTCTGAAGCATAACAGGTGATGAATATCTCAATCAAACCTGACCATTATCCCAGTAAAATACTGTAGCTGGTTTGAACTCCAGACTTGTACTTTCTACACAAGCATTACATTCATAGTAAGCACCAGACCAGTTATATCTCATGGTCACTGAGATTTAGCACCTAGCCTGTTTCATAAAGAGTTACGATCGATCCTAAGTCCGATTTATCATGCAACAGTGCTATTGAAATTTCAAACTTTTAAACTTAACATGATTGTAACTATTTATGAAACAGGGCCCTGGTTTATCTACAAAATACATGACCAAGCAACCCCAAATTTTTCACACCGTGCCTGGTCATTTTCCCTAACTTGAGTAAATGAAAACTGAACTAAGCTTTCCTGAAGAAGCAAAGTTAGCTCCAACAGCAATTTCAAGTACCAGCAGCCAGAAAAAATTGGGGGGGGGGGGGGAGGGGGAGGGGGGAGATTGGTGGCTCTCACCATTTCATGCTTGGCTTGAAATGTGGAATCATCATATACTGTACATATTTTATATATTTTTTCACTCTTGGATTACCCAGTGGGGTTTCTGGGAGGGGGACAGAACTTGCAGGGGTTCACAACCCCCACCCCGTAGTTATACCACTGTCAAGTACTCTGCCATTTCTCCACTGACAGAAAAGTGATCAATGTATCTATAGACCTATGCATATGACCTCACACAGCAGGAAGTGCTCTCTCATTTGGAGGCAATTGCATATCACTGCAAGTTACACCAACAAATGCAGGCAGCTGATTTGGCAACCAATCGAACACGCACGCAAGTCGTCTAAACGCATGTGCTAAGTCTAGCTACGTTGTGCGTGCAATGTCCTTCACTGTTTTGCCTCCAAAATGACGTCGTGTGACATCAATGCATAAAATCTATTGTAGAATGATCAACGGAGGCATTCTGAAATGCACAAAACACAGAGGGACCAGGACAGTAAACTTCTGGAATGACCTCTTGTAGGTCAAGTGTCCTGTTTCATGCACTCTGCAGTAATGCTACTGCATACTGGAAGGTGTGCTATCCAGGGTCTCCAATGACACTAACAACGCCATCATCATTTGCAGAAGTCATTCATGATTGACCATCGTTATAAATATATGCAGCTGGCTCAAAGGATATTAGCCTTCACAGCAACCAAAATAGCCCAGAAAAACATGTTGAGGTGAGCAGAAAAAATCCAAATGTTATGAAAATTGCCTTCTGCTGCTCCAAAATAATTTTCAGCTGAACAACAATACTGGCCCAGTGAACCCCAAATAGTCCCAGTAAAGTTTTTCAGGTGGGGTGACTTTTTCCCAAAACATTTGAAAAGAGACCTTAAGAAAAATAAAATGTGTACCTTGTGAGTGATTCCTTAAGCCTCCACCTTTGGAAAACCAAAGAATAATCCCCGAATACAAATTTACAGACAGAAACATTTCTCTGACATTTTACACTTACTCTTTTTTCTTTTTCCTTGGTTTGTGTGCTTTGGTTGCTGGTCCTGTAGAGAAAGCTTCCCTAGGCTTGATGCTTTCCTGCTGCTGGCTATGGAAAGTAACAAAAAAGACAAAACATCCAATAAGATAAAATGTTGACCTTTAGATGCACAGACCCAGTGTTTATTATTGTCACACCTGAGATACAAAAAGAACTGGGTACACTAGTAATATTTGGTTTTTATATAGCCCTTTATCACAGAGGTCTCAAAGTGCTTCAAAAGTATTACCCCTGGTCAGCAATAACCCATCCTAGAGACAATCACTCTGCAAGGCTGCAGCTATAATCAACGCCAATGAAAAGGTACCTCACAGGTACCCATTTAACTCCTGAGTGGATAGAGGCAATTGAGATAATGCAACTTGCCCAAGTACACCATGTAGTGAACCTGGCAGGAATTAAACCAGCAATCCTTGGATGGCAAGACCAATGTCTTACCCAATAGTCCACCACACTTTCATACAGACTAGTGCTAACACTCTTGCACATCTGCCTAGATACTTCTGCCCATGAGGATGGATTTGTACTAGGTTTGGGCGGAATATCCCAGTCTACCTCAGAGTCATGACTTTTTGCCATAAGTCTAGTAGTGACTCCGTTTTTCCTTGGAATTTTCACTCCTAAGTAATTTTCAATACTGTCAACAACATGCACAAAAAGTCAAAAGATGGTGTTACTTTACACGTTTTAATGAAGCATTATAACACAACCGGCTCTTTCGACTTTTCCTTTATTCAACAGGAAGTTTTCTCTTCATCTGGCCACTATGATTCTCCGACATTGTCAGTTAGGCACCCCAGCCATTGAGAAAGCTGTAGTGTAAGCCTTATGGTGCATTAATACTCAGTGGTAGGCTATAGTTGTCAACACTTAATAACTACTGTGGTATATGTTCCTGAGTAAACTTATGGCATCATTGTGGGAGTTGCGACTCTGAAGGAGTCATGATAGGGCACTGACTCTAAAATTATTGGAGCAGCCCAAGCCTGATATGTAAGTGGCAGAGTACTCCTAGTCACATGACTGGAAGTTAAAAGTCTGTAGACATGTCATACCTACCTATTGGATGTAAATAGCATTAAAACCTTAAAAATAGCTGCAATTCCCATCAAAACCCATCAAATATTGACCATTCTAAAATACAGTTACTGTTCTTGCACTTGCAGCATGAATAAACATGAGCTACATATGCATATTTGTGATGTGGAAACAGGGACCCATGAGGTGTGTTATGTTAACCTTTGTTTGACCATTCCAAGGACAGTCGTAATGGTGGCATCATGCCCTGAAATGTTTATTTTGAAAGAAACTATTTACTACTTTGAAAATGTACACATTAAAATCCAAACAACAAACTAGCTGGTAGTTAACAGATAATTTATAAAAAATTAACAAACGAAATTCAGACCTTATGCAACACTCCACATCACAATGTTTGCATCGTAAACAGTCAATCTCAGAAATGGTCTACATTTGAAGAGGTATGTATATCTTGAAAATGGTAAAAGACAATCAAATAATTCCTACAGATGTTTCATCAGGGGATCTTAATCTATTGTTGTTGAGTAAAATAACTGTTTTGGTTACATGTCCACAGACCTTTACGCATCATGTTAATGCCAAAACTTTGCAACTGCACTCATGAAAAAAATGTGTAAAAAGAATGTGTACTCTAAATCAAAACCTGAGACACTGCACATGGCCAGGTCATACCAAAGACTTTAAAAATGAAACCTACTGCCATTGTGCTTGGTGCTCAGCATAAGGCAGTGGAGTAGGGAAAACAAGCCAGTGAGCCACAACTGGAAGATAAGGCTCAAGTCTAACTCACATGCACTCCCACACATGACAACGTACAAGTCTGATATAGCTGTTTATTTCCACTATGATCACTTACCCACTTAGTGGTTTCTCTATAGAAACTGGTTTATCTCTTGATGATAACTCTTGTTTCTTAACCATGTCCAGCAACTGCAAAGTGGAAATGTTGTTTTCTCTGGCACACTTCTTCAAATGGGATTTTCTTTTCTGCATTAATTCGAGACATTTAAATAAACTAAGTATTAAAGAAAATTCTGTTTATCTTAACATGGTGAGAAAGGGATATAGGAGTTTTCTGATATAATATTGACATACTGTATTATAGAGGGTTTTTAAAACTGAAATTATGTAGGAATTTAAAGTCTGGAATTTGTGGCTCTTACTCTCTACAATGAAAACTATGAAATGCTCCCTGTCTCTGCTACTCTCCCCCCCCTTCCCCCCCAAAAGAAACCTACATTAAGGGATGCTAATATAAGCTCAAACACTATGCAGACACATCAGAAATAGAACCCTGATAAAACAGAATTCCCAAAGATCTGTAATGGAGTCAGAAATCTAGAAATTTTTCCCAAATCTCCCATCTTGCAAGTGACAGAAAACAAAGAGAATGCTTAATTGACTGATTGGTCTCATGGGAGGGTATCAGCTTCTCAGCAAAAGAAGGCCCAGGATCAAATTCTGGTCAAGTCATAACAACAAATGATAAACATAGACATGCAAAAAGTAACATCTGTACAAGTTGTACCTCCTGAATTCCAATAAAATCAAAGTATAATTTCGATTCAGCTTAGCACTCAAGCATAGCATGTACAGACGATGTTATCGTTCAACTTCCCGAATGCATGCACGTGCTTAGGATATAGAACTGCATTGTATAAAAGGGCATGACTAAGGCATTGCCTTGCACATACCTTTACCTAGCCTGTTAACAGAAACAACTGACAACGACTAGATCTGAAATATGTGGGCCTACCAACGTTATGGCTATCCAGATAAGTGACCGTCGAGGAAATAAGAGAATTAGGCCCAAAGAGAATCTGGGAGGTATTTATTTTAGCTAATCAATTTAATGGCAATAAGATGGTATCTTATTTTGTTTACCATTAGATACAAGTATTTTTGTATTTCTGTACAATGTATAGCTTTGTATGTATTTTGGTGTGTGCAGATGCATGTTCATGACAGTATTTTTGTATGCACTTTGAACGTATTTTAATGTCAGTTTTCTGTTTTATTTTATAGTTTTTACCAAGGTTGAAAGTAAATGAAGCTTGAAGATACAATGTTCAAGTTTGTAAAACAAAACAAGGCCGACACAAAAAGGGAAAGTCACACAAGTAAATGTTAACCTTCTGTGAAACTGATGAAATCTTCTAGTCTGCTTGATTGCATCTGAGTCCAGCAAGTGTCCCAGCCATCCCCAGCTAGAGCATCACTGTGACTGGCTAATGATGACTTATGCAGATCACACGGTAATGCATGCCTACCCAATGCATGACAGATAATTCACACACAGTAGTGTGTGGACATGGCTTCAGTAGGGCAATTTCAAATCAGCACAGGCTATTGTATTTTTGTACAGAAGGTGTGCTAGACAAGTGTTTTTGTTTTAAACTGGAAGAGGGGCTACAAGTGAACTTTGTAGGGAAAAATTTTACTTTCTACAGATATACTTATTGCTCTTTAACTGGAAGAGTGCACTTTGAAGTACCATACATTGTGTCATACCCCCTGACTGGTGAAAGCTGACATTAAAAGCATGTGATTTCCAATGAGAAAACCACAGATTGCTCTTGGATGAGAAACCATCTAACTTTGATCAGACAGGGGATCAAAACCTGAGTCATGCAACTATTAAGCATGATTGCTTCACACTGTAGCAGCAGGTAATGTGAAACGATGACCTTCAATGGGAAGTCAAATTTGACAAGTCCTTTTAAGATACCATTTAAGAGTACTCACCTGGTAAGTATTCAGGGATGTTCCACAAATTACACAGCTAGGGACATCTGGTTCCTGCTCAGGTTGGTCCTGGGATGGGGGAGTGGTTGTCTTCATCTCTTCAAAAGTTGAATCTATGCAACTAATGAAAACAAAATACACAAAAATTTATTGTCCAAAACTTTGACTTTCAATCTGTTATTCAACTGAATCAATACACTATGATGTGGTCTTCCCACCCTTGCAAAAACATTGATCAACAGTAACCATTAAAGCAGTAGCTTTGTTTGCCTCTTCTTAAGGCAAGACATGCTCTATTGTGTTCTTGTTAAATTAAGCTTAGCATTGATGGGATATTAAACACAAACCAGTTTAAATTCATGACAGGGTAAGATTATGACTAATCCAACCTACCGATTAACATGCTGGGTTCTTCTTCTGCTGTTCATGTGACTTATATTTTTGTGACAGATTTGGCAAACCACTTCATCTTCGTCATCAGTGGTTGTTGATCCATTGTAGTCCAAATGTAAACTTTGCTTTGTACTGCTCTTACCGTTTGCATGTGACTGTGTAGCACTGTCTATGCACCTAATATCAAGAGAAAAAAAACCCTGTTTTTGTAAAATAAAAGCAAACCTTAATATTCAACAAACAGGGACCAGTATGTTAAAGCTTGCTTAAGATTTTTTCACGAAAACATTTCCCAAACCATCTGAACCCTGCAAAGTGGGTTGGCTAATTTGACTGCTGTGACTTTTGGTCACATTTGTCACATATGGTGTCGTGTTGGAATCTTATGGTAATAGCTGTTTGTGCAAGGCACGCCAGGTTACGTAAGAACCATTCTAATAAATGAATGGGAGAATGCAATGAAGGGGATTAAGGTGTATGTGCTGGGCGTAGAGGCGGGAAAAGAGGGACTGAATGAGGGAGTCGAGTACAAGCCCTGGGAAAGACAAGATGTATTTGCCAAAAGACTGAAATAGATTTTTAACGAGTTTTATGATTTGAGATCTTGTTGCGATTTTATTTGATGTTCAACCTTTTTAGCGGACAATATTTTAATTACTTAATCAAAACAACATAACATATGGAAAGCTATTGAATGGTGCAACAGTCACCCCAACCTCTGTTAAAAGTAACAAATTTACATGCCACTATAATGCAACCTTGTCAACAGAAGCTTCTATCAGTTGTACAGTGTGCAGGGTCTGTGGTACAACTTGAAACTGTGACAACAATTTAAAGCTATGTCACAACAATGTAGTTGAGTTACAATGTGCAAAGTCATTCAGTGTGTGGCAACTTTTTGACACTTTTTGCTAAAAGTCTGAATAGCAACTTTCAGTGGATTCCTCCATTTGTGTCTGCTGGCAATAATTCCTTCATCCAGTAGCAAAGAGCTGGACGAAAAGTTTTGTTCCCTTTGCAAGTTAGAGGTCCTTTATTGCGATGCATTAGCTCCATGCTCTGTGCTTTTGCTTTGGTGTTCCATTTCAGCCCTGCTACTATGCTACTACCCTATATGTACATACTGCTTTCCAATTGAGATGCAATAGATATGGAAGCCAAGAAGTATAATGGGTTTGGGAGATAGACTAACAACTTTAACTATAGCACTGTCACTGGTGCAGAAGCTCAAACCTGTTGAATTTCAATTGAAGCCAACATTTGTTCTAGGAATCTTTAGTAGCATTTTGTATGTATGAACACCAAGTAAACATGGAACAAGGGCACTAAGATTCCTCTTGCTGATGGACCCTGAGTGACCTTTGAAATTTGAAAATTCCAAACAGTCATTATCACTGAAATATCTGGCACCATAAAATTACATCTGTGAATCAGTTATGCAACTTTGAACAACCCCAATGATCCCCACAGTACTTCATTCAGTTTTGGCACACAATGCTAAATGCATCTACTAAGTTTCATATGTATATCCAACAATCTTTGAAAATTTGACCTCAAATGACCCTGACAACCCAAAATTTCTGGCACTCAATGTTGAATACAGTCATCTTCCAAGTTTCATGTAAATCAAACAAAGTATTACAAATTTGACCTCTGATGACCCTGACGACCTCAAAATAGTCTTTCGAATTTTCAGAGCCAAATGGTTATTACATCTACCAAGCTTGGGTACAATCCTGGTTAAGGTCACAAAGTCATTAGAAATCTTCAATGACCGTTACCTAAAGTGACCCCTGGTGACCTCCAAATGACCTTCACATCATTTGCCATAAAGTGGTTGTACATCCACCAGGCTTTGATTCTATTTGACTCACAGTTAAATAAATTCCATATCAAAGATTTTCCCCCTTTTGACCTACAATAACTTAAAATGACCTTGTATCTAAAGTCTGTGTACACCCTGAAAGAAGCACTCTACTTGATGAACTTTCAAGTATAACATGCTCTCCACATAATAGCTTCTATTGACCCCTAAAAGACTTGACCTCCACTTTCATTGGTCAAAAGCTGCCCCAGACCCACTGATCATTGTGAGTTTCATCAAGATCCATCCAAAAATACATGTTTGAGAGCTCATAGAAAAACTGCTGGCAGACATGATAGACAGCCCGATAGAGTGACAGTGGCTGATTGCAGTACTGTAGCTCAAGCAGCTTTATAGCTGGTTTGCTCTAAAAATACTGCCAGGTTGGAGAAGTGATGTCCATGACAATCCTCATTCCACCAACCGTTTGGAAAAACATTTCACAATCAACATTTGATTTAATAATTTTGTTGAAGGAAGTAAATCATTTTCTTACATCATAATGCAATGATCTAAGTACATAATTATCCAACCACAAATCCCTGTATCATAAGTCTGTGGCCTAGATCACTTGTCACATGCTCTCATTATTTTTACAAACAAGAATGCAAAACGCATTGTGGTTTCAGGGACACTTATGTACCGTATCATTAATGTTATAGTCAGGCAAAAGATTTTTAACAGATTTGTGACAGTTTGATCTCAGAAGACCAACTGAAATGTCTTAGAACTCCACTAAAAGTAGGGTTCTTCTCAATATGGGATATCTATATGCCAAGCTTGGCATGATCACCCTTCTTGAGATAAGAATGTTCTAAACCTATACTTTTCATATAATACACACATCCAAAAATTGTATATGCATGCACATATGCATAACTGCAATGGTTTCTTTGATCATAAAAAACAAATGGCCTTAAAAGTTCCAGATCAGCACACTAAAAATGATTCCATGCAAAACTCACTACTACAGGCTCCTGACTGGAAGGGGTCACTAGAGCCACACAAATAAATAAACAAGAATTTCTTCAACAAAATATTTCAAAATATAAGAATTTTAGAGAAATACATAAAGGTGCTGATTTTATGTGCCAGAAGAAACCAGTGAGCTACTGTAGACAGTTTAAACATTCCTTGCCACAACCATTTCATTCAGCCAGCAAATTATAACTACAGAGTTCATACTAATTCAAGTCAAAGTGACAATAGTTGATTTAAGGAATTAAACTGGGGTTCCATGTGAAGGAAGTAAGGTGGAGGAAATGCAGATAAAGGAATTCTGTGATTTTAAGTGGCCTCTGCTTCCACACAAATTGCAGAAACTACCTCAACCAAAAGAGAAACATATGAGGGCTAAACGAGTCTCTTCTCATCCAGTTGAAGTTAAAAATATTTTGAGTAGTTTTCGTTCCCATCTTTATAGAACTGTCAAGACTTACAAAGCCAGCCAAAGTGAAGCTAGCAAGCCAAGCAAGATGCAGACATGAATGAACAAAGAGGAGCCTGCATCACAAAGAATTCAGCTCAATCTTAAGACTTATAAATAAGTCTTTACATAAAGTAGGCCCTAACCTCTAAAGTGGCAGTCTACAAGCCACCTGCAACCTGTGACGTGCTCTTAAGTGGCCAATGTAAGATTCAAGAAGCCCAAAATTTATGCAACAAAGCAAACTTTCATTATGTTCCCACTACTCCAGTCAACTGGATGAGAAGAGACTGGTTTAGCGTATCAAAAGTCAAGTGGGACCTTTAAAAGACAGAGAGGGAAATATTATAACAACAGACAAGGAAACAGCCGAAGTCCTAAACAACTTTTTTGAGACAGTATTCACCAAAGAGGATGACAATATGCCAATGGCTACACAAGTTTATGAAGGTGATCAAGAAGGAAAATTAATTTCACTTGAAATAACAGAAGAACTGGTGATGTCAGTGATTATGAAACTTAAGCAAGGGAAAGCAGCAGGACCTGATGGAGTGAGGCCAGATTATGTCAAAGAATTAGCCGAGCAAGTAGAGAAACCATTAACAATGATATTTCAGAAATCACTTAATTAGAGTAGAATTCCAAAGGAGTGGAAATGTGCTAATATTACACCTCTGTATAAAAAGGGCTCAGTTTCTGATGTTAGTAATTATAGACCAGTAAATTTAACATCAGTACCTGGAAAGTTAATGGAAAATATGTTGAGAGACGCTATTGTAAGGCACCTGGAGGAGAATAAATTGTTTAGTGAAACACAACATGGATTTAGACAAGCCAGGTCATGTGTAACGAATTTACTAATGTTTTGGAATGAGCTCACAAAGTATATAGATAGAGGAATACCAGTGGATGTGGTGTATCTGGACTTACAAAAAGCGTTTGATACAGCACCCCATAAGAGACTGATATCAAAAATTAAAGCACACGGAATAGATGTCAAAATACTGGATTGGATCCAAGAATGGTTAACCATCAGGAAGCAGAGAGTAGTTCTAAATGGTCAAGAATCAGAGTGGAAGGAAGTTACAAGCTCAGTTGTACAAGGTTCAGTCTTGGGGCCAGTGTGCTTTAATATGTATATGACTGACATGCCAAAAGAGCTGGAGTCAAAAGTTAGTACTGTATGTTTGCAGATGACACAAAACTTATTAAACCCTTAGTAACTGAGAGAGATAGAGAAATTTTACAATTGGATTTGGAAAGACTTATAGAATGGACACAAAAGTGGCATATGAAATTTAATGTAGACAAGTGCTCTGTACTACACTTTGGATACAACAACCCAAGGTATGGATATGTTATGGAAAGCAGGTGTTTACAAAGTAAAGAGGAAGAGAAGGATCTAGGTGTATATTTGAATACAACGATGAAATTTAGTAAACAATGTGCAGAGTCGGTGAAAAAGGCAAATAGAGTGATTGGAATCATCAGGCGAAATTTTATAAACTTTGATAAGAAGGTTCTTTTGCAATTGTATAAATCCCTTGTTAGACCACATTTAGACTATGCAGTACCAATATGGAAACCTCACCTAAAGAAAGATATCAGTTTAATGGAAAGTGTGCAAAGGAGAATGACGAGATTAATACCAGGAATGAGGGGGAAAACTTATGAGGAAAGATTAAATGAACTGACTTTAATGTCCTTAGAGCAGAGACATATCCGACAAGACCTGTTGACTTTTTATAATATAATCAATAAGAAAATGGATATAGATCTGGATGGAATAATAGAAATTATTGGAAAGGAGAGAACAAGAGGTAACTTTTATAAAATAAGACCCAAGTATGCCAGATTAGAGTGCAGAAGAAATGCATACTTTCATAGAATTTGGAAAATTTGGAATGAACTGCCTGATGCTGTGGTAAAGAAAACATCTGTGAATGGTTTCAAAAAAGAACTGGAACAGTATATGATCATTAAGGGCCTTTGGCCTCCTATCATTTAGTAGCCAGCCTCAACCATATGGAGATGTTCCGTTATGGAGAGGGTGGCGCTTCAAGGTAAATTCAAGGTAAATTAATGCAAAGTGTAAACTCATGTAAAAAGCCTCCCTTCAACCAAAACACATGAGAACCACTGACACAGACCTATCCCATGTAACATTAAACTTAGGTTACTTAACCTCAGGCATACCGCTCTGTGCAATGGGGCCAAGATTTCCTAAAATGGGGCTAAGAAAATTGTAACAATTCAGTAAATCAATTCTACTTGGAATTAATGTAAAGGCTACTTAAACTTTCAAAAATATATAAGAAAAAAATGTGGAGTGGATGGCTCAGGTTGCATGATGCTTAAAGGGTAAATGCAGTCTCCCAATTTGAATTAGTGTACCCCATCATTCTAATTCAGGAATGGCTCCTATCAATCATGTGACAATATTTTTGTTACTTATTTACTAAATTTATGCAGAATACCTCCTTGGTTTACCTTCAATATTCAATGTATTTATAAAGAGACATAGTGAAAAATACTTATGAGCGAAATGAGTGGAGATTTGTAAGATTCAGCAGATTTTTGAAAATAAATGTTGGGGGACTGCTTTCTCCCTTGAAAAATCTTTCCATAAGTCTAACTTATTAGTCTAATCTGTTACATGTAAAGTCTGCATGAAATTACTGTTATCAAACGTGATGGGTAATCTTCATCTTTATGTATGAAACAAACTTTCAATGACACTTTGCCAACCACAACTACTGCAGAGCCCTTGTACTGTAATCTGATATATTCAATTGTAGACTAATCTGTACACCATTTATACCTTCATTTAATCATTGGGTTTCACAACCTTGAAAAAGATGTGAGCAGGCGCCTTTGATTTTTAAGAAATACTGAACAATACCTCATATAAAACCAAATTTACTGGCATCTAGATAAGGAAGGGTATGACACAATGTGTACAAAAAGCAACATTTTGACATACCTGTTGACATGTTCTGTTCTCTTCCTAGTGCTCATATGGTCTATCACCCTGTTACAAATCTGACACTTGGTGACCTCCTCTTTTTCCAGCATCTTGGAATCTTTGCCACTAAAATTTCCTGAAACATAATTTGGATAACATGAAAAGTAAAATGAAGACATGGTATGATGCATAACGATGTCCCTCCACTCACTATTTCCAGCATCCAGTACATGCTCATCCCTGGAACTTTAATCAGTTTTCTTACTAGCTCTGTCTTACTCAGGGTAAGCTTTGTCTCGCTAGACTGTTACACGTGTACATCCATCAAAGATTTCTAACGATCAAAGCAAACAATTGCCACTTCTATTTGACTTATAATTAATCTCCTATGATTTGAATTGATATCTTTATCAGTTTCAAAACAGTCTGAGCTAGTCATCTTAGTTGTCATAGAAACCATGACTTCATCAAAAAGAAGTGTTCAAATCACAAATTTGATACTGTATTTTAGTGCCAAACTGACTAAGCACAGCTATTAACACTGAAGTAAATACAGTGTATTGAATCAAGATGATTCATGTTTAATTGTGGAGATCGTCGCCATTATTTGCCAGGTACGTACAGTAAAATACAGTTTGCAATTTGAAATTTTCAAGACATTTACACAAGTACTGCACTGAAGCTTGGTGTACTGTACAGTACGTACGCACATGCAGGTGTAAAACAGTTCTGATAAATTTGAAATCTTTCATTGATCATACATGGCTGGATATTGAAGCAGTAAACACATCCTTCCTGTCTTCCTTCCTCTAACAGGTACAGTATCAGCCAGACAGCGGCAACAAAAGAATCATACCGTGACTATAGGGTAATTCAGGAATTTATATTTATGTGTAATATGTCACAACTACCGTGCTGTAGAGACAAAGAGTTTATTCTGGTATAAACACAGAAGGGTAATGTAGTGGGACCAGGGAGTTAGAGTAGCATCTTCCTGGTAGGATCTTCAAAGAAAGGTGATATACTGTAAGATAGGGACAACAGCTATTGAGAAGCCTGTAGTGTAAACCTGGAAGGTATTTTTACTCATTGGTAAGCTACAAGTCAACAGTTAACAGTCGCTCAGGTATATGCTTTTGCACCAGATACTGTATGACATCACTGAAGGAAAACTGGTGAATCCTTCCAGAGTTGAAAATTATAGGGCTGAGGGTACCTGACTAAAAATATTTTGAGTTTCCCAAGCCTTATTGTGCCCTTATGTCAGTACACTTGATAAAACAATTACAAAGTGGTGGTCACATGTGTACATTGAATATGGACAGCATCTACTGTACTGTAGCTGAACCTGTTCAGTTGTTAAACATAACAACCTCCCCACCTGCCTCCCATGAAATTTTGTCACAGGATATAATATTCTATGTGTGTTTCTTAGCAGTGTTTCCCCTATGACGCGATTTGGACGCAATGACTTGTCCATTCGACGCACTGATTTTCGTAGCAAAAAATAAAAAGAGGGTTTCATTTGTTCCTAAAGTTGATGCAGTGTGAACGCTTGGTACTGAAATTTATAATGAGTCAACTTTTCTCATATTGGGTACAGTATATTGACCCAATGGATAATTTCTTTGAGAAAACACTGTTTCTTAGACTTAAAGATCAAGTATTACAGCAAACTTATCACCCAGTAATGATTAAAAAGGCTCATATTTCCACTTTTTTGGCCATTACATATTCCCCCACAAATTCATTACACGAAAATTGAAGAAAAAAACAAAATTTCCTGTAGATACCGAAGAGGGGTAGGATCTTTAACAACCAGTTCCAAAGTGCTATGAATTGCCGAACTTATGTATGATGTCAAAAGTGGAGTTGTGGGTGGATGCTTCTCACGGACCACGGACAGTACACGCTACGGTAGTACACGCTACGGTAGTACAACACCACGGACTTCTTATTATAAGAAGCTATGTACAACCCACTACATGGTGTGACAGCAGCCAATTTTTAAGTGTTTTAACCCACTCAGTGGCTTCAGAATCCTAGGTTTTCATAGACAGGTACTTTATATCTATGAGAACATAAAAAATTCAGTGTTCACCATAGGCAGCAAAAAGCACAAACTGTCCAAGAAGCCGTAAAGTATTGCTAGAATTATCAGTGGCCAAATTACTACTTGCTGAGAGTGGATAACAAACAGTACAGCATAGCGACATATCTATACCAATCAAAAGTTTGCTTTCAAGCTTGTCACACACATTTTCACTAGTGTGTATTTCTTAAGAGTGTTCTGATTGGCTTAGTCAGGCTTGTAATGCATAGCTACTACATGCATACACTGCGCACATAGTATGCCATTGTTACTTATGTATGTACTGTGCGTACTCAAGGTAGAGCTGGAACTGTGCTGTTATAACATAAGAAAAAGTATCGAAGGATTCTGAGCAGTTTGTGCCAGTGCCAGATATATTCAATGGGAAATCATTTGTGGAAATGTGTACAAAGTAAGTACACAAGTGATTGCTGGGCGAAAGAGAATACTCTAGAGAAGGTATGATCATCTTCCGAGCTGTTCATACTCAAATACATAACAGCAGGCTTAGTGTTGTGCAAATAGCACAACACAGCCTATCCACTGTAAACAGAACATTCCATCACACAGAGGGATTTCATGTGACATCACGCGCAATGGATTCCCAGGCACTGAAGGGCAAAACACACACGCAGTAAGCGAATTTACAGCTCATGCGCACGGCATACAGCGTAGCCACATATACTACTGTGGCACAATGGATGCGTGCCCGTCAAAACCAAAGAGACATGCAATCTTGCCCTTCAAAACCCAAAAGAGGAGCAATCTTGCCCTTCAAATTGCGTCTAGATGGTTAAAGTCACGTGACTGAAATCCCTCTATAGGAATGTTTGTATTCTACTGTTGGAACATACTTGGCTAAAGCTGAAGATGCTAGGTGCAATCTTGTTGCTCATGTGGTGAGTATAGTATAGATTCTGAACCACAAAATGCAATGAGCTAATGCTCAAGGTGGAATTTATGGCTGTAACATGACCACTATGTACAATTACCCTAGTAGCAGTTGCCATTTACTCCCGGCCTGTGTTCATGGCTGGCTTGCATATTTGCACCAGCTTATGCTTGCAGACAGTATATAGTCGTGTGCAGAGTAACAGCTCCACTTACGATGTCACTGACCTTATTTCCAGAAAAGCACAACAAAGCACGGCAAAGCTGAAAATCCATGTTCACCAAAAAACCAGAAAAATTAGCCAAAATTTTCATTTTGCAAAATGTGATTGTGTCAGACGTCATTTACAAGACCCATTAAACATTCTGAAGGCCTAACTTCAACCATGACACTTGGACTTTAAGCTACCACACTGCATAATACAAAGCTTGTCACTTTGTAAATTTTCACAAAGACCACATAATTCTGGTCTATTCTTTGCACTAATGATAACCCAATCTGCAGAATGAAGCTGAAAATTGAAAAGCTCTTTATTACATACAGTAGTCTTAAATTAAAGATGAGAGTCAAAGCTGTTTTTCTTAGGTTTCCTGAAATTTAGCTAAAGTACAGTACTACAAGGTACTAGACTGCACAGCTGGATATACAGTATGGTATGTCCCACCAACCCTTTGTGAAGTCTGGAAGGAGTGGGCACTCAGCAAATCATGGAGCTATGACTTTTATTAACAACTAACTTCTGATTCACCACAGCATGTATTATCAGATATAAAGCACAGGGTGTTATCTGCCTGGTATTACCAGTGAAAAACTTTTCTCCTATGCCAAGTGATACAAATTTGTTATCACAACCCTGTGAATGCTGGGCATGTAAATCACCAGGGCTCTAGAAGAGTGGTCTCATAAAGGTAAAAGTGATTTCAGCATCAGGAACTTTGCAGTTAATGTTTCATGATTCAGGGTGATTTATCATTTTTACTCTTCTAAATGCCCCAGAAATGTTTTATATACATCCTCATTAACAGACCTATTCTCAACAAAATTACTGGCTTCTCTGGCTTTATTTTTAATGAATTTTCTGTTTGACTTTTTTCTTTCCTTTTGAAAAACCAGGGACTAATTACTGTGAATGTGACAGACAAAGTGTATCTTGTAAAGTTCAATGTGGATTAAAGGTTCCATGGCAGGCTTTGACACATCCCCAACATGCCAGCCCAGGGGCAAGCAAAACATTATTCAGGCTATGCTTACCTTTAAAATAAATTTAAGGGAGAAAACTATACATTTACAATCACCAAACTACAACATTTGCCTCAAGTGCATGTGTTAATGAACAATGCATGCATGGACTGACAAGTGGCCCTTCAACATGTGCAACATGGTGTTGCCGACTAAGTACACTTGGATCAGGCAAGTCAATCTATATGCCTGCTAGTAGGTTTAGAAAACACCTAGTCCTGTGGGCAAGTACTGAATTTGACGAAGCCTTGCCATGGTTGACAATTCTATTCTAATTAACTTCCCCCTTTTGGATAGTTTCATGCCTCCAAGGTATATGTCATTGTAAACTAGACTTTTAAAAGTGACAGATTTAAGCTGCCACACATCTTTCAAAGTAAATTAAAGGAGGGTCTTCAAGATTTCCCTTACAAGAAATTGAGAAAATACCTAAAATATAAAACTAACCTGGTTTGTTACTTTCCCCAGCACTGCTGCCAAACTTCTGATGAAGACATACAAGGGCATGGTTGTTCATATCACCCTGTCCATCTGGATAAATTTCAGGGGCTGTCCTACCACAACATGGACAAGACACCAACTCTTCTCCTGTTCCACCTCCAGTCAAATCTTTTAACCCCACTCCATGATTCTTAAGCTCTTCCTTCTCTCCCTGACTAGATTCAAGTCCCTTACTCTCAGTCTCACTGACTTTTTTAAAAGATACAGGTTCTGTCTCTTTTCTTTCTTCCTTTGCTCCATTACCAACCCTGCCTTGCTTTTTTATTCCTTGTTTACTTATTTTTTTCCCATCCTTAACTTCACTCACATCTTCTGTCTTACTTCTTCCCCTACCTACATTTGATTTCCCTTTTATCCTTGGTGAGGAACGGACACTCTGCTTTGAGTGTTTCTCCTGATTAGACTGTTCCTTGTCTTCTCCTGTAACATTCTTTTCTACCACAGAGATGGTTTTCACAGGAGATGTCACCCCCTTCCTGGTGATTTCTTCTCCTTCAGGGTTCTGTCTTCGTTTTTTTCTGGCTGGAGCTCTGGACGACTGAAATTCAGCAAAATCATTGTTGCAATCATCCAGATGGGCATTTGAAAGCTTTCCTTTAAGAACTTTGATCAACTTTACATTGGACTTACTGGATGAAGCATAATTTTCCTCCGTTGGTTTATTTGCTTTACGTTTTCTTTGACTGGCTCTACCAACAGCTTTTGGCATTGTTTTAAACTCAAGGTTCAGTATCCTTTTCACAAAAATGAAAATTGCATATAGACCAGCAGCTCACAAGCTTAATGTTTTTGGTGCAAGATGTAAAAATGTACAAACTCTTTTGAAGTGTTGATCAACTTGTCTGTCTAATAGGCAAAATTATAGCTACAGTCTGCACAAAACTAAGGTAATCACTAAAATCAACACTGTACAAAGGTCATTTCACAAACTGCATAATTTTCAAAAACGGAAAGATTAAGCCACCAATTACGTTATGTCTCCACTATATTCACAAATAGATAATCCTTCATTAGCCATTATAGCTTATGATGACTGATCTTTCTTAGCTTCTATCATCTGCATTCTTTTTTCGTTCACCCTTTCACGATGAGCTATTAACTCTGGTAATTTTTCCTTAAAATTTTCATAATCTTGACGTCGAATTTCATCAACATCTGGAAGGAAATACTGCCTGCAATATAAAATAAAATATTTAACAATAAATGTTACAAAAGTTAACTCATCTTAATGCACATATATTGAAAGATACTGACAAAGAAAGGGAATCGTACAAATTGGGTGGAACTGCTGTATCCATGGCAATTACACGTCAGAAATGCAAATAATGCAATAGACTATTTTTTTACTTATAAAATATTCATAAGGTTACCAACTTATACCGCTGTAACTAACAACATTTTCCCAATAAATTTTGGGGAATGTGCAAAAGATGCAATGCAGATTCATGTTTTTTGTTACACAAGAAACATGTTTCCTACCTTTCATCTGTGAATAACAAGTGAAGATTTAAGCAACAGAAAAAAAAACGAAACAGTTAAATCATTTCTGTGGAAACCATTGTACAAATTTACTAAACACCCACTGGTACACACTTGAGCAGCTGGTTTACGAACATGGGTGATGAGTGCAAAACTGCATTGAGGTTTTGAAGAATTCATTTCACTATCATTAACACTCTTTTATCAACACTGACTCCTAAAATGTATATACATGTCCTGGACCACTGTTAATCTTGAAACGTGATGCATACACACAACACTTATGGGAAGAACAGCATCTATAATCTTTACCTTCAGATATCTTGCCAACAAGATTTTCAGAATTTATCTTTCAGTGACCTCACATGACCTTCGACCTGAACCTAAAGCAATAGGGTTTGACTTCTTTCGTTTACGATTAATTTCATCCACATGACAAGCTAAAGGAGTTTTTCAGAGTTTGACCCTCCACTGACAAAACTTTCATCTTCAACAAAAATTTTTTTTATTCAATGTAATAGATAGATAACTTTTTATTGTCCATTTCAGTAAACAGTAAAAAACAAAAGCAAAGATATACGGTACACAATTAGAAACAAAACAGTTAACAAAAAAAAAAACATAAAAGCAAAGATATACACAACTAAAAGTGCTAAATAGAAATAAATGTAAAATAAAATAAAAGCGAAAGTAGAAAGATCAAAGATTTACACTGTGGACAGATCGCTTCACATTAGAATTGAAAAGATGTAATACCTCGGAAAGGAAAGAATTCCGAAACCTTGATGTTTTGGTAAGAGGCACCTACAGTATAATCTAAAACCACATCTAATACATCTACACATTAAGTATGGAAAGTATTTGTGCTTCCTATCTTGAAATATTGTGTTGACAAAGTTTCCATGTCTGAACTTGAATGACCTCACATGACCTTTGACCTCCACAAAAACATTAAGGGTTCATTGACTATTACGATGCATCTAAATACCAAGTATAGTAAGTATCCTTACTTCCTAACTTGAAATATAGTGTTCACAAGGTTTTCAGAGTTTGACCTCTGGTAAACCTCAGATGCCCTTTGACCCCCACACAAGGTTCTTCTCTTCCTAATGCACCTACACGCCATGTCCTGGGAAGTATCCATGCTTCCTGTCTTGAGGTACAGTATTGAGTTAACAAGGTCAGACAGGTCTGCCAACATTTGAAAACTAGAAATAGGAACACAAAGGCACAATATTGGAGAATGGAGAATCCCCAGGCCTGGGGGAAGAGTCTAAGGGGAGGGGGATACCCCCTCAAGCATCCCCTTTGGAAATTTTTTGAAGTTTAAATACTCTTAAATGCAAAATAGGGGCACATTTAATGAATGGTGATCAAACTTTCAATCAGGAAAATACAAATTTTGTTGGATGTATTGTAAAAATTAGGAAGACTGGCATGTCTGCAGGAATTGCAAACATAAAAATGCAAAAACAAAAAAAACCCATCAGAGTGATTAAGCTAAGGCTATGTGAGTATATAATGTAAGCAAACTGAACTTTGACTAGTTCCACAGAAGTTCTGAATACATCCCTTTTTGCATTATGAATGCACAGAATGAACCTTTCAGTTAGTTAGTTACAGTAGTTAGATGAGGTTTAACGGCCCAGTTTCCAACCAATTGGTTCAAGTCGAGCCGGCCACGGCCTTTTTTCCAGTTGTGGCTCACTGGCTTGTTTTCCCTTACTCCATTGCTTATGCGGAGCATCACGCACAATGGCAGTAGGTTCCATTTTTAAAGTCTTTGGTACGACTCGACCTGGGAATTGAACCCGGGCCTCCCGCGTGAGAGGCGGATGCTCTACCACTAGACCAAGCATGCGGTAATGAACCTTTCAGATCATGTTACTTGTTGCTGTTAGGCTGGGTAGGCTAGACTGCATGGTAATGTTAGGCCTAGTAATTATTGTTACACACTTAGGCCTAACACATATACTTTATCAAAGTGATCGTTTTTGGTAAGCCTACACTTATAAGAATTTGTACTAATTTAAAGCTTATATAGAACAATTGTCCGGACAGTTGGGCCCTATCGGGCATAACTTTATTGTACTTCCCTCCTTGAGTCACTAGCCATACCGTACGACAAACACAAGTGAACGTTAACCAGGTTTAGAGAAATGCGGATCAATTCCCAACATTTACATAAATCCACATATTCTACTTCCAAATATCAACTTGAAAAGGTGGAAAGGGTTTACACTATATTTAGCTATAACGGAACTGGGGATGAGTGGAAAAAGCTTACAGACAGTTTTGGGTCTATCCCGGTAATAACCCTTATGAAAGCCAAAATAATGAAACCGACCATGGGTGGCGGCAGAATTTTCCCAACAGGGGGCCGGGCCACGTCAGCTACCCCAAGTTTCGACATTCCCTATTTGCAGGGGATGATGAGATGATGCCACTGCAGGCATATTTAGCATTATATCACTTAATACTTCAAGATCCGAGTTGTGCACTGATAGTGTTTTTTGAATCTGGATCATGAAATTGAAAAGCGCACGTCGCACGAAGCAGGAGAAAATGTTTGATAGGCTTAATGCACATAAAACATACGACGAAACGAAAAAAGAACTACAGGGTTTGTAGACCGTATCGGGTGTAACATACATTCTATAGAAAGTCGAAACCACCTGGACCACACAATGAAATAGCCAAACTTTGCTCCATAAGTCGCTCACCAACTGACTGTACCGCATGACACACACAAGAGAACACCAACTGGATATGGGATGAAAGTTATCTTTACATACACTTGTACTCTGCCTATATGTTACTTGGTAAGGTGGACAGGACTTGTGCTATCCTGCTGTGTGGAATGGAACTATTGAAGAAAACAGAGTGACTCTACAGCGCATGTAGAAAATTTTGGGTTCTTATTAGACAAATTATCCTCTTGAGAACAAAATACAGGTAAACCGTTGGGGCAACTGGTTGTCGTCAGGGACTGCATACTTTAGACTAAGACTCCCCGACGAAACTGTAAAACTTCCCTGATAGGGGGCTAGCCCTCTCCGATGGGGGGCATGAACCCTTTCCCTACCTGGTGCCACCACTTTCTCGACTGGGGGATGGGGTTAAAATACTGTATGTTGTGTTCCCTATATAGCTGCTGCGTGACTGTCAAAAATACTCTGTCAGAACAGATGACTGAAGTCAAATGTTTGCTTTTTATTCTGAACTGAACATGGTCACAAGTACTTTGTTTCATCTCCAGAATATTCTTTTTCAAGCTAGGTGCAGTATACACCACACGGTCATTTGGGTTACTGTTGGTCCGTAAGTGCAGCTGTGGTGCTATATACACTGGGCCCAATGTACTGTCAGTGTATGATCCTGAGACATTTTAGCGAGCATGTCGGATGTCGCATGTATATAATACTGAAGTCTTGGACATAGTGTTTACATATATGTACACGTAAAGTCCTTACAAGTTCGATCCATGAGTCACAAAGCCATGCGTTTTAAATAATTATGTTGAAAGAAAATTTATTGTACTATTTTGGAGTAGGTGCTAGACATCAGAATGTTCCGATTTTTGCTATGTACAGACTCAAAAATCAGAACGGTTCCGATTAAATCAGAACGGTTGGCACTGCAGGTCTGCAAGGTTTACAAAGTATGAACTCTGGTGATCTCACATGACCTTTGACCTAAACCAAAACACCTGGGTTCTTCCTCTTAATATGGCACATCTATGTACTAAGTATGAGAACTTTCAAATTTTCCCTTCTTAGGATATTGTGTTTATAACAAGCTATGTGTCACTAACACACACATTCAAACATACACACATGCACACGTGCCATCATTCATGCACAGGTTTCTCTCACCATCAAAACCAAAAAGACAGGCAACTGTCATTGTTGACTGATGACTACTGGTTAGTCATCCTGCAACAGTATACATCTACATACAGTACTAAAAGTAACTTTACAACAAAGCCTTCAAAGGTCATGACACACAATCAATGATTTTACCAGCTTAATCTCTTTGGCAAACTTGCTAAAACTTCAAACACCTTATGATAACTTACTGTAAGGCAGACAAAGTTGGGTCCCTCTGAAGGTCATTGCTGCCACACAGTCCTTTAGGCCATGGAGTACACACACAACAAACCCAATGCTTCCATGATTACAAAATCGGTAATCCTCCCCTAACTACTGTATTATTTCAATCCTCCTTTATTATCAGCATACTGATAGTTTCAAATATACCAGATCCCCACAAAATGCACAAGTATGTACACAGAATGCCAAGATACTGTATACAACAGCAAGTCTAAGCGCAGGAGCAGTTCACCCACAGTTTGTGTACTGTGCCAGCAGCTGCAATTTCAGCCTAGCATTCTTATGATTATACTTTGCCAAGCCACTCTCTGGCCAATACACAGGTTTACTGAATACAGCTACAGTAGGGTCTAAAGTCCACTGTCCATAAGTGGTGCCCACTCCGCTTTATGTATATTTCAGTTAAGTAAACATGATGAGAAACGGTTTTGAGTTGAAGAGACGCCAACATGTTTCTGCACAATGAACTGTACTAAACAAGCTCCACTCAATATCTATTGCACTATGGGGCAGCTGGAGGAAAGTTAAGTGTCACAAAACAGATGCCCTGTACATACAAAAGGTTTGGAGGATTCAAGGCAAATTCTAGCCACAGATGCAGGATATACAAGCACCTGAGTGCTTCCTCTCAATCTCCTCCAACTCTCCCCCCCCCCCCCCCAAAAAAAAAAAAAAAAAAACTAAAAAAAAATGTGTAACCAAAGCTCGGATTTAATCAATAACACAACACTGGTCAAATCTTTTCACATTTCTTCCAGTATAAGTCAAAGTTAGACTTTTTGGGGCATTTTTTATTTTGTTTACATAATGACAGATAGCAACCCTGGGTTACATGCAAGAAAGCAATGACAAGGCAATGGGAGCAGCTACAGTACCCTGTGCCCATGCATGTTTCAGCATCCTTGGAAACCATCAGTATAAGGGAATGGAACACAATTAAACATCCCCCAAAAAATTTACACAAATTTCATTGATCTACAAAAACAAAAATTCTATCCAAACAGTGTCAGAATTTTAACTCAGCTTGTAATCAAACACGCGAGGCTTTTCCTTCCAGTACGTATCTAAGCTGCCTTCAAATGTGTCAAATGTTGGAGAATTAACTACACCATCTGGCAAAGCATTCCACTGATCAATGGATCAGTGAGTAAAAACTTTTGACGCAATAACGTATTAAACCTGGATTTAACAATCTTATATGTATAGAATCTTGTAACAGAATCTGTTAGGTACTAGAACTTGTTGTCAGTGGTGATCGGGGTTGGGAAGTAACAAGTTGCAAGTAACTCTGGTACAGGAATGAGTTTCATTTTGCATAACAGAACCATGTCACAAGTCACATAATTTGGATTCCAGTAACAGTACTAATGGAGCAAGTAACTAGTTACACTTCTGTGTAACAACAGCCGTAACGGCATTACATTTGGTCCTGTTACAAATAGTCAAAATGAATACAAAGTACATTTTCCTTGACCTAGTAACAAAAAGTTTTCAAATTGATGGCACTTTGGTAATAATATTATTTTTGACATATTTATCATATTTATTTCAGTTATCATTTTCGTTGTTGTCCTCACCAACATCAAATTTAAGTCACGATTAGAGTATCAAAAGTGAACAGGGTTTCCCCTGGGTTTTAGAGAGTGTGAGGTGGTATTAGTTCATGGGGGTAATATGATGCCAGCTTTGGCACCATCAGTGAGTGAGAACTATCAATACTTCCATAGCTTGTACAGTACAGGTGGCAAGTATAAAAAATTTCTGTGAGGTGGTGGCCAAAAACTGTGAGGTGGCCACCTCACAAAAAGAATGCCAGGGGAAACCCTGGTGAATATTAGATGTACATGCTGCAGAATTGTACGGCCACTTGATTCTTATGGTTAGACATTTGACAGGTGTGTTCATTCATACTCCATAGTCTTATAACTTAGTTTAGAGCTTAATTTGCATGCCAAGTCATTAATTAAACAAGTCACCCCTTATTGTCCATGCAACTGAGTCTTTGTGAGATTCGTTGACAAACTCACCGAACTGTCATCCAGCAAACCTTTCCCTGAGTCATTGAGTAAACTTTGGTTACTTTGCAAAAGCTGAATTTGTTAAGTATCTCGTCCTTTAGAGGACACACTGGCGATAGTGCACCATGAGAAACAGTTTAACCTATGAACACAGTAAAAACTACTGTATTACTTTGCAGGTTTAATCATTGCCTTTTGAGACTTTTGGGCAGGACCCGAATCCACCCTATCCTATTTGGAGTCAACTCAGATTCCAGATCCCAGTTTATGGGTCAATTCCAAGTATGGTACCCCTCAAGTTCCAGTCAGTTCTGATTCCTGTGGCACCAATTCCGGGACCAGTCTATAAATTTGCTGGTGTATAGCATGTAATACAGGTGGATTCACAAAAGCCATCATGGCAGGAGATTTCTGTTGAAGGGGCTGATATCAAATTCTGGTGGTCTCGTATACAGCAGCTGCATCTCATCAATCACATCCTCTACTGTACAGTATATGAGGTGGGAAGGAGGTAAAGAAGATGACATCACCTTTAAGTTAATAGTGCCAAGGTCACTGAGAACTCAGGTGATGTCGCAACTCCACAACGTAAATACTGCAGTACACCTTGGCTTTGCCAAGACGTGGAGCAGGGCAAAAGAACTCCCCAGTCTACTGGAGAAATATGAGGCAAGACATCCACAGGCACTGCATTCAATGTCACCAATGCTGATCTCGAAAGAACCCAACAAGGAAAAACTGCGCTCAGATCTGGAAATACCAGGTCAAGGTCAGACTACCCTTGAGGCGTGTGTCCATGGACATAGCTGAACCATTTCCAGCGACACACCGGAGGAACAGATTTATTTTGGTACATGATGAGTATTTTAGCAAGTGGACTGAGGCATAAGCCGTTCTAAACCATCAGGCAGAAATGGTTGTGAATACTTTCATGGAACAGTTTATTTCAAGGTTTGGCACACCTCGTGAGGTGTTTACAAACCAAGGGATAGACTTCAGGATATAGGGATACTGAAGACATGCACCTCTCCCTTTCACCCCCAGTCTGATGGAATTGTTGAATGGTTCAACCACACCAAGGAATGTAGGTTGACTGATTTTGTTTCATCTAACCAGGACTGGGACCTTCATCTCCCATTTGTCACCATGGCATATCAAGCCACCCTTCAGTTCTCAACAAAGTACACCCCTTACATGTTAATGTTAGGACAGGAGGTAGAGATGCCCATTGATCTAATGGCCAGCCTTCCTCCAAACCAGATCAGGGGCTGCAACAGAGCTAGTGGGGGAATGGAAGGCTACATGCCTCATACGTGTACTGATTAGGCCGAACGTCTGAGAGAAAAGATGAATGTGAGTTTTGAGATAGTGCGAAACAACCTACGAAAGAAATGGCCTGGCAAAAGAAACACTATGATAAGGCGAGCAAGGGACATCATTTGTACAATGTAGGCAATGCAATACGGCTCTGCACACCAATCAGAAATGTCAGACTGAGCTCCAAACTGTGACCAACTTGGGATGGGCCCTACATAGTGATTGCAAAACGAAATGATGTCAACTATCGCATACAAAAGAACGTAAAATGTAAACCGAAGATGGTTTATGCAGACCGTCAGACCCTCTCAGGCTGTACATATTTCAAAAGAGTTTTAGGAGTTGTCTCATCTATATGCAGCATAAATTTTTTTTTTTTTTTGAGGTCTTAGGGAGGGATAATGATATTCTGCCTCTGACTTTGCTGATTCATGGTTAGAATGAAAGGAATACATGGATAATAGAATGAAGGCAGTATAGAATGCTCATTGCAGATGCATACTGCCTCAGATAGTTTCAAAGAAAGGTTTCGTCTCAGGCTGTACATATTTCAAAAGAGTTTTAGGAGTTGTCTCATCTATATGCAGCATAAATTTTTTTTTTTTTTTTTTTGAGGTCTTAGGGAGGGATAATGATATTCTGCCTCTGACTTTGCTGATTCATGGTTAGAATGAAAGGAATACATGGATAATAGAATGAAGGCAGTATAGAATGCTCATTGCAGATGCATACTGCCTCAGATAGTTTCAAAGAAAGGTTTTAAAGAAACTTGTTCCACTTATTCTCATAACCGTGTATGAGTGCAAAGCTTGTAATCTAACCTTTCACAGCTCCAGTAATCTTAGGTGACACCACAGGACTAGTTGCCCTTCCCTTGGACACCAGAGGACTGAAATGTGCAACAGGTGTGGCGCTCTATTTAACAGGCAGGATGTGTGTCAACAGCACAAAAGGAGGTGTAGGGGTACCGGGCATGAACATGACCACACGGAATGTGTTCACACACAGACACTCCAATTGGAAGTGCCCGTAGGTCAGCACCAATGGGAAGCTGCACCTGACACCATAGATGTCCACGTTGACCCTATGGAAGACCTCGTCCTTGAAACTCAGAACCAAAGACAAGCCTCCACCCAACCCAGACCCCAGTAGAGGATTTTGAGCCAGGAAACCTACCCTTGAGGAGGGGAGAACATATATTAGGTCATGGTCTGGGTTACACTCTCCTGACAGATTGTATGATGTGTGCAGTACTGGACGATTTAATATAATTAACAGAACAGGCTACACAGACTATAGAGGCCAGTGGTCTAGATTTAAACAAACGCTGGAGTTTATGTACTACACAGTACTGGCCACAGGCGCCCCTTAACATTGTATAGTATACCATATACTATGTATTATATAGACGGAAAGGTATGTCACAAATCTCCTAGCTCGAACAAACAACTTACGTTTCTGGCACAATTACTGCACTTTTCTCGCCAAATTTGTCTGTGTTGAGACTTTTGATCATAAGGTACCTCAAGGCAGCTCTTTTCCCCGAATAATTTCACTTGGCATTGTCTGAAGGACGAAATTTAGATGGAGTAACAGTCTGAGGATGGTAGCTGCTGATAGAGAGCATTCAGCACTTCCACACTATATAATAAAATACTCCTAAAATATTCTCTAAAGTTTTCCGTCTATATATATTACATAGTAGATGGTATACTATACAATGTTAAGGGACGCCTGTGGTACTGGCAGGCTTTGATAATCAGAGAAACCCCTTCCTAGCTTTTTCCACCTATGCATTTGAGTACGGGGACATTTTGGTAAAAGGTTGTTTTGACCAATTAGCGGGGACGTTTTGGTACTGGGACATTTTGGTAAAGGGACGTTTCTACTGGTGGTAACTGCTCAAAGTCACTGGGACTGTTTGGCTATTACTAAGTATGGGATGAGAAGAATAATATTACCGAGGCAGGGCATTCTATAGTTGTAACTTTACCCTTTGGCTTAGGATACTGTAACATACAAGTTTGCTCTGGGATTGGGAACAATAAGGATAAGTTAGGCCAGAGGACCTCTGGCTAGCCTAGTAATATTCCCCTATGGCTCAAGGGTGGATCCAGAGGGGGGGCGGGGGGGCGACTGCCCCCCCTTAGGCCGACCGAAAAAAAAAATTAAAAAAATGTAATGCAAAAAAAAAAAATACTACAAAATCAGATCTAACTCACACATTTTGTGGTACATTTCCGGCACATAGGGTATAGTGAGGCCCAAGTTTTTTACAATTTTGAAGATTCTTAAATAAGACTCACAGTCATGGTAAACATGCTATCATACATGTAAGAAACTCACAGAGCCTCGAAGCTGAGTCCAGGGGTCGTGGAAAGGGAAATTTCCCGTGACCAGTCGCCCAGGGTCTTGATTTTGCTCTTATACACAGACACCCATCACCCTTACATTTCTGGTTCTGAGAAAGCAAAATTCTCAGTTGGTGAATGCGCTCTTTGATTGACATCAAAGGCAAAAGATGCAGAGCAGCTCACATTACCCAGCATGCACAGAGAGCGTTCTGATTACATTTGGCATTATATGCCCATCAGGAAATAGTCTTAAGCAATAAAACTAGGTTTGTGTCTGCTCAAGAGGAAGGGTTCATGACAGTTTTTGGAGTGGCTAGGAGTACCTAAGTTGGGGAAATTGGAACTGTCTTGGGATGATACGAAAGGGAGCGGATTCTTCTATAGAAACCCAAATGTTCTAAAATTTCTCAGTAAGAACCAATTATTTCAATTTTTCTTCAACAAAACCCACATTTTTCGGCGCGCTTCCCAAATTTTGAGTTCCGCATCGATCATTTATTTGGGCATTGCGTTGCTTCTGGCCGGGGTTTTGGGTTGCAGAACCCGTTTTGCATATCCTTTTACCACCCCTTGTTGAGTCTGCATGCAGGTATTACCATCGTAAATCATTTTCCTGCAAGATTTTGGCGCTTCGCGTTCATTTATCACAATCGAAGTTGTATCACCAATGAACATCATAAGCCTCACAATTTCAGTGAATTATTCTAGCCAACGCTAGGTGAAGGCTTGTAGTTTGATGTCGGACATCAAGGGGGTTTCATGTGGCATTCTAATACCTTGAATAACATTCGTATCGAGATGGGTATATGGCTTGAAACTAAATTGACTAGTACCATAAATTCACTCAAAAATTTACTCTTTCTCTTCATGCAAAATTTCGTTCAAAGTGAAATACAATAACGACTAAGGTGTAGCGGTATTGCCAATATAAAATATCGATATACCGACCTGAAAATATCGATAATATCGATAATATCGATATTTTTGCAGAATGGGTACGCACACTATACATATGAAAAAACGAAGTATGGGAAGGTATTACCATGTACCCGGCCCCTGACGACTTAAATGCCGAATTTTACTACGTTGGTAGCGAAAAATAAATCAAGATTTGTGCAGAAAAATTAAAAAAAAAAACCTGTGTTTGCATTTAACATTTGAGTTTTTGCAGTCGCAAAGTAACTTTCAATTACTTCTTTGGGAATATGTCTTAGGCTATATAGCTTCTAGTGTTACTTCAGCATCACACCGGACGATCAAATATCCCTCCATCTCGCTAAAGCAGCAGCCATGATCTATAAAAAAAATCTGTTGGAGGTCTGCCCCTAAATAACTACAAAATAGTTTCAAAATCTGTGATTATTGGTTTCACTGACCATACAAACATTTTCAAAACGAGTGGCACAAACATTAGCGTAATTCCCACCCCTTACTAGCATGTGCTACGCCGATTCCTTCCACTATCAACAGCTTGTGTTTTAAATATTTTTCTTTCAAACAAAATATGGCATATTTTTATTCGCAAGTTCTGGGATGAGTAAAAAGTGTTCCTTTTGGACTTGCGTAAGCCAGGGGCCTTCTCCATTTGTCACAGAGAAGTACATCTTCACCTAACCCTCGTAAAATACCTCGCAAGTAGTTCACTATGCAATGCTGCATCAAAACGGCCTTGTTTAGCTAGTCACTATATATCTAAAATACCGGCTGATATTTTCGATATCAACTATTCGTCGGTATTACACTCAGCTATAACCACTAAGTTACTAGCAGTCGATATTTACTAGCTGATCTCTTGTATTCAGACATTCCAATAATCTATGAATGCAGTAACTGCTCATAGTGAAAATCCAGGCACCGTGCAGTCCGCTGCAGGTCTGCAGCTCGCTTCAGCTTCTCGGCACTCGCACGTGTCCGGTACCTGGGATGTCAGAATTTTCCCGAAACTTTCAAGCGCAGCTATAAGAAATTTTACGCAGCTATTTTTGCAGGATTATCCCCATCGTAGTGTCAGCGATCTTTTTTTAATGTATGGAAAAATATTACAGTCGAAACTACTCGCAAATTTCCGCCCAAACAAACAAAATATACACCCCACAAAATAGTTAAAAAAATCCCTCGTATCAAAGTACGCTGATCCAGCAAAGGTCACAGTACTCCTATGTATGCTGCTGCATAGTTTGTTTGGAAGAGTCCAAACTAAATATTTTCTACAGTACTACACGTGTTGCATGTACGGACTGATTGCGGCGTGTTCGTACATGTTTGCATACATTCATGTTGTCAACAGAATTAACGTAAAGCTTCCCCCAACGAAAAATTACGAAGCTGTACTAAACCCTGTGGCCTATGGAATCACATGCGTAGTACAGTATGTGTACCAACACTGAACTTCTAACGAATGTATCTGCGAAAATGTTACGTTATTTTCTGTTTGTGGAACTTTGCTCTGTGAGATAGTCTCAGATAGATCATCCTACAGTAAGTCTAAATATCATGAAAAATTAGTTTACTTGTAAGGTCTCGGAATAAACTTGCATGCAGTAACCAATTCTGTACAAAAAACTTTTGTGTCACTGATACGGCTCATGAGCTAGCTCTGTACATATTGAGCCATTTACGCCCCACGTGTACTTTGGCAGTCGATCACCAGTCTGTACCGAATCTACTGTGTACACAGTAGGCCTACATTGAAGCATTCCACTGCGTATGCAAACCGCAGAAATAATTCATACAGCATGCCTATATGCTCGTAGCATTGTGATGAACAGCTCAGTATTGTGCTACGAAGGTCACACGAGGTGAACCTAGACCTACGTAAGCTAGGCCAAAGATTCGTTGGTAACTTGACTCTATCGATGCTTAGGTATCGGTTTTTAAAAACACTCGTATCGGTTATGAGTCACTGCTGTTAAATATCGATATTTGTGTTGAGTGTCGCTATTTTAGAAGAATCGGTATCCAAGTGAATAGTAGAATATCGATATTAGTACTATATATAGACTTTACTATATATCGATATTTTTGAAAACGCATATCGACGATATTACTAAGGAGCAAATATCGACTAATATCGATAATATCGATATACCGCTACACCTTAATAACGACCATCTCAGTTGTGAACTGTGAAGAGCTTGGTGTGTTCTGCCTTTCAAATTTCTGCTGAAGCTCCATGCTAGTGTTCCCATTTTGTTAATTTCTCAGACATTCGGGGAATTTCACTACGGATCCTATCCAAAATTATGCTGGACCATACCAAGCCTGCCATATGACAGTTATGACAGTACCTGCTTTGGTCCCCTCTATGTTTGCAAAGTACTCAAGTCATCACTTGCTCTTGCGGAGCTGAAGAACAGTACTATCATCGTAATCATAATCATAGCCGTATTCCCTTCACTGGTGGTGACCTTCCACGTCTCTGCATTGCAAAAGGAGGCAAAATTCCCACCAGAGGAGCGAAATTTTCTCGCGCTTCGCGCGCATGTGCTCACTTTAAGCTATCTTTGGTAGGCTCAAGGTATGACCCCCTGTGGTTTCCGTTAACTATTATCATATGGCGTCACCACTGACTACAAACGTATAATCTTCTTTAGTTCCCCGTATACGGTGCCGGTGCCCCCTATCAGAATTCTGGGATACGGGCCTGACTGACAAGAGCTGCAGATAGGCCCAGCTGGCTGACTTGAGGCGAAAGGGGGGTCTTTAAGGTAAATTACTTAAGTTAGATCCAAAAATATGCCAACCTGTCTCCATGAGAGATTGATTCTACAGAGCATGTTCAAAGAATTTACTGATAGTCCTTGAATTATTATCTCAAAAGCCGTAAGTCAGAGCTCGCTTTAGGGGTGTTAATACAAATTTTATAACCTTTTGAAGTCTTTATATTGACAAAATTGATCTCCTTTGTCAAATTAGTTGTACTTTTCATTTTTGCACTACACTGGCATTTTTCATATGATTTTGTAAATAACTTTTGTATAAATTCGAGTAACATCCTCCTCTTTAGTTGGGTTGTTCATAATCGTAAAACTCTGTCCATTGACTGGAAAGCACTCTCACTGCCTTGCAAAGAGCTTCCCGGATCATTAAAAGGTAAAACTGAAGGGATTGCTGCTCATTTCTTCTCGACTCTTGGGGCATTTTCAACTAATTTTCTTTGTTCAAATTGTCTTATATTGTGAGAGCTTCCGGGGGCTTCACCCCCTGGACCCCTCTAGGGCCCCTAACGCGGGCCCCTGGACCCCCACGCGATTATACTCGCGCTTCACGCTCGTGGTGCACCACTTCGTTCGCCCCCACTTACAGCAATTTCTGGATCCGCCCTTGCTCTGGCTAGCCTTGTATTCCATTACTTCAAGTCTTCAGTAACGTTAGGCCTGGCCCGTACGTTACGTTGCATTATAGCAATCTCAGCCAGTTAGCCTTTTTCACTTTATACTGTAAATTGGGCTCGAATGGAGAATCCGTGCCCGGAAGTGACGTACGTGATACGCATAGGTATAGGGTTAGGGTTAGGTATAGGGTTAGGGTTATATACGTTAGTAGGCATACGGATAGGGTACGCATACGCATAGGGATAGGGTTACATACATAGTAGGCATACGGATAGCATACGGATAGGGATAGGGTTATACATATGGTACGCATAGAGATAAGGTTAGGGTTATACCCGTAGGGATATACGTATAGAATACGTATACATGTATAATTATAGCCTACGTATACATCTGTAAGTACTTATAATATTTAAAACCGTTTGCCGGCAGCTCGGCTCGCAGCGCTATCGGTTAGGGCATAGGATCGTTATACTGTGATTTATACCGCGTTCGTATTCTTGCAATGTTCCGCGTTCAAATCCCACTGTTGCTTTCTGTTGAACAGCTTGTCTTGTCACGTTACTGTTGGTTCTTTTAGATCTTAACTTGTCACTGATCTTTTGTAAGTTTTAAGTTATAATTTACGCAACTTCCGGTCACGGATTCTCCATTCGCACCGTAAATTGTAATAAGCTCTAGCCTAACTAGCCTTTGCGAGCGCTGTGTTTCCGTTACACTCCTCCATCACACAACACTGTTCAAGCGCTAAGCCTAACGGCCTAGGCTGTACACTAAGTTAATAGTTCCATCCCGTAACGTTACCTGTAGATAAATGCTGTTGCAAACCCTCCTAAAATGGCACCAAAGAGTAGCGGGAATCTGTACTTCTTAAATGATGCCATTGTAAGATCTTTCTTCGTTCAGAGTTTAATTACTAATTACTCTACTAATCAGTTTTCATATTCGGCTTTCGGCAAGCTACGCATCCGGAAGGTGCTGCATTCAAAACATCGAACTTATTTCAAACAGTTGAGATACTGTTATGTTCTACATACATAACATGCACACAGAATCATTTTACGGCATGCGTGCGTCCATGGTGGTGGTAAAATGTTATGACATGCTCGTATAAACGTCGACATTGTACTCATACATGCACCGCTGTTTACTTTAAGAACTTCTAAGACTAAGAACAAAGCTTACAACTTACTTATGACAGTACGGAAATAAAGCAAAGATGAACGGTCAATTCGAGAGCAAATCAGGCTTTGAACTTGTCGAATCCATATTCGATACCGTTGAACAATGGAAAGCCTGCAGAGTTTACACTGCGCAATTTCCATGTAATTTCCTGCCAGTGAGTACACCACAATTTTCACGGACCCAGCCAGCGGCCTTGGCAGTTTTGCCAATTCACCTGCACTCGAACGCTTTGAATATGAACTTCTCATTCAAGTTTGCTGGAATCATCAGAGTTTTCAGGTAACTCCGTCCAAACATTTCTAAGACTGGGGATAGGGTAGCGGCGCTGGACACTAGGACGTCAAAAGGATGGAAGGGATGGAAGGGGAGGGGACCGGTACGTCCCCACCGTGACAGTTCATACCTATATATTGTTTCAATGTGTTTTATTTAATTTGACTGAAAGAATAATAGTATTACTGAAAAGTTGTCCAAGGTAAAAAAGTAGGCCTACTATGTAGGCCTATTTACGGTAAACCTATTCAGCAGGTCAGTCCCTTCTATTTGAAATTAATTTAAAAGAAGAGTTCACTTCACTATTAAATAGTAAAAATGATGTGGTATAATCAAAATAGGATTAGGATATAGATGTGGTGTGAATTTCGTTTCAACTTGCATTCTAAGGGTAAGGGTAACACCATGCAAAACTTTTATACATTTACAGGCAATGCCGAAAAATGACCATCACGCCGCAATCCATTATCATAGGCCTATCATGTTCGCTATACTAGCTGAGGTATAAATTTTTTAAAGTTTATTCATTTGAATAAGGTTTATCCAGTGGCGCCGGCACGGGGGGGGGCATGGGGGCGCGTGCCCCCCCCCCCCATGAAAATTTTTTGAAAATTTTAAAATGATCCCAAAAGGCGATTAAGCTATAGATTTCTGTAGGGGGTAGGGTGAGGTGTGCTTCAACCGAGTGATAGATCTATTTAATCATATTCTATCACAAATGTTTCTCAAACTATCAGAATTTTCGCAAATCCTTCGCAAACTATCAAAAATTTGGCGCGCTCCGCGCGCTTCAAACCTTACCTCTGTGTTCTTATTATCAATATCTTCTGATAGCAACTCCCGGAGAAGCACAGCAGCAAAAGTTGAAAGCTGTTCACGAATTAACAGGTAAAAGACTGGCTTTTTGAGTGGCATGTAGCTAGGTTTGTTGGGCAATTGAAAGTGTCTCGATGCAGATTCTGAATGCAGGTTTTGTCATGGAAATCTCATTTAATGAAAAATTTCGCGCGCTTTGCGCGCATGCTTTACGGTTTGCACTCCATCTTATGACCATTATTAACATAATAATACATGGAACTATAATCACAACATCTGTAGGGGCCTATAGCATCAATATGCGATCTTTCAATCTAAGTTGTTGAAGCATGACTTGGAAAGTTGAAATTATGCCGTTAAATATATATTTTCCAGAAAATTTTACCGAGCGCTTTGCGCGCAGCCATTATAGGTATAGATGGCAGACACGTAGCCAAGGGGGTGGAGGGGGCATCCGCCCCCTTGAGCATATTTTGGGGTTTTTTTAATGTTTTTTTTTTCAATATTGCTAGTGTTTCTCCTATTTATATGCTGTAAAATAGGCTTGGGAAGTGCCATTTCCAGCGATCTGGGAGGCACTTTGGGCCAAAATTTTCTTGCGCTTTGCGCCAACCCATGGTGGCGCAAAGCGATGAGAATCTGTCTATGGGGTTCGCCCCCTTGACAAATTCCTGGTTACGCCCTTGATAGATGGTGATTTTTAATACGCTTACGACGAAAAAAGAATTCTGAAAACGCCTTCTTAGTCCTTCACCCCTTTTGCTATACCTATCAGGGAGGTCTAATATCACCTTCCTGCACCAATAGTCTCCCTCCCGCCCGTTCTGCATTGCTGGAAGCTGTTCTACTGGATTTTCGTTCAAAATTAGTACAAATACGATAGTTGTAAAGTGCTCTCCTCTATATGATCATTTGGATGTCACGTAATAAGCATTATGTCGTTGCTCCATTTTATGTACTTTATCTAGAGCTTCCGGAAGGCCCTATACAGGTATCTGCCAGCCTTAGATGCCTTTTTATAATGCACAATGAAAGGGAGGAAAAATTTCGTTATATTCCAACAATGTTTCTGTGGACTCCACGCACGTATTTTTGGATAAAAACGTTGTCAATAGAAGGCGGTAAAGTAGCCAAAAGGGAGTCTTCAGGAGGTTTGTTGACAACGTATTCTTCTCTTAGACAACATGCTCTCCTTTTTCACCTAACCAAAAATTAGAATTCACTAGATTATGGACATTTTCCAGCTATATATCATCAGCTCCAAAAATATTCCAAAAGATAGCACCATTTTGCATCTAAGAAACCTTAAATAAGCAAAAATTTCTCAAAGGGGAGGGGGACACCCCCTCCCCTTAGACCCCTCCCCCAGGACGGCACCTAGCTTAGTGCAGTGACACCTGACAAAGGAAGGATCCCCCACTGTGTATACGAACGTAGGGAGCACACGGGGAAAAACGCATTTTTTGCAGACTTGGGAGGTTAACTGAAGTGCCATTACGACATCATCTGTTGTGCCCCCCCAATCACCAAAGCCTGGCGGCGCCACTGGGTTTATCGATCGGAATTTTTAAGAGAGGCAGAAATTTAAGAAAAGGTTTGTTGTGACCCGAAATTAAGCTCTCGCGGCCCAAATAATTTGGATGGATTTCACCCCTACCCCAGTGTGCACAGATGTCCTGGTCCGTAAATGATCTATCACTGCAGATTACGAGACTAAGCATAAACTGGGACCGTTTTAAAGTTGAAGGCCACGAAATGCAGCGAAGTTGCGATCAGCATTAAATAGGCATTTTCCAGTGAGTTTTCACAAGGGTCTCATGTAAAAGAGAAAAAATTCCCGTTCATGCCTTTTAAACACCGTAGCAATACTCTTTTCCTAATTCGAGATATCACACAAAAAAGATAACTCACTTTTGTCAAAAATACCTCTAGTTCTCATCAAGGTCACAGAATGTTATGTAATTTGGGCACATTGCCTCAGACTTCCTTTTTTTTTTTCTTTATAATTGAATGTCCTGTTTGTCCTTGAAATTTGATCCTGTTGGAATGTTTGAATATATTTTCCGATGTAGATTTAGCATAAAATTAGGTCATATGAGAGGACATAACAGACAAAGTTGCTAAATATTCCCTACAGCAGCATCAGTATCATAAAGAAATTCAATGTTATGAAGTTAATGTGCCGCGATGACATCACAGATTTCCCATGATGCACCATATCTTTGGGAAAAATTGCATTTCTTTGAAAATTAGTATCTTCTAAATGCTGCAAGCTATTGAGATGCGGTTTTCACCGCCTAAAAGAGAAAAAAATTCTGCATGTTTTTGAGTCATTGAATTTGTCTCTGGCAAATCCTTTTTGGCAGGCTGTTACACGTTCAATTGGGAAAGAAAAGGCTAACATTATATTAACAAAGTATAGCCTAACACCGTGCATAAACCCGTTTGCCCGAAAACAGCACATATTTCGCCCGAAGATCAGATTATCCAAAGATATTATAAGCATCTTTGAGATTATCTAAGTGGAGCGCCACCATCATTGACGCGGAGCTGTGCAAGAAATTTTTGGCCTTACAAACCCTCGAGATGGCCGGAAACAGCACTTCCCACGTGTTTTAAGTGCATGTACCCAGCCTTGAAATTCGAATCTCATGTCTGCCATTTCTCAAATAATGGAAAAAAATCAATCCATGAAAAATGTAAATACGCAAGGCCGCACATACACTTTTTTGCTAGGGCAAAAAGTGGGCATCACTGATCTAGCTGTGGCCTGGGGCAGGGGACTAAAGGGAACGGGTGTCTCCCTCCCCCATGGCAAAAAATTGTAATTTCAGAAGCCTCGTATAGATAGCAAATGGTGCAGTATTTGAGGGATTTCAGCTTTAAAAGGGAAACTAAAAGTAGTTGTGACTAAGTGGGACAAAAGTCATTTTTGAGAGCGTGGTGGATACGATGTGAACCATGACCTCAGCAATTGAACTCCGTTGTGGGGGAGGGTTTAAGGGAGGGGAGGGAGTGTTATTGGTTATAAAACGTTTTTATGACTAAACTGGCACGGTTTAAAAACGTTTTTAAGCCATTGATGATTGAAGCTATACCTATAGCAACAACAGCAACATTGTAGCTATGCATAATAGAAAAAACTAGAAATACATCCTAATAGAGCTGTAAATAATTGGTGATGTGTACAGATATAGACATGAAAATATTGATCTGTCTATCTGAAATTGTTTAAGTTCTATCATTACGGTCACAGCTATTTCTTATATTTTTACTGCGTTTTCTTTGTATATTCTCAAAGTTGGAAACGGTGCACTTTGAAAATTTCTGGGGGTAATTACCCGCCCCCGCTGTGTACGGCCGTGGATATCATATGAGCTGAGATAATACAAGAATCATACTGAATTATGCATCCCTTTTCATTTATTCTGCCTACAATTCTCCCATATTCACCTTCTAGTATATCTCTGTTACATTTGTCCATCACCCTATCCATAGGCTACATGTTCACTACTCAATTACATATCCCCTAGATCATATCATTTGTCTCCAACCTAAGGTTACCATATTTATTTTCTAGCAAGGAGGACATAGATCACTCTCCTGATGTAGGGTCTAAGGGTGTCCCCTTCCCTTTGGAAATTTTTCCGGTTTTCAATGGTGCCTAGATGCAAAATGGTGCTGTATTTGTTCACGGACTCATGTCATCGGTATATTACTTGGTCACACCTATAGTACCACCAGTAAATCTTTCAAACTATTTAACCCGCAAAGTAGAAGAAGGGATCATGTGGGAAACATATGAAATCCGCACCTTGTTGGCAATTTTACAAATTCTCCCGGACGCCAGTGCGAACTAGTAAAAAAAGGACTTGTTGAAAACAATCTTTCTACAATGCACTTGTCATGGGCAAGGAGAGAGACACGGCATACTTGTTAAAGATAGAAGAATTATTCGAACGCAGCACCTTACTCTCTAAATGTAAAAGAGTGAATTTCACTCTTCGACGATTGCCTACAGTGACCACTCTCCGTTTCGAGTGGAATTCCACTCTGCCTGGAGTGGTAATCCACTCATTTGGAGTGAATTACCACTCCCAGCAGAGTGAAATTTTCACTCGAAGAAAGTGTGGTCACTGTAGGCGATCGTCGAAGAGTAAAATTCACTCTTTTACATTTAGAGAGAACCGAACGGCATATTTTGTGTATGATACCGTATAGCAATGGTCGTGTAAGAATGGTCTTCAGTGTGGTTGTCATATTTTCAGTAAATCAACCAGCGGTCTAAACCTGACAATGTCACATCCGAATTTGTCGTCGGGACGTTCGTTTCATCGTCCAAGTGAATTATATACGAATAAAACGACAGTGCAGATTATATACCTAATTTAGTGAAAGTAGGCATTTTAAAGTTATAAGTTGATTTCGTACGTGCGCAAAATGTGTTTTTCACACATTAACTTTTTCTAAATTCTTACACGTTATTTATTTATTTATTTATTTTTTGAAGGAAATACTTCAAAGTTTATTTCCGTTCAAACATTTATTTTTTCTATATTCTTACACATTTCATTAGGACACAAATAATCTGGGGCCTGACGAATATCTGGGGGCCTAGGCCCCCAATTCCCCCCGTAGGTACGCCACTGCCGAAGATAGCGCCCCCCTCTCCGCCTCGTTCGCCTATGTGATAGGCCCATGTACGGAACCCGAGAACATCGCGTTGGTGTGAAATCTGACATGCCAGTTTTCCCACCCCTTTCTTCGGTATAACATGGGAAGGAGAAATCAAGTTAGTGAGAGGGTACTTGAAGAAAGGACCATTACACAGTGTCTATTTTCGAAAACCCTGCCCATAAATGGACGCGCTCGCAGATGACAGGGATTGGCGCTGTATAACTTTGGTGATATTATTACCAACGTGGGATGATCCCACCCTGGTACGGAGAAATCGTCGACGAGCGAGCTAGCTATGTACTTAAATTGAAAAGAGGATCGATGGACATAGTCCATTTATGGACAGGGTGTTCGAAAATAGACACTGTGTAATGGTCCTCTCTTGAAGTACCCCCTCAATAACTTTGGTTTTCTCCATTCCACATTATCGGTGGAAAATGGTAAGGAGAAATCGTATCTTGATTTCTCCTTCCCATCTTGATTTCTCCTTCCCATGTTTACCGAAGAAAGAGGTGGGAAAACTGGCATGTCAGACTTCACACCACCGCGATGTTCTCGGCTTCCGTACCTATGCCATAATTCAGGAGGATGAGGACGGTCACTGGCCTACTGCGGAAAAGTACACGATCCATGGATCTGGCATGGTGTAGGCTGACTCCAACACATCGTGTTACTAACTTGTGGGTGGAGTTGGCTTGGTGGCTGAGTTAACTGCCTTGCATACTAGTAATCTCCGGAACAAATACCGGTGGAACCACTCAAAAAATTTCTGGGACTAAAATTTGCTTGGTCAGCATAGCTGTTCATAGTGATGCTGAGAGGGTTTAAATTGGTGAACTTTAATTATTTGGGTATCTCATTGTCCGTTTCAGGAAGTTTTCCGATTCTGAAACTTGTTCGATTCACTGAGGAAGTTGTGGGCTTTGCTAGTTTCAGCTATCGAGTAGTGGTGCAGAGCAAGGAGCCTCCACCCCTCCCGGTCTTTGGGAAAGCGGCTAAAGACTGGGGATACACTCACGTCCGTCGGATTGGCAGGGGCGTCGATTTTGGAAGAGGGGAGGACATCTTGCCCAAAACTTCTCTCCTTTCCTGGTGAGGAGTCTAAGAGGAGGGGCCCAGATGCAAAATGGTGCCAAATATTTCAATATTTGGGGGTGATATGAAAGTTAGGGGTATACTTCATTGCCCAAAGGATAAAATGCATACAAGCTCAGCCGTGGGTGGTGCTTGGATTTGCCGAGATGGGGCCAAGCGCCCTGATTCGGGGCCAGCTAAGCCCCGAAAGATGCTATGGGTCGCCGAAAGGAAGCCGAACTCAGAATATAAGGCGCGCGAAGCGTGACGAAGAAATGAGTCATATATTTGTTTTCATTAAAGGCAATAGGCAGTCGCCACAAAATTTTCTTTAAGAAATCAGCAGACTCTTGCGAATCTCCTCTTATTGCGTTACAAGCAACTCTGAAAACGTTTTAAACATATCTATTGTAAACAATAGGTAAAGCAAGGAGAAATTCTCCTTGAATTTTACAATCCACTAACAAAAATATTGTCACATGCTCAAAGTAGGCCATTCATGAACTAGAGTGACCGGGCATGCTTACTCTAATTGGGTGACTGCATTTTTCCCTTTAAGAAAAGTTGGGAAGTTTGGGTTTTTATTAAAGAATTTTCCCTACTTAAGAACAAACCAAGAAATTGAATGGGGCGATTGCATGCTCTTCGTCATGGAGTACATTCTTTTTCTTACCTTTTAAGACTCCCAGACGAAACTGAAAAATCTTTTTCTTACAAAATATGTTCAGGGGCGTAGATACGGGCACCCACCGTGAAAATCAAAAGTCGGCCCGATCTGAGCGCCAAAAAGTCGGTCTCAGATCCAGTTAGTTAAAAGTTAATTGATCTTTTACCTGCCCTGATTTTCGTCTGTTCCCGTGGAAAAATAGGGAAAGCTGTAGTTGGTCCCAAAATAGTTCACACCCCCTGTGAATTCATGTATACGCTCCTGAATATGTTTGTCACGGTGGTGAGGATGAAGACAGAATCTTTCAAATGATAGGAAGAAGAGGTAAGAACTTCGCAATGTTGCTTTTTCGTGTTTCTCTAGAATCATGACTACAATATTTGTGGGATCTTTAACGTTAAATAAATGCAATATTTTTGAAATGGGGCGTTTCTTCTAGATAGAACTGAAGATGAAAGCGCGCTTAGCGCGTGCATTTTTTTTTGAAGTTATAGAAAGAATTGTTACAGAACTTACTGCGTATGGACCTGATAAAGAGCCATATGGAATACTTTCTGAGCATATCTATGTCTTCACCACTATTCGCCTTTATAAAATTTAGCGCATTTTGGGGGTCTAGGAATACTTTGGGGGACCAAAGCTCCCCCTAGCCCCCCGAAGAACTGCATGCGCCCGCCTACATGTGGTTTTTTGGTTACCCCACTTTTTAGTTTCAGGTCACAAAAAGTGGGAGACAAATGTGTTAACGTCCCCTCCTCTCAAAATTAAGAGTGGGGGATATTCCCTCGTCTCCCCAATCGACGCCCATGCGGATGGGGACGTTAAATGGCGGTCACGGGAGCAGGATTGAGAGCGATTATTGACAAACAAGTTGATCGATATGAGAATATAAATAAAAGACAAATGGCACAAACGAAAATTTGCTTCAATAGCTCTTACCTGTACCTCTTTCCCCTCTTCTTTCCTGATTTTTTTTTTTTTTTTTGCTCCTTTTATCTTTGCTTTCTTTTTCTTTCTTCTGTTTTTTCTTTTTTTTTTCTTTTTTACATTTGTCTCTTTCGCTTCTGTGTAGAATTGTATCTAAACAAATCTACAGACGGTCAATACACAGGTTTTTTGCCTCACCTAATTCCAAAGATCCCTGGAATAATTGTTCTGCCCTTATCCTTATTCTCTATGCAGACGTGGTAATCGTGGTAACTACCTTCCAATGTTCTTTTACTATTTGGACTTCTTTTCAAGTTAAAAGAAATAACGTTTTTTTGTAATCGTATCCTTCGATTCTTCTACACCATCTGAATTCCATGATCTATACCTCCCTCCACAGTACACTCTAAAAACAATTTGGTCAAATTGACCAATGACTGGGTCAACTATGTACCGAACCAAATATGGTCAAATAGTTTGACTAAACTATGACTAAACTAGGTCAACTTTGACCAATAAGTGGTCAAATTTGACCATAGTTTAGTCAAAATATTTGACCATATTTGGTTCGGTGCATAGTTGACCCAGTCATTGGTCAATTTGACCAAATTGTTTTTGGCGTGTACACTGTTTTTTTTTTATTTGTTTGTCTATATTTTTGCGGACCAATGGCCCTTCAACACATAGCCATCTATAATATTTCGGGAAAAAAAAATTCCAATAGCTTTGAATTATTTATCAGAAACCTTAAAGTTTTGCTTGTTACACCCCTTGATAAGAATTTTACTTACGGTCATGTCAGAGAAATGCTTCCGACCTAATCCGGGCAGTCTCCGTCTTATTGAAATCACGGGAATCATGAGCACAATGACCCCTTGACCAGGGAGGTGTTAATAAACACCTCTCTTCCTTAAGTGCAGAAGCGAAATTAACTCTCGCTTGCTACAGTCACTGTTAAACTCCTGTAGTTATTACATCAAACGACCAGAGAAATTCCATGCAAACAATGGTAGCCTTCTGCCATGGCTTTGATAAAAGAATACTTCGTGCCACATCAGTTTTAACTCTTGACATAAAACTCTTTTCTATATTTGCAGTACGTATACGTTGTAAGACAATCTGTTAATAGAAAGAATTCAAGAACAAGGCTGCAAGCTTTCTTAGAAGATAAATGAAACACTATAACGTGTGACACCACGTACTGCCGTAGCTTCACGGATGCCATGTATGTAAACATATTACCCAATAACGGGAAATTCCCCTGTTTCTCAAGTCTGGTCTCTATTGCAGCCATCGTTAATTCATTGAGGAGACTGCTTTATGGTAGATAGGCAGACAAAGGAATTGTTATTGTAACACCTTCCTGCTTAGGCCTATACACAGTGGTGTCGCGGGGGGGGGGGCAGGGGTAGCACGTGCCCCCAAACATTGACTGTGATGTCCCTCCCTAAATGAGATTTTGAGTATTAAAAACTTACGCACAAACACATCTTTTATATATCGAAATTATCATGGGGACCTACTCCCAATTTATCAGTCAATCACGTGGCTAAAATTGCACAAAATGTTCTCAAAACAACAATTTTGCGGAGCACTTCGCGTGCATCTATTTATTGACCTATGTGAATGACTGCCTTGTTGGGAGATATACTCCCCACCTATCATTTCAACATCTATTTTGGACAGCTAGGGGACTACTCAGTCTAGCTGCCGTGATTCCTCTCCCTTCAATATAATTCCCACATCGATTATCTTTCAGTCATATTCTATGTTCGAAAACTGTTAAAACTGGGATTCTGTTGCCTTCTTTCAACGCGTACCCAGTAAATATAAATATTTAGTCTCTCTCTCTCTCTCTCTCTCTCTCTCTCTCTCTCTCTCTCTCTCTCTCTCTCTCTCTCTCTCTCTCTCTCTCTCTCTCTCTCTCTCTCATAGGGTAATTTTGAACACACCTGCATGATGAAAATTTTGACAGCGCCGTCCCTTTGTCCAAGACTTATTAAAGCTACACGGTCCAATTACGCTACCACTTTCAGGCAGGCTTTTACCTCACACAAGTATTTTATTGGTTGCGATGGTAAACGAAACCTATGCATACGTACATGATGTAGTGTGTGTGTGTATGTGTGTTAGAGTAAGATGAGGTTTTAGGGCTGTTTCTAACCAATTGGTTTAAGTCGGGCCGGCCATGGCCTTTTTTCCAGTTGTGTGTTTGTGCCTGCATGGGCTTCAATCCTGGGGGACGGGGGGCAAGTCCTCCCACATTTCGATGGGTGGGGGACACTATATCAAATGTCCCCCCACATTTGCGTAAAAGAGTAGTGTCGTGGCTCTGTTTGACTGGCTTTTTGAATAGCATGTAGGTTTGTTGGGCAATTGTTAAGTGTCTCGAAGCAGATTCTGGATGCAGATTTTGTCAGGGAAATCTTATTTAATGACAAAATTTCGGCGTGCTTTGAGAGAAATCCTGGGTACGCCACTGCATTCAGTCTAATTTGTCGCATGATGTGGAAGGTTTAAAGTACGTTGTTGCCGTTAAACATTTTTCAAAATTTTTTACCGAGCGCTTCGCCGAAGCCATTATCGGTATGGATGGTATAGATGGTGATTGTTAATACACTTACGACTAAAAAGCATTCTGAAAACGCACTTGCTAGTCATTCACACCTTTGTTATACTACAATCAGCTCCAAAAATATCCCAAAGATAGCACCATTTTGCACCTAAGCAGCCTTAAATTAACAAAAATTTCTCAAAGGGGAGGAGAAACCCCCCCATTTTGACCCCTCCCCCAGGACGACACATTTATGTAGTGACAAAAGAAGGATCCCTACTGCTGTATACAAAACGCAGAGCGCATAAACAAAGTGCAATTTACACGCTTCCACTCAGTTGGAAGAAACATCCAGCCAATCGGAATTTGGGACCTTCACACCCCCAAATATATCGGCACCCTAGCAACGGGCCTGGTCGTGTCCATGATCTCCGACAATGATCCACGCTGAGAAGCGTGGTTTCAGCTATTTTAGGACGTGATGAAAATATAATCTTGAAGTTATTTCGTGGACTTCTCGTATTTCACCTGGCAAATCATCTATGATGGTCATGTTAATTTGGAAATGATAATTCTTATTAGAATAGGACAACGTCAGTCATTAAAAGGGGGGGGGGAAGGAAAGGGCCTATTGGAAGATACCCCCTCTTCAATATTGGTTTGTGCTAAGTCATGCATGTCCCCGTACTCCCACATTTGAATACGGATTGACGCCCCTGTATGCCTGTGTATGTTTATGGGTGCGTATATGTGTGTGTGTGCGTTTGTGATACTTACTGCTTGTTATATCGTTACTTAGTAGCCTATGTGGATGGCCCATGGTAAGAGAAAGAATCCTATTGTTTTGGTGGTGGTCAAAGGCCATGTGGGGTCATCAGAGTTCAAAGTCTGAAAACCTTGTTGACACGATATCTTAAGATAGGAAGCTTGGATGCCCCATGTTGAGAGAATGAACCATGGTGTTTTTGGTGGAGGTCAAAGGTCATGTGGGGTCACCAAGGCTCATACCCTGCAAATATTGCCAATATGATATCTCAAGGTATGAGCATGTACACATGTCACATTTGATATGTGGACACTCATGGTGAATGAAAGAACGCAATCATTTTTTGTGAAGGTAAAAGTTCATCTGGGGTCACAGGGGCTCAAAATCTGAAAAACTAAAACTAAAACTATCTAAAATAGCAACGGTTGCCATGGTAACAGTTAATTTTCCCAAGTTACTTACTAGTCTAAGCCTAACCCATGGTGAGGTACCCCAGGGTGACCAGAAGTCCATAACTGGAGGAGGGGTCAAAACGTGTCCGTGTGTGTGTGTGTGTGAGTGTGTGGGTGAGTGTGTGTGTGTGTCCAATTTTGTTTTGTTAATATCTCCTAAACTTTGAAGCCGATTTCTTCAAACTTGGTGGGAAGGTGCCCTAGGTGGAACCCCGGTACTACAATGACTTCCGGAAGTAAAGGTCAAAGGTCAAATTTGGTGAAAAATTCAAAAATCACTTTTTTAGTATTATTTCAAAAAGAAACATCCCACTCAATTGAAACTACACGCATATTAAATGTGTCTAGTACCATACAAATATATGGTTGCCATGGCAACCAAGGTCAAAGGTCACGTGACAGAAGGTCAAATGTACATTTTCTTATTTTGCTACTGCTACTCAACAGCTACACCGGCTCTCTTCAAACTTGGTGGGAAGGTACCCCAGTGTCAGAACTTTTGTCTCCCAGAACCCTCGGAAGTGAAGGTCAAAGGTCAGAGGTCAAAGGTCAAATTATGTGAAAAATCACAATTTTTAGTATTTTTTAGTATAATTTCAAAAGAAAACATCCCACTTACATGAAACTTCACACACATATTAAACGTATCTACTACTAACAAAGTATATGGTTGCCATGGCAACCAAGGTCTAAGGTCACGTGACAGAAGGTCAAATTTACATCTTCTTATTTTGAAAACTACTACCAAACGGCTGGACCGATTCTCTTCAAACTTGGTGGGAATGTACCCGAGGGTGGGAAAATATGTCTCACCCAGCCCGGAAACAGAGGTCAAGAGTCAGAGGTAAATAATAGCTTTGTGGGCCTGCTCTTGGTATCATCAAACAGAATACATTTCTCTGTGTATCAATCTTAAATATACTTGACGCGCACCCTAGCGCGTGTTAAAAGAAACAAATGCAAGAATTGCTTCCCCGCAGTAAGCGTGTAAGATACCAACGCGACCTTGACGCGTTGTCCAGTATTTTTAGTGTAAGGCGTGTGACTGCACACTAAACAGAGCCTCGGTACGCGATGGCTTCTGATAACACTGATGATAGCAACATAAATGAACAGTACACAGTAAGGGCCTTCCTGTAAGGTACTGCCTGTCTATTCCAATGATACACATGCTAACGCGCGCTGGTATTCACATAATGTTATGTGCACAGATTTTCAGGGATTTCATGTGACGCCACACGAGTGGGCGTCTCAGACACTGAAGGGCAAAACACACGCACAGTAAAGAACCTACAGCACATGCGCAAGACATAACTATTGATAATACTCGACACAATGAACGCGTGTATGGCAAGCTAAATGTGCAATAATTCGAAAAACTCAGTTTTTCGCCGATAAACTCGGTTTTTCGACCGAAAAACTCAGTTTTTCGCGAAAAACTCAGTTTAGCGAGCGAAAAACAGAGTTTTTCGATAAACTCAGTTTATCGAGCGAAAAACTCAGTTTTTCGATAAACAGAGTTTTTCGATAAACACGGTTTTTCGACCGAAAAACAGAGTTTTTCGATAAACTCAGTTTATCGAGTGAAAAACACGGTTTTTCGATAAACTCAGTTTATCGAGCGAAAAACTCAGTTTTTCGATAAACAGAGTTTTTCGATAAACTCGGTTTTTCGACCGAAAAACTCAGTTTTTCGATAAACTCAGTTTTTCGAGCGAAAAACACGGTTTTTCGATAAACTCAGTTTATCGAGCGAAAAACTCAGTTTTTCGATAAACAGAGTTTTTCGAAAAACTCGGTTTTTCGACCGAAAAACTCAGTTTTTCGATAAACTCAGTTTTTCGAGCGAAAAACACGGTTTTTCGATAAACTCAGTTTATCGAGCGAAAAACTCAGTTTTTCGATAAACAGAGTTTTTCGATAAACTCGGTTTTTCGACCGAAAAACAGAGTTTTTCGATAAACTCAGTTTATCGAGCGAAAAACAGAGTTTTTCGATAAACAAGGTTTATCGAGCGAAAAACAGAGTTTTTCGATAAACAAGGTTTATCGAGCGAAAAACTCAGTTTTTCGATAAACTCGGTTTTTCAATCACGTGTCTCAGGCTTCCGTCAGACCGAGATGCGTGATTTTTTCTCGTAGGACAGTTAGGGGAAAGTTATCAATTATTCATGCATCGGAGTCGTTTGTGGTGATTACTGATTCATAGCGTCTTCCTACTGTAGAGTTCATGTGTATAGCCTATTCAGTGTCTGATTTCGTAAGAGAAGGGAGGTTAAAGGGCTACTCGTAATGGAGATAATATAGTAAAGCTGCAACAGTAGTTGTACCGACGACGGACCTACTTTTACTGCCATGCTGATGGATGACAGCGTTAACACCGTACTCATGAGCTAAAACAGGGTTACACAAGACAGGCCTACACTTTGGCTGTGGTCATAAGCTCACAACACTGGAAAGACCATGAGTTTGCCAGCTTTTAAATGATGAGTCGTGGACTGAAGTTGGAAAAACAAAAGGTCCTATACGCGTAACCAAAAGAATGTCCGCACTGTAGCCACCTCCGAGGGAGCATACATCAGTGGTACAGTGAGTTACCTGTAAGTTAACTCAGAACCACCATGTTACGGAGGATCTCGGAAAGTACGCCTACACATTTAATCCAGGGGCGGCCAGGCGAAGGAATGGGCACAAGTGACATCATAGTATTGGCATCCGCATCTGGCCTTAAATCATATTTAAAGCCTGCCTCTCGTCCAAGCCCAGCAAAACCAGTGGAATTCGACCCGGTGAACAACTGGGCATGTTTGTTGGATTGGTACTTTAGGTAAACCCCTCACTGACACCATTCGTCACTGACTCTCACAGAGAGGTTAGCATTTGTGTGTGGGTGTGTGTGTGTGTGTGTGTGTGTATGTGTGTCTTTTAAAGAGTCTAGTTTGAAGTTAAAACATTCACTCAAGGCAGTTAAACTCCGAATAGTTTCAGTCAGCGTCATTCTCTGTCAGTATATATCACACCGAGTTGCCATCAACTGCTCTTCACGTTTTGGACACGATTCATATCTCACTTGTATACAGGTATATCGTTACACAAGTCAAGTAATAACATTGCCAGGGAGCTGCAATGAAGCAAGCATTTCAGACGATGTACAAAGAAGGAAAACGTTTTCGCATGGGGGCATGGGCGCATGTTGGGAAGTTCATTCATACTTAGTTAAAATCCTCAACATCTATTGGTTCATTAAGGTCAGGCATTAGCGGCTCGCCATAGGGGCACGGGGGGGCACTTGCCCCCCCCCCCCAAAAGTTTGCAAAGCATGGTCTTCAATTTCAAAAATGAAAATAATAAATAAAAAACATGTAATTCGAGATGGTTTAGGCCCTCCCTTTTCCTTGAGTGGGCTTAAAATTAAAGGAGTGAATAACATTCTAATGCAATGCGAAGGTTAAACATTAATAAAGTGCTTTCAAAACGCCATTTTTCGGCGCGCTTCGCGCGCGTTTTCCCAGTTGCTTGTTTGCTAATATCGTATATATACTTCAGACATCACAAATGGACCTGCCGTTAGTGCGAGCTAAGGTAATCAAAACAAATGATCACGCTGCGATATTTGTAACCTGATTAGCTTAGGCATCATAATGTCATTTACAGAGTGTAACGGTATAAATGCTGGAGTTAAATGTCCATAGTTTTGCGGACACTGCAGAGCTTTCGGGGTCATTAGATACACAACCCATTAGCCGTGTTGATTATCATCCATGACTAAAAGCAGTTTTGCCAGGGTGTCACCTGGCCAGATTAGCATAGGTATCTGTCTACAAAGAGTTGTAACGGGCATGTAGTCTAAAAGTATTGTGTTTCCCATAGAAGGAGAGGTTTCCCTTCCCTTGTCCAAACTGACAGGGCCGTTGGCCCACGAGCGGTCTTATGACTGTCAAATGGCCTGTTATAAGCAAAAGGTTCTCCACCTCTGTGCTTAAGTATATACCGTTTCAATTGATTTAAAATAAACACACCAAATAGTCAATCTAAGCTCAGTAGGATGAGACTTTTGACTAGTGGCCTAGCTATTTGTATATAGGATGAGACGTCGTTCTGAGTTACGGGAATTCCCCTCCCCCCTTAAAAAAATTTCGTTTCGGAACGGTACTGAGATCCAAACTACTAGTGCTATCATTTCATCGTTTTCAAGTGTCTTCATGCTCAAAATTTTCGTTAGTTTAAGAAAACAATCCAGAAAACCAACATTTTATTGCTTCTTGGCAAAGCTGAAACGTATTGTGACACAATGAAAGAAACAATCAAATATTTAAAGGTGGGGCTTATTTTATACAAATGAATCAAGCCGCTTTGCCCATTCCACTTGGTTCTTACCCCCACCCCTATGGTAGTACGGTAGCGATCGGTTGATATGGTTGTATTTACTTTTAAAGTAGTTTTCCCATAACTAACTGCCTGAAAGGGTTTGTGAAGAGCGGGCATCGTTGTAATACATAATAATAACCATACTCCCATAGGCGTAGGAGGCAGGGGGCTGGGAGCTGCAGCTCCCCAACAAAATATTTTTGTGAAATTCGGGCAATATTCTGAGAATTTTTCGGGCACCTACTGAAAGAAAAATAATGCAATAATGTAGCTTAACGAAAGTGGATACTTTAGAAAACTTCCTTGGTAATTAAAATATAGTTCTGATTTGGATTGCACCAATACCCATATATTCGGTGTTAATTCACCAGTGTGTTTTTAATGGTTAAACTTATATATTATGATTATCAGTGGTATATTTGAGGAGCCATTAGGCCATGCCCCCGTCACTTGCGCCGATTTTTTTTTTTTTAGTACCTAAACTAAAACACAAAATTTTACTTCAAAGGTAGCATATGTGGCACCAGATTGCAGGTATGGACACCTAATTTTTCAAAAAATTTTCAAAGGGGAGGGGGAACCCCCTCCCCTTACACCCCCTCCCCCAGGCCGGTGATCACACAACATAGTGCCTGCCCACCGACCCCCATGAGAGAAACCTTGGTTACACCACTGATTATTATCATCATTTTTGTAACGACTTCCCCCAGAATTATAACCAATATGGAATAGGTAGTAACGTGGCAAATTAGTGTATGTAATTGGCATGCGGTGTGATAACGGATGCATGCCTTTATGATATGTACATTAACATTTTGAACGCGCGCGGAGCGCGCGGAAATTTTTGTTTCTATTTTTCGGGCAGATCGTTACAGCCCCCCCCCCCCATCAACTTGGGCCCCTACGCCTATGCACACCTTTACTGAGGCTATATTACTATCTGGAGCTGACCACTAATATTGCTGGGGGAGGGGGTCTTCCGAACCTCCCTGAATACGGACTTGAGTTTGCCCCCCAAACAAAATTTCTTAGAGCCGCCCATGAGGTCAGGTGACCGTGCATTATCCTTGGATAACCCACGGTAAATTAAGAATAAAATCTCCAAATGTACGTTTGAAATGCTGTGACTGTTTATCTCCCAAAATCAGTAGCTGAATCCTAGGCAAATTCCATCATTTAAAGTGACTTAAAAGCTCAAGAATACCAGAACAAGTCCGTTAGGGTTTGAACAAATGACGAGCAATTTTAAAAAGACCGCGCTACTTAAAGCATACTGGTGGATATGTCACTACGTACTGCAGTATAGCCTATAGAGCTTATGCACCTACGTCACGTTTCTCTATTTTTCCATCCAGGTGTACATTGTGCAACAATTGTTACTAAGGTGCTGTCGTGAGCGCGTATCTTTAACACACCTACTACGTATGGCAGTTCCATCCAGTAAGCCAAACTGAAACGCGCTGACGTCACGTGCATAAGCTCTATACGTCGTACGTGCATGTGTTTATTTACACAGCATGTGCACCCACCGCAGCGTACACAACGTACAATATGCTCTGTGTGCAGTGCAAATGTACATGATACAAATGCAAGATTTCGTGGCTAAGGGGTTACCATGGAGTCATAATACCTCTAGTTACTTTACCAACTGTTAATTTTGTGTCCTTTTCGGCTGTTGAAGTCTAGAAGAAAACCATTTCTCAAATTTAGTCACATCGTTGTTATATTTCATGACTTACGAATATTTCATTGAATCCATTTTGTTTAATAGTAGGCTGCTTTATTAACTGCGCACGAATAGGCCTATTGTTTTGAAAGGTTGTGAACAGGTCTCATCTTTCCTCGGGGTTTTGATTTCAATAAAAATGTGGTTATCTGCAAACACAAATTTTCTTTCTTTTTACTATTTTTTCATCAAATTCTTGTGTATGAATGAACAGGGTTAATCAACGCTGGACCGTGCATTAAACAGAGGATAATGCACTCCGGGGGTTAATGCTATCGCTAGATGCACTCGGGCTGCGCCCTCGTGCATCGCTTGCATTAACCCCCGATCGTGCATTATCCTCTAGTTAATGCACGGTCCAGCGTTGGTTAACCCTTTATTAACAAGCATGCAGAAGTCTCGAACATGGTCACACTGGTTCTACACATCAAAGATGTTATAGGTCTAAGTATAGATACCAAAGTACTATACCTAAACTGTTACGAAAAATGACTCTTCATGGAGACGCAAATTTCAGGGCGGAAGTGTAAATTTGATATGCGCGATGTTCTAATCGGCAATCTGCGTACGATACTTAGACCGCGTCACAGAAAATTCAATCGTTTAAAGAGGTTAGCGTGCGTGCAGTTTTTCAACGCGCTCCGTATACGCGCAGTGTACGTTTTTCTTTTTATCCGCCGAAATACTTGACGCACACTTGTGTGAACATGGAGAGCGAACCTGCTAGTTGCTTTCCCGTTGAGAGCGCGTGAGAAATTAAACGCGCATATAAAATGGGTAACTTGAAGATGCCATAGAAATTACTGGCCTATGATAAGTCTATAAACTTCAAACCAGTCACTGTGCGTCCATATTCAAGGGCACTTATGTGTAATGCTACTAGAAAGAGATAAACTGCAGTATTCATATAAACGCCAGTAATTAATAGGCTACTTTTGTAAAACATTCATTTGCCTGTTTGTTTTTCAAATGACTGAACTGTCATCAGCATTTCCGCCCCGATATTGTAGCCTCCATGAGGAGTCACCACCATGGCCGTACGGGCCAGGGGTGCTGGGGGCAGCGGTCCCCCAAATGTCAGAAACCTGACTAAATCGGGCAAATACTTTGTCTCAGTCGGGTGGAAAATTGGACAGTTAAATTAGGTCTGGAGTCGGGCAAAAATCACCGCCCTCCCTGAGGAAAACAGTCCCTTACGGCCATGGTCACACGCCATTTTCAGTTGGAAATCTATGTTTATATCCATAAGTTTGTAGGCCAATGGAGTTTTAGATTAGTATTCTTCGGGTTAGATTGACTTGTGCTGTAAACACAAAGGTAACGATATGTGATTTCGTTTTTGTCATACATTGGTGTCATTTGCGCCACATACTGTGATGTAGCCAAACTTCATTAATTTGCTATGGCAATTGCATGTACTAGACTCAGTGCAAATATGTAATGATATGCACTTGCGCTAACGCGTAATATCGCCAATTAACGCATTAGAGACCGAACAGGCTTAAAGGCTCTCTACAGGGGTAGGGCGGGCTCATTACCAAAGATATAATCATAGATACCAAACTCTTGTACGTACACTGTTACCGAAATTTACTCCTCGTGCAGATAAAAATATCAGTGCGGAAATGTGGACTTGACATACGCGCCTTTCTATTCGGTGATGTGCATAGGAATTCATTACGTAAAATGTCATTGTTAGAACAACGCAAATTGCGTATTGTATACGCACAGAATACAGTTCCAGGTATAGAGCTTATGCACGTTACGTCAGCGCGTTTCGCTGGATGAAACTGATCATGCGTAGTAGGTGTGTTACCGATACGCGCGCACGATAACACCTAATTAGTAACAATTGTTGCACAATGTACGCCTGGATGGAAAAATAGAGAAACGCGCAACACAGTGACGTCGGTGCATAACCAGAATATAATACTCGACGCTTACTTTTGCGTTATCAGAAAACGAACGTAGTTGCTTTCATTTTATGAGCGCGTGAGAAATTAAAGGTCGATATAAAAGTGCGTAGCCCAGTTTGAAGATACCGTAGAAACTGACCTTTGAATAGTCTTTGAACTTCAAAATAGTAATTTTGCGTTCATATTCAAGTGTACTTATGTGTAATGCCACGAACAAGAGATAAAGTTCTTCATGTAAAGGGTTTTACTGAGAAGTGATATTTCTTAGGTTAACAATGTTCTGTGTAGGCTATTAATTTTCAAAACGACTGAGCTCTGATTAGCACTTCCACCCAGATATTTTTGCTCAATGAAAAGTCGACACGCTATTTTAAGTTTGAAATCTATGCTGACCCACAATGCCTCAGCGTTATATTATTTCCAAAGGTAACCTACATCACGTGACCCTCAAATCGGCTTCAGTTTCTTCGTATATTCCACACTTAAGGGGGCAGGATATTGCGCTATGATTACACATTGACGTGCCTACTTCAGTTTATTTGGTACGGCTCAGTGCGTGTGCGAGCGATGAGATAAGCAACTCCGTGGATTGCCCTCTTGTTTCAAATTTGCAATCATCATAAGCCAAAATATTTCACTACCATTCAAAATTATACAACGTCAAAGATTCTTAAAAGCGGCCCCAGGCCCTGTTGGTGTGGCCTCTGAAATGGTTGTATGACTTTATGTTTTAGAAAAGCAAAGTTGGAATAAGGGCCAATCATTCATGCTGACAAATATTTTAAATTATATGTTTTGAAGTCACTAGCCACTTGATTCCTTCCAATTTTGTTCTCCTGAACTGGTGCTATATGTAGGTTGTTTTAATACACGTAGTAGGCTGTACGGCACATGTACGGCATATTCCTTGCTTAGTCATATCTAGTGTAGCCAAGACTGGGCAAAATTTTGTTTCATGTTTTGTGTGTTGACAGTCATGTTGCGCAGTGGCATCATGGAAGTACCACCTTAGAGGTAGTACTTCCATGGTGGGATATAGTTACGCAGTGGTGCATTGTGGAGTGTATACATGGACGTCCGCACTTGCCCCCCTGGAAAATCAAAAACTTGAAAAAACGAACAAAAAATAAAGAAAAAGACGAAGAAAATATAACATCAACATTTCTTAACAGTTCACTCAGTGTGAATTTCTACTCTCAAAACAGGAATTGAATGAAAATATCAACACTCAGCCTCAGCAGCCCCCCTCCCCCAGCATATTTTTGGTATTTTTTAAAGTTTATATTTACGATATTGCTAGTGTTTCCCCTTTTATATGCGATAAATAGGCCTTGGAAGTGCCATTTCCAGCGATCTGGGAAGCATTTAGTGCCAAAATTTTCTTGCGCTCCCCGTCAACTCATGGTGGCGCGAAGCGCTGGAGAGTCCGTCCATGGGGTTCGCCCCCCCCCCCTTGACAAATTCCTGGCTACGCCTTTGTCAACACTGTGTGAAAAGTAGCATCTTAACTCTTTTCTGGGAGTAAAATATTTCCCATGGAAAAAAGCTTAGCTCCCTTAAAAAATTTTACCCCCGATTTTTTTTCTGTGGACGCCCATGAGTGTATACGTATTTGTAGTGACAAAGTTTGTAGCAAAAATACACAATTTTGATTGCTGCATGGTGTAATTGTACAGTTTAAGGACGTATCGTGTTGATTGAGTGCACGTTCATTGATAACTGAATAAAATCTCTGCAAGTCATCTTTCAGTACTTGTAAAAACTAAATCAAATGTACTTGCTGGTTGCATCACCTATAGCAATACGTTCTTTTTGACGTTTTACATGCGCTTGCTCTTCCCGCAACTCGGGTTCTCCCCCCGTGGGCTGGGGTTGTAGAATATGCCCACGGTATTCCCTGCCTGTGGTAAGAGGCGACTAAAGGGGAGGACTTAAACGGATTTGAACCTTATTTGAAACCAGACTTGAACTTGAACCATATTTGAAACCGTATTTGAACTTTTTTTTCTAGTTGACACTATATAACACATTCATGTTGGTGTGTCGTTAAATCCCATCTAACTAACTAACTAACACAACTAGAATCATGAAATCAACTCAAGGTTTTTCCGGCAATTTGGAATGCGGCCATTACCCATAGCCCCGTTTCTGTCTGACCATGGAGCTGTAAGAGAGAATAATTGATCTAGAGTTTACTGGCCACTAGGATAGGATAAGTGCGAACTGTCATGACTTCATCCGTGTCAGGGTGCCGCTTTGCCGCGACCTACTAACTTTGGGATGCCAAATGTTTCTCTATACCGCAAACCTACACATGTAAAACATCGAAATCATCAGACTGGTGTTTCACGAATGCTAGACACAGGGGAGGAAGCAGCAGAAATGACCCCCTGTCGGGAAAGGCTGCCACTTCTGTGAAATTCCAGTTTCGTCGAAGAGCCTTAAAAGTAACGATATAGTAAGTATAGTCTCCTGACAACCGACGACCAGTTGACATGAAAAATTTCTTGGATTTGCTCTCAGGGAGGGCAGTTCCTTAATGAACCCACATTTTCAACCTTTTAGTTCTCAATGGGAATCCCAGAAGATTTGGCACTGGATACGCATTGCCCATCCTTTCGGCAGCCCTTCGCCTCTTCAGGGCTTTGGATCCCCGCCCCTCCTGTTTGGGAGATCGGCCACACTTAAGCAACCAGTAATTATCACATATTTGTCGTTTAACGTGCGATCTCTTCCCATCTAAGGAATCTAAATAGCCAAATTTTCTTACCACAGCCCCAACCATGATGGTACTGAGGTCGAGTTTATTCCGAAAGACACAATAAAATTGCAGCTTGCCCTGATAAGAAACTTCCTCCTAAGAAAATTTGTACATCTAAGGCTCTGCTACTGTTTGCTATTTAATACAGCTTTGGGACTTCATGCATTTTGCTCTCGCAGATGAGTGTCTTCTCGCTAATCCTGAGATCCACCCCTGCTGCCCTCCACCTCAGCTCAACCTTTGTATTTGGCTCTCACCCTCAGAAAGTTTGAGAACCACTACACTAGATGGACCGGGCATAGTGTATTCTCTACAGATGATCCAGGATGTCCGCAAAGCCATTAAATTTAAGAAATTTCTTGTGAGTACCAGGACTGAGTACCCTCAGTTCTCAGAATCTGACTTAGTGCCTTTGGTGCTCGCAGTTATGTTCTGCCTGCTACACCTTGCAAGGTCTCGAAAATTGCTTTCCAAATATTACCTTTGGCGGGCGCCAATGGCCATGTCTAAGTAAACTACCTGTAACAACAGATCATTGAATTTTGTTATTAATGTTGATCGCCCTAGAAAAATTATACTGTAACCTATATTTTCGAAATAACATAACTTTTAATAAAAAAAATAGGGGGCACATTTTCAAAGACCCTCGATAAGTAACAAAAAATGGCTGGAGAAAGAAGCAGACATTTTTATGTGACGAATTTTACAATTTAAAAACTGAGAAAAACAGTACAATAAAATGTAATAAATATCCCTGTTTTTAGGTGCGCTCACGCACACCCGTTTTCAAATATTGGTCTCGTTACCGTACTACTTCCTGTAGAACATCTTGAGTGTCCCATATCCCTGTGCAGACCCTTCTAGTGTCATTGTACCCACCAAAAAGCCCCCTGCATCATAACTGACCTGTTTTGTATAGGGTTCCTCTAAAAATTGTCAAATTGTGATTGCGTAAACAGTTTTATGCTAAACCATATATATATATATATAATATATATAATATATATATATATATATATATATATATATAATATATATATATATATATATATATATATATATAATATATATATATATATATATATATATATATATATATATATAATATATATATATATATATATATATATATATATATATATATATATATATATATATATTTGAAGATAAGATGCTTCATTCTAATTGTCTCAATTCTGTTAATCAGAGCCTCACAGCTTCAGGGGCCTTCGCCCTTGGCCTCATTAAGTCATTGCCCTTATATATACCCCACCAGGGGCCTTGCTATGGGCCCCTAGGCCCCATGACTTCAAGTGACTCTCCTTCAACGCCGGGCCATTGAAAATTTTGCAAAAGTTTGCTGCCTCTTCAGTTTTAGCTATTACATCCAGGCCCAATTGAACGCTGAGTCACATTACTCCAGATTATAGAGTCAATCCGTAGACAATCCCCACCCTTTATCTTGTGACGTCATACAGGCCTACAGGAGGGTGGATGTTGACAGAACTGTGAAGGCATAAACAGATACAGGTGTTCACCCTAACTCTAAACCTAAGTCCTATCATTACCTCTCTCTTTACTCCCCATCTCATCAAACATGTAAACATTCGAAGAAGTTTCTTTCTGATTTGCCAAGTGTTCCTTTCTCGAAGTTGGTATTTACATGCCTTTTCTTTTGTCATAAACTTTAGAGACAAACACTTGTCCTACAACACCCGTCCAAAGGTCGTTTTTATTACAAGTTGGCCTAACCCTCTTCAAAAGTTGTATGACCGGGAAACTGTATCCATTCGGATCACCACTGCCCATGGTTCGAAACAACTGTCTGAGGACGTGTAGAATGTTTTTGACCTCTCAACTTTTATCACCGATTTTTTTCCCTGCAAAGTTGAAAGACTTATCTTGGAATAAAATGGGAGGGAATTTCATCGCCCGCAAAGTACAGCTGTTTGTTCTCCTGTCCGTTCTTGGTAAGTGTGGATGTGAAAAAATCAATTTAAACATCCCTTCTGAAAATTTGAAAATCCGATTTAGGTATGTCCGCCTTTTTCTTTCACCGCTACTGTAATACCAGAATACTGTAGTACGATCACCATTGCCGGTGTGTAACATTGCATGAAAGAGTCAACTGAAACTGAAAAGGTATTTTCCAAAGGTATTTGACGTAAATAGTTATAAGACGTAAAAAATTAAAATACACGTTACCCAAACCTTTGGCAATCTTATACTCATAATCAAATATCTATTTTTGAACATATTTTGGGCGAGGGAAGCCCTATAGTTTACCTCAGTTTAAAAGTAATGTTAAGTCAGCGAATTTTCGTCGAAGTTTTTCCTATTCTTTACAATTAAGAACATTGTAGAAGGGGGAGGCAACTTGATATTCTGTATATAGGATCCTGAAAACTCTAACAGCTTGCCACGAGCTCAGACTGTGGTTTAAGAACTTCCAGGGCTTGAAAATTTGTTTTGAAAACTTTCTTAATTGTCTTGCATGAGATTCCTAATATCTCTTAAAATGACGACATCAATCAACAGCCTACTATCTTTCAAACTTCCTCTCCTCCTTAAACCCCACCCCCATTTTCTGTTTAAGTTTTCTCTTTCTTCTTTTATCTTTCTTTTCACATTGTTTCCCACTTTCATGTTCTCCGTTTCTTCTGTCCTTCCTGTCAATTTCTCTCCTATCTTTCCATCATTTTGCCGACTGGACTGGTGGATGGGGGTTAGGGTGTGGTGGTGGGAGGTGGAGTGGGTGGTACTCAACCCTTAAACTCGGCCTTAAACTCTATCGGAGTACAACTCTGGTAGCTACATGGAATCAAGTTGTGGGAAGTTGTTACATTAAGTTGACGTGAACCTAAAAGGTTGAGAATAAGTGAAAACTTTCAGTTTTATTTAGTTTCTATTAGCACCTGCCGGGTCAAAAAATAATTCGCATAATTTACTAGTCACCATTTATTAAAGGCGCTTCTCGGCCAATGACCAAGGCGTTACTTTTCCATGCCTGGCGGCCTGTAAGCTAACTGGTCGTAGAAGTAACACAGCCTGTATGTACAAGCTACGTAACTGAGGACATGCCACGCAGGAACACGGTCGTTACGTTGTTGCGAGATTGCAAATGGAAAGAATACCACATTTCCACTTCAGGACGGATTAGAATGCCGCTGAGCCTTAATTGCGGTCCTTGGACTGTTTGCGGTTCAAATATGAAAATAGTAAAATATGTTTACAACTTGTGACGTTTCTTGTAAATAATAAAACCAGATCACAAGAGCTATTTTACGAATCTAAGCACCTCAAAATATGGAGTAATCTGTCCATAGAGGCTGTTTTTACAACTTCAGATCCAATAGAGTGAAGCATACACTCTCAGTCCTCAATCAGGAGGTGATATAAACGTAGTCAAATTGAGCAAAATGTTAAACTGTTTCCGCTAGAAATAAGAGAAAGGAAATGTTGCAATCGCCTTGTCATCGGGGTTTGGTTTACGATGATAGTAGAAACCTATGCATTCATGATGGCGTGTGTGTATGTATGTATGTATGTATGTATGTATGTATGTATGTATGTATGTATGTATGTATGTATGTATGTATGTA